>KE151143.1:39217-57885 GCA_000411095.1 Aethionema arabicum
CCTCATACTAGTTATAAATACACCAGAACCAATTAATTACGTCTTAATTAGTGATTAATGATAAAAAAAAAGTAAATTTGATCAGATTTTCCCGCGCAATTGATGAATACAGAGAAAGGAGACAAAAAAGTGGTTAAAACCTACACCAATCACTATAAATTTGTTTCTAATCTTTATGTATAACATTAATAATGAATAATACGTAAAAGGGATCAGATTTGTTTTAGGGTTTCTTTGGGACAAAATTGAGTGATGAGAGATTTGAAGTTTTTGGTCTTCTTATGAACAAAAAAAAGGTTACATTCTCTGGAAATTAGATTATTAAAATGTTATCAAAACTCGAATTCTTCTGTTTGTAATGTTGAATACACAAAAATCCTTTGGAGAGTACAAATATAGAGATTTCCAACATTTTTTGTTTAATTACATTTGATGCCATCGATAATTATTTAAACATATTTATGACTAAATTTAATGTTAGGGATAAATTTGTTTAAAATAATTATAAAATATGGAAATGAAATAATTATTTAAACAAATATATTAGTAGATTATTTTAATTTATATATTTAAATGATGACCATTATATTATATTCTATATTATTTAATAAAGTCTGATATAGTATTTGGATTTGAATATTTAAAAACTTATATATAAATCTTAAAAACTATCGTTTATATATAAATTTAAGTATAAACAAATATTTAAAACTTAAAATCCTAAAAATTATTTAAAAACTTAAAATCACAAACAATTATTTAAAACTTAAACATTTTTTTAATCTTATAATTAAAATATGAGGAAAAACAAGACGTAAAACTTAAATCTTAAACATAAATGTTTTGTTTAAGATATTAAGAAATTTAAAATTTCATGCTTAAAATATTCAATTATTATTAAAGAAACTTAAATATAAAAAAATATATTTATATGTATTTATGATATATATACATATCTTAATATATATATTTATATTATATATATCAATATTGTATGTATCAATATTGAATGCATTATACATATGTATATATGATTCAACATTTAGATTAATCGGGTAATTCGATTTTAGGGTTTTAAATTTAATTTGGTTCGATACGGCTCAAATTTTCCGGGAATCAGGTCTTTCGGGTTTTAAAATCAATCCATTCGCATTCAAAATTTTGGATTGGTTCAGATAGGTTTGGGTTGGTGCGCGCCCTAAATAATATTGTAGCATGAAATTATTTTTTGCGAATGAATTATAAAATCGTGACATGAAATTATTAAAATAAAATAAAATTAACTCACGTTATTTTTATTAAAAAAATTAATAATAATCTTATTTGTAACATCTTTGACCCTTTTAATTCAGTTTCTTGGATAAAAAGAAAAAGATGTAGCTTTGTGTTGTTTAACCACTAAGCTATGACAAGCCGATTTTAACGAGTTCTTTATCACGTAGGTACATCTCAGTGGAAAACTGAGCTCCACAAATCCACTAATCTCCGGTGAAACTTCACCGGAATCGTGTTTACAGATCCAATAATCTTAGTGTTAGATTAAACCATTAACTATGGGCTAAAAAAAACGTCTTAGGCTTTTGCTTGGTTCTGGGCCTAATTGATAGGCCCTAATTGATAGGCCCATTAAAATGAGACTTAAACCCACACAAAACTCCACCAATATCATTTAACCCTAGCGACGTTTCTCTTTCGTTCTTCTCTTTCTTCCGAGAAATCCTTTGCCGCCGTGTTTCTTACCCTTTTCCGACTTGGTTTCTTTATCCGAGCTCGAATTCCTCTTTCTGAGATCCATAGCTTCGTTTTAAGATATGGTTTTGACTATGTTAGGTCAAAATCGCGAATCGCTTTCTGGGTTCTGGTAATCTCCACCTGAGATTCAAGCTTGGATCGTTTCAGATCTGTCCTCCACCAGTCACCAGCTCCGAGTCTTCCTTTCGGTGAGTAATTTTTCCGGGTTTCCTTTAATTTCCAGTTCTTCCTTTCAGATTAGATTTCTAATCCGTTTTTCTTGTTCTTGGAGTTAGGAGAAAACCAGAAGGACCTTACCTGAAGAGCTAAAATTAGAGGTAACATGTCTCCACCTTCATTGTTCTGATTTTAAACCTTGATTCATCACCTGCCTCTAGCTTTTGTGATTGACTTCCTTTTTAGCTTATCTTTTCGCATTTCTGCTTCTTTCTGGTTCTAGGTCTTTAAACCAGCTCTTGTTTATCTTGCTAACCTTTTGTCCCCTTTTTCTTTGCATGTTTTGGACTTATGAAGGTTCCTGCAAGTTCTCAGAAAACTGGAATCAGGTAAATAAACATCAACTTCTTCTGATTTTACTTACCTTTCCTGATTCCTGTGTCTCCCTTTTTAATTAACCGTCACCCATCTCTCCCATGAACAACTAGTTTAAACCTTTGTATTTTTGCTCTCAACTCTTGGATAATCTGATTCTGAACTCTGAACTCTTGGATAATCTTTTCGCATTTAAAATATAGAGATTCTTATAAGAGGCCAAGAAACCTAATATCATCTCTTCTCTCCAATTAGGGGTTTTTCGTCTCTGCTCTCAATCTTAGCGCCGCTTAAGCTCCGAACACTATCCTCTACAGGTTTCTCTTCAATGACTCGTCTTCTATTTTTGTTCTGCTTTTGATTGTGTTTATCTGTAATCGCTTACAGTCTCTTGTGGCTTTAGCTGTTGTTGATGTTATTAGGGATCTATCTTTAGATTGCTCTCTCGTTTGTTAGGTATTGATTTCGTTTCTGATTCGCTGAGAATTCAATCATTTATAAATTAGTTGGAATTAATTTCTATTACGGATTGAAACTGAGGCAGATTGGATAATTTTAGGGGTTGTACCTCGATTAAACAAGATGATATCTTCTGGACTTGGATTTTGATTTTGACGCTTTTACCTTACAATTTGATTCGATGTTCATTGCTAAATGTTTTGAAACGTTAATACTCTCTTCTGATTCCCATTCTAGGGTTTATTGGCTGATATCCTTGTTTCTGTTCTTTAGAATCTGTCTATAGAATCATCTCTTTCTTGTTATATTTTTAAACCCTAGTTGCGTTCTTTGGGCTAGCTTCTTAACTTAGAAATCACAATTCGTAATTTTGGTATTGCATTGTAGTTGAGGCCAATTGAGAAATCATTGGCACTAGTTTTCTTCTAAATTAGTTTATATCTTTTCAAGTTTCTCGTTGTAAACTGTTTTCTCTCCTCCTATGGTTGATTCCTTTCTTGAAATTCATTATTCTCTGATTCCAATATGCATTTATAAACACTATGAATCCGTTTACTTTCACTTTGTTAACTCTATTCTTTGGATTCCATCTCTAGACTTTTGAAATCTAGTTGCACTTCTTAACTCAGGTGTCTCCAATACCTTAAACACCTAATAGGTTTGTGCATTGCAAATTGAGGCTACTAGAGAGATCTAAGAAAATTTTCTCTTAGAAGCTTCTTGCTTTCACTGATTTTGCTTTTTTAACAAATGCTATCTCTGATTCTTAATTGCTTTATAGAATAAGGATTAAGATATTTTAAATCCTGAACTCTTTCTGTTTGGTTAAAAAAACCCTCATCATCTCAACCTTTGCCTTCTACTTTTCCAGGTTCTTTTTGGGCAGCAATATAGTGGATTGGGTCGCTTGGCTCAGGTTCCTCAATGCAGCCAAGTGGGATGGCTCAGCACCAGCAGAGACCTATTCAATCGTCTCTAAGGCCAGCTTCCTCTCCAAGTAGCCAATCTTCTGTTGCCCAAGTAGGTTTCCTGTGAGATTTTTTTCTATTTTTTTACCGTTTTTGTGATACTTGTAGGCTTTTGCCAATTAGTCTAGCGACGTGACTAATTGTAAACTAGAAAATTTGCTTTAAGAGTAGAAAATGATTATTCACCTCAGTAGCTCAAAACTTTGGAGTATTGAGTTAGGAAGTTTCTCAAAGACTAGCTTGCAAGAAAATTATTTACCCATCTTCTTTGATTTGGAATTGCTCATGTTCTGATGACTAAAATTGAGTCTTAGCTTCTTAGGTTCCCATCAATTGGTCATATAGATTCATCAGACCTTAATTATCTTTGTTGACTCTAACATGTCTTTATGTATAAGTTGAATTGGTTCCTTGATAAATGATCTTTTCTTTCACTGTTATTTTGGGTTCCTTGAGGAAAATTCTTAATGAAACATGTTTGCTAACCTTCATTTCTTACATTTGCTTTTAACAGAACTTTCAAGGACATAGCCTAATGAGACCATCACCTATTGGTTCTCCTGGTGTGCAATTGACGGGTGCTTCACAACAAAATTTGCAAGCTATTAATCAACCGTGGTTATCATCTTCCGCCCAAGGAAAACCGCCTTTGCCTCCCCCTACATATAGACCACAAGTAAATACTTCCTCCATGCAACAAAGATCTCATCCTCAACACCTACAACAACAACATCTTTCCACGTCAGCAGGGTCTTCACAGCTTCAGCAGCAACAATCTCAACAACATCATCAACCTCAAGAGCAAATTCAACAGTTAAGATCTCAACAGCATCCTTTACCTCACCCACATCAACCGAACCGGTTCCAAGGTTTAGTAAATCAGAAAACTACTTCTCAGGCTAAAACAATTTCAGCAGAGCAAGAGGAGTTTGACAATCGTATCCTTGGAAAAAGAAGCATCCATGAACTACTTCAGCAGGTATCCACTGATCTCAGTTTTCACTCTCACTGCTTGATATCTAGGGATATGAATCAATTAGGGCTGGGCATTCGGGTATCCGTTCGGTTTCGGTACTTTCGGTTCTTCGGTTTTTCGGTTCCATGACTATAGGATCCGTTCGGTTATTTGAAGATTTCGGTTCAGTTCCGGTTCGGGTCCAGGTTTGGTTCGGGTTCGGATACTTTATAAAAAGATCCAAAAAATACCCGAAAAACTTAAAAATTACCCGGAAAACCGAAAAAATACACTAAAAAACTGAAAAAATACTCGAAAAACCAACAAAATAGCTAAAAACCCAAAAAAGTACCCAAAAAAAAAAGTATGGTTACTTTCGGGTACCCAATGGATATCGGTTCGGTTCCAGGTATTACCCGATATTCATGGATCCCGATTTTAGTATCCAATAGGTACTTTGTACCGGTTCCTGTTCGGTTCCGGATCCCTTTTTTCGGTTCGGGTTTGGTTCGGTTTTTTGGTTCCGGTTTTTATGCCCTAGAATCAATGGTGTTCAGCGTCCCCTCTGCATGATATACGTTGATTTCTTCTATTAATTTAATATCCCTTGGCTATCCACAGATTGACCCATCAGAGAAATTGGATCTAGAGGTTGAAGACATTCTTGCTGATATAGCTGAAGACTTTGTGGAATCGGTAAGTTACTTTTAGTTTGCATCATTTTCCAAACCCTCTTTATCTTCTCTGATGGGTTTTTTTCTCTAATTTCGGCTCTTTCTATATCCTTGAATCTAGATCACAACGTTTGGTTGTTCATTAGCCAAACATCGAAAGTCAGATACTCTAGAGGCAAAGGACATATTGCTCCATGTTGGTTAGTTCTGATCGATATTTTCTGCTCTGTTCTGTTTCCAACACAATGATTTTTTTGTTTTGTTTTTGATCCTTAAATGTAGAAAAAAATTGGAATATTAGACCTCCTGGTTTTAGCAGTGATGAGATAAAGACATTTCGAAAGCCAGTAAGATTCACTTAAGCTTCTTGTGTTATGAATTCGTTCAGATTATATAACAGACAACTATCGCTCACCATCTAACTTCTTTGGTTGTTTTCTTGGATAATGTTTTGTGCAGTTAACAACAGATGTTCACAAAGAGCGACTAGCCGTTGTAAGTTCTTAAGTAAAAACATGACTTTGAACATCTTTATCAATCAGTGAGGACTGGGCATCAAAACCGAACCTGAACCGAAAAAAGGATCTGGAACCGAACCGGAACCGGTACAAAGTACCTATTGGATACTAAAATTAGGATCCATGGATATCGGGTAATACCCGGAACCGAATGGGTACCGAAAGTAACCATACTTTTTTTTTTCGGGTACTTTTTTGGGTTTTTAGCTATTTTTTTTGGTTTTTCGAGTATATTTTCAGTTTTTTAGTGTATTTTTTCGGTTTTCCGGGTATTTTTTGGATTTTTTTATAAAGTATCCGAACCCGAATCAAACTTGGACCCGAACCGGAACCGAACCAAAATCTTCAAATAACCGAACAAATCTTATAGTCATGGAACCAAAAAACCGAAAGTACCGAACCGAAACCGAACGGGTACCTGGATGCCCAGCCCTACAATCAGTAGTATTGCTTGCTGCAAGTGAATTTATATTTCCATTGTTGTTTTTGAAGATAAAGAGATCAATGGTAGCAGCAGAAGCAACAAACACCAAGAACACATTTGGACATGGTGCAGCTAATGCAAGANATTTTTTGGATTTTTTTATAAAGTATCCGAACCCGAATCAAACTTGGACCCGAACCGGAACCGAACCAAAATCTTCAAATAACCGAACAAATCTTATAGTCATGGAACCAAAAAACCGAAAGTACCGAACCGAAACCGAACGGGTACCTGGATGCCCAGCCCTACAATCAGTAGTATTGCTTGCTGCAAGTGAATTTATATTTCCATTGTTGTTTTTGAAGATAAAGAGATCAATGGTAGCAGCAGAAGCAACAAACACCAAGAACACATTTGGACATGGTGCAGCTAATGCAAGAAGACACCTGCTAATCCCATGACTTCTACAACTTTCAATCACTAATGTATTTTAGATCAATTCTCAAATTATGCTCTGTAAAAAATTTTCCATTAAAAAGTACGATTTTTGTAAAACCCTTTTGTATTAAATTCCAAGTTAGAATTTTCTCTGGTCTTTAAGAACAAAGTTTGTATTGTTTCCTCCAATTCATCGAAACGACTTCCTTTGACACTTATTTTGGGACAAATTTTAAAAAATCAATTATTTTGGGACAAATTCTAAAAAATCAATTATTTTGGGACAAAGGGAGTATTTATTTATATTTATGGTGGGTTCATTTAATGAAAACTATCTAACAAAATTGACCTAAATGTTTTATAAATAGTAAATCTTGTTTATGTACGACTAAAATAAGGTTTTGGTTGATTAAGGTGAATTTTGAATTATGAATTAGTTAGACATGAATTAAACCTTATTAATAAGGGATCAGATTTGTTTTTAGGGTTTCTTTGGGGCAAAATTGAGTGATGAGAGATTTGAAGTTTTTGGTCTTCCTAAAACAAGAAAAAAAAGTTACATTCTCTGGAAATTAGATTATTAAAATGTCATCGAAACTCGAATTTCTCTGTTTGTAATGTTGACTACACTAAAATCGTTTTAGAAAACATCCAACAAGATTTGATTCGTCTTGTCCATTTGTATAATACCAAGAAAAATTCCCACGTTTTTTTCTAACATTGCACAGACCTGCTCCTTACAAAAAATGGTTTTTTTTAATCATAGCCCACAAATTACAAAGATTCAACCTTTTTGATTTGGGGGTTTAGGGTTTACATTTTTTTTTTGCTATAATCAAATTTAGGGTTTTTAGAAGTCGTTTGACATGTTTAGTGACAAGCAATTTAAAATTTAAATTTATATTGATACAAGTTTTAGCGTTTAGTTATTTGTCACTGGTATTTGAGACCGAAAGACATGTAAACAAACATGTTTAGTGACAAAAACTCAGTGACAAGACTAAGAGACAACAACATATTCAGCGACAACAAAACAAATATGATTTTTCATTTACTTATCATTCATTTATTTAAATATTTCGACTATTAGCGATTTAAAATTTAAATGGTAGAAAATTTTACGGTTTAATTTTTTTGTCGATGAGTTTTATTGCCGAAAGTTGTCACCAACCGAACCACACGTAAATAAACATTTTGAAAAATAAAAATCATCTACAAAACTTAGAAACAAAACAGAAAGCGAAGAACCAAACTGAAAAAAGGGGTTCGGTTCCGGCTATAGTTCTAGTGAAAAATACCTATTGGATCTTAAATCGGGATCCATGGATATCGGTTAGTAACCGGATCCGAACCAAGATTTATTGGGTATCCAAAAATAACCAAATTTTTATTTTTTGGTTTTTCAAATATTTTTTGCGGTTTTTCGAGTAATTATTTGGTTTTACAGGTATTTTTTTAATCTTCTTATTAAGTATCCAAACTGCACCAGAACCGGAACCAAAACCTAACTAAAATCTGTAAAATTCGTATTGAATCCTATAATCATTAAACCAAAAACCCAAATATACTAAACTAAAACCAAACGGATGTCGGAATTCCCAGGTAACCCCAACAACAACTAAAATATCAATTTGGTTGTTATATTCGAAACGGTAAAATGAACATGCCCAATATTACACAATGGGCAATATAAAAAAAGAGTTAAGAGACTTCAAAGTTCATGTGTAAGGCACGAACTAAAATTCATTGGGTACCCGAAAGTAATCATAATTTCTTTTCTTTTTTTGGTATTTTTCGGTTTTTCGGGTATTTTTTTTTTGGGTATTTTTTAGTTTTTTCGGGTAATTATTCAGTTTTTCGAGTATTTTTTTAGATCTTCTTATTGTGTATCCAAGTTTGAACCGAAACCGGAACCGAAACCGAAACCAAACTGAAACCGAAACCGAATCAAAATCTATAAAATTTCTATTAAATCCTATAGTCATAGAACCGAAAATACCGAACGTATACCCGAGCCTAACCCCAACCAACAACAACTAAAATATAAATTTGGTTGGTATATTCGAAACGGTAAAATAAACATATTCAATATTACACAATTGGCAATAAAAAAACAAAAAGGTAGAAACTTCAAAGTTCATGTGTAAGGCACTAAGAAAAGATTAAAAAATTGGGGAGAAAACAGAGAGAAGCGTGTGTGTATGTATCTGGTTTCGAGCCTGAGAGAGACTTGGTGTTGGTGGCTCTGTTGTGAATCTCTAAGTTTCTGTATTATACAATTCTTTATTATATATTTATATATAATAATATATGTTACCAATGTTCTCTTTGTAAAACGTGACAGACTCCATTAAAGTAAACAACAAAACCCTTCACTCTTTTATCACCAAAACTCTTTAAACCCTTTTACAAACCTTAAAGATCTGTTAACAGATTCTTGAAGAGGTTTAGTGCTCAAGAAAGTGAAAAAAAAACAAGAAAATGAAGTTCATGAAACTTGGATCCAAAACTGATTCATTTCAATCTAAAGGAGACAATGTTAGGTACAAATCAAGAATCTTTGATTTTCATTACTTAGAAAAACTTTGTTTGATTTTTTTTTCTGTTGTTAACTTCTTATTTTGTTAGAAATCGAGAGTCTTTTATTTTCATTACTTAGAAAGAAAATACTTTGTTTAATTTATTGCTTTGTTCTTTAAGGTATGTAGCAAGTGAATTAGCAACAGAGATTGTTGTTAACATTGGAGATATCAGATTCTATCTACATAAGGTATACTTTTTAGTTCCAAGAAAGAGAAGTAAAATATAGTATGTTAGACTTTAAAATATGCTCCTTTGGTGAAATACAAAATTTGCAATTATCAAAATAGTTTTTTAAACTTTTAAATTTTGATAGTCGGAGTTTTTTTAAACAGTATTGAATTTCTTAAATCAAAATTAAACTTTGAACATAAAATTAAATTTTAATTTAATATTTAACCAAATAATATAATCTATATTTGGATTAATTAATATTATAATTTCAAGTTTAAATTTAGGTTTTTCGGTTAAAAGAATTATATTATTAAAGTTTAACGCTTAAAACCCCAAGTTATAAAACTTTAAGGTTTAAAAAATCATTTTGATAATTGAGGGGTTTTTAAATTGTACCCAACATTTTAAATCAAAATTAAACTTTCAACATAAAATAAACTATAATTTTAAAAATTTAACCAAAAAATATAATCTAAATTTAAATTAATTATACTAAATCTAAAATACAATATCCCCTTTAAAAATCTGGGAGATAAAAGACAGTAAAACTCTCTTTAGTTACATTGATTCTATGTTTTTTTATCTTTCAGTTCCCATTACTATCCAAAAGTGGATTTTTCCAGAAACTAATTCCAACATCATTAACTCAAGAAAATCAAGAAGAAGAACTTCATATCTCAGAAATCCCTGGTGGTCCAGCTGTATTTGAGATATGTATCAAGTTTTGTTACGGAATAACTGTGACTTTAAATGCTTATAACGTTCTTGCAGCTCGCGCTGCAGCTGAGTTCTTGGAAATGAATGAAACTATTGAAAAAAGCAATCTTATTTACAAGATTGAAGTTTTCTTGAACTCAACAATCTTCCATAGTTGGAAAGATTCCATTATTGTTCTTCAAACCACAAGATCTTTAAACTCTTCTCAAGAACTTAAGTTTAAACTAGTTAAACGTTGTCTTGATGCTATTGCTTTCATAGCTTCTATAGATACCATGAAAGTAGTTTGGTCTTATACTTATAGTAAGAAAAAGCTTGAAAAGGGAATCAATGGCGGCGTTAGAAAACAAGAAGGTGTTCCTAAAGATTGGTGGGTTGAAGATTTATGTGTTCTTCATATTGATTTGTATAAACAAGTGATTTCGACGATTCAAACGAAACAAAAAGTGTCTCCAAATGTTATTGGACAAGCATTAGAAGCTTATGTAGCAAGAAAGTTACATAAAAGTGATAAGTTTTTGATTGATTCAATCTTGGAGTTGATTCCTGATGAGAAAGGAAGTGTTTCTTTCGGTTTCTTGAGTAAGTTGTTGAAAGCTTGCGATGAAAATGTGAAAGAGAGGTTAAAGAAACGGGTTTGCGAGCAATTGGAAGAGGCTAAAGTTGAAGATTTGTTGGTGTTTGATGTGGAGATTGTGTTGAGTTTGGTTATGGAGTTTATGAAGAGGGGTTTAATGGAAGAAAATGGTGGAAATGTGATGAAAGAGTTGGTTGCAAAAGTTGTTGATGAGTATTTATGTGAGAAGTCAAGAGATTCTTCTTCAAGTCTTTCTCTTGAGATGTTCATTTCACTTGCGGAAACAGTTTCTAACTTCCCAAGACAGTCTCATGACGGGCTATACCGCGCAATCGACATGTTTCTTAAGGTAACTTAAAGTCCCCTAGTTCTAGCTAGTTTTCATATGATTTAGAGGTGAAAAAGAAAACAAATACTGGTTTTTTTAAGATCATTTTGTTTGTTAAAGATTGCTTTCAAACATCTTCACATTTCTTGATTCTTAGTTCTTGATTCTTGATTCTCAATTCTTAAATGTTAATTTTTGGTTCTTGATTTGAGGAGGGATCATTGAGTATTGATTAAGAACATTTGGTTCTTGATTCTTAAATTTTGGTTCTTAATTTGATCACTGAACATTGATGAAAGAACATTTGGTTCTTGATTCTTAGTTCTTGATTCTCAATTCTTAAATGTTAATTTTTGGTTCTTGATTCTTAAATTTCGGTTCTTGATTTGAGGAGGGATCATTGAGTATTGATTAAGAACATTTGTGCAATCAAAGATTGCTTTTAACAATTTTCAGTTCTTGATTTGTGATTCTTGACTTAAGAAAAAAAAAAGATTATTGAGTATCAAGTAAGAACATTTCTGTGTCAAATATTGCATTCAACATCTCTCAATTCTTGATTTTTGATTTTTCATTCTTGATTTAAGAAGAGATTACACCGAGTACCATTTAAGAACATTTGTGTATTAATTCTTGATTTTTGATTTTTGATTCTCGATTCTTGATTCTCGATTCTTGATTTAGTAAGCGATCATTTAAGTATCAATTGTGTGTCAAAGATTGTATTCAACATCTCAATTCTTGGTTCTTGACTTTAGATTTTTTTAGTTTTGATTCTTGATTCTTGACTCTATGATTGATTCTTGATTCTTGACTCTTCTTGATTCTTGATTCTTGACTCTATGATTGATTCTTGATTCTTGATTCAAAAAGGGGACACATTGAGTACCAATTAAGAACATTTGTATGTCAAAGATTGTTTTAAAAAATGTTGTGATTCTTGATTCTCGATTTGAGGTCTCATGGTTTGATTGGGGTTTGCAGGAGAATGGAGGTATAAGCAAGAGCGAGAAGAAGAGAATATGCAGACTAATGGACTGCAAGAAACTATCAGGAGAAGCATGTGCACACGCAGTACAAAACGAGCGTTTACCAATGCGAGTAATCGTACAACTTCTCTTCTTCGAACAACTCAGAAGTAACAACAATTCATCTACAGGAAACACAACTCCTGATCTCATCCCAGTCTCACGTTCCACCACAACTACCATTAACACAGAAGAAGATGATTGGCATCAACACTAAACACACTTCGGTTATTCGGTTTAAATTGGTTCGGTTTATTCGGTTTTTTAAATGTCAAACCGAATTGATTTCGGTTTGGTTTGTTAACTCTTTAACACAGACCACTTTGTACCATTTTTAAGTTTCCTTTTATGATTTCTTTTTTTTGTTTTGTTATGGAAGTGTAAACTTGTGAAAAAATGGTTTAAGTAGTGTTGGAAAGTTTGTGTCTGGTTTAAGTAGTGTTGGAATTTTGTACCATTTTTTTTAGTGTGTGTCACAAACCGGTTTCATTATCTGAACAAAAATTAAATGCAATTTCTTATCATTTGGTGGACTCGAACCGAATGTCGGGAGAATTAAAAAAAAAACATTTACAACTGGGCTATCTTGCTCCACCCCTTTATACCATTTTTTAGTTTTTTTTATATGTTTGTTTTTCTATGGAAGTGTAAATCTTGTGAAAAATGGTTTTAAGTAGTGTTGGGAATTTTGTATCTGGTTGGAGTTTAATTATCCGGTTTAGTTTAGAACGAGAATAGAGTGTGTGGGTTTAATGATTTTATCGGTTAGAGATAATTTATAATTACGAGTTATGAATGTAATTTATTACGGATCCAATATTTTAGCTATTTTCTTTATATATAATGTAAGAGTGTTTTGGATTTTCAATTTTTTTAAAACATATACATATTTTTTTACTATTTTATCATTGTTTTAGTTATTATTTATACAATAATTATTTAAAATGTAGGAAAATTTTAAGCATTAACTCTTTTTAACAATAAGTGTGTATTTAGTAAATTTTTTTTTTTATAAACCACGAAAGTTCCATTGTTTAGGATTCGTACATTTTCTTCGGACTAGAGATCAAAACAAATAATTAATGTTCACAATAAATTGTGCTAATCTCTTTTCAATGAAAGAATTGGTTCGTTGGGACACATACTCATAAAAACCCACTAGACCAACATTTTTTTTGAAGAAAACGTTTTAGTAAAAAACAAAAACAGCGGAAATAATATTATTTTTCTATTTTTTTATTAGATTTGTTTGTAGAATATATATTCATTAAGAAAAAATCTAAAATGAATAAATTATTCATATATTGTAAATAAAAAATTGACCAAACAAAGATAAAATAATCAAAAGATATAAACTTTTTATTTAGAAAATGTGAAATATTTCATATTAAAAATTTTGGTTTGCTAAACCATCACGTAAAAAAACGGAAAGAATATATACTTAACCATTTAACAATACATATTTAAAGGTTAATGTTAATTTCAAGAGTTTATATATTCAATAGATCAAACTAGTTGAATATAGTAATTTTAAAAAAATTTAACCATATTTTTCAAAGATATGGATATTTTAATCATTTCAAATATTCTATTCTTAAGTGTGCATCTAGTGAAGACAACTTTTTATTAAGAAGCAAAAGGAATAATATATATATTTTTGGAGAATATATACTCATTAAGAAAAAAATTAAAATGACTAAATTTCATATATTTTAAATAAAAATTTTGACCAAAATAAAGATGAAACAATCAAAAGATATAAATTTTTTATTTTGAAAATCTGAAATATTTCATAATAATTTTAAACTTAGGCTCAATAAAAAAGCCCATTAAAAAGCCCAATACTTATTCATCGCCACAAAACCTGAGTAACACAGAAAGAAGTACACAGAACTCTCGGCGGCGCTGCACAGTCACTCACGGCTCCATCAAAACCGCCAAAAACACTCTCCTTCGTCTTTCTTAAACCCTAAACCCTACTTTCTTCTCCTTCCTTTATCTGCCTCGAATTCTCCATGAATTCCTCCCAAGCAGCAGCTTCCATTGATCTTCCTCGTGTTGCTTCTTTTCTCAATGTAAGAAACACCTTTTTGCTAAATCAATCTCTATATATCATAAAAATTTGTATTTGGTATCGAAAATTACTGTATCGGAACCCTAACATGTCTAATCTCACAATTGGGAATCTAGGGATTTGAATTTCAGCTTTATGAAGTTTAAATAGGTTTTTTTGGTTTTTTCCTTTTGCAGGGTTCGAGTAGGCAATCGTTACTTTTGCAGAGAAATTCAACAATAAAGACGAATCAATTATGGGGTTCTGTTAGAAATCGAGCCTCTAGATTGTTTTCTGTTTCTGCTTCTCAATCTAAGCCTATATCAGCTGTTTCCAGTGACTCTATTAGCTCCATTGATGAGCAACAGAGCTTGATTGAGAAGCCTGCAGCTGAAGTTATTCACTTCTTTCGTGTACCATTGATTCAAGAAAGTGCAAACGCTGAGCTCTTAAACGCTGTTCAAACCAAAGTTTGTAATCAGATTGTTAGTTTAAGAACAGAACAATGTTTCAATATAGGAATTGAATCAAAGTTAGACAACGAAAAGCTTTCGGTTCTTAAATGGATTCTTCAAGAAACATATGAGCCTGAAAACTTAGGTGCTTCTTCCTGATTTTCACCAAATTTAATGCATCTTTTGCTTTGGTTTACTAAATTCTTGAGAATTTGTTATTAATGATTTGATTTCAAATTTTGTAGGAACTGATAGTTTTCTTGAGAAGAAGAAGCAAGAAGGGCTTGATGCTACAATTGTTGAAGTTGGTCCTAGATTGTCTTTTACAACAGCTTGGTCTACAAATGCTGTTTCAATCTGCAAAGCATGTGGATTAGACGAAATTACGCGCTTAGAAAGATCGAGGAGGTATATTTTATTCAGCGAGGGACCATTATTGGAAAACCAAATCCAAGAATTTGCTGCAATGGTTCATGATAGAATGACTGAATGTGTCTACACTCAGAAATTGAACTCATTTGAGACAAATGTGGTTCCTGAGGAGGTAAAGTATGTGCCGGTTATGGAGAAAGGACGAAAGGCGCTTGAAGAAATTAACCAAGAGATGGGTTTAGCCTTTGATGAGCAAGATTTGCAATACTATACTAGACTGTTCAAGGAAGATATTAAGCGAAACCCGACCAATGTAGAACTATTCGATATTGCGCAATCGAATAGTGAACATAGTCGACATTGGTTCTTCGCGGGAAACATGGTTATTGATGGAAAACCTATGGATAAATCTCTTATGCAGATAGTAAAGAGTACTTGGGAGGTAATAAACGAAAGGGTTTAGTCTAAAATCTTTCCTTTTTTCCACAATTTTCAATATTTTTCTTTTTAATTTCATGTGTTTAAATCTTGCAGGCTAATCGAAATAACTCGGTTATTGGATTTAAAGATAATTCAAGTGCTATTAGAGGTTTTCTTGTGAATCAACTACGCCCATTGCTGCCTGGTTCCACATGTTTACTGGATGTTAGTGCGCGTGATCTCGATATTTTGTTTACAGCCGAGACTCATAACTTCCCGTGCGCTGTAGCGCCTTATCCCGGCGCTGAAACAGGAGCCGGGGGTCGAATTAGAGATACTCATGCTACGGGAAGAGGTTCATTTGTAACTGCATCAACAGCTGGTTACTGTGTTGGTAACTTAAACATGGAAGGATCTTATGCTCCATGGGAAGATTCATCATTTCAGTACCCATCAAACTTAGCTTCCCCTCTACAGATCCTTATCGACGCTAGCAATGGTGCATCAGATTACGGTAACAAATTTGGCGAGCCGTTGATTCAAGGCTACACAAGAACATTTGGAATGAGATTACCTAGTGGAGATAGAAGAGAATGGCTAAAACCAATCATGTTTAGTGCTGGGATTGGTCAGATTGATCATACTCATATAACTAAAGGCGAACCCGAGATTGGTATGCTTGTTGTTAAAATCGGTGGACCGGCTTATCGAATTGGTATGGGAGGAGGAGCAGCTTCTAGTATGGTTAGTGGTCAAAATGATGCAGAACTTGATTTCAATGCTGTACAAAGAGGAGATGCCGAAATGGCTCAAAAGTTATACCGAGTTGTTCGTGCTTGTATCGAAATGGGCGATAAGAATCCAATCATCAGCATTCACGATCAAGGCGCAGGAGGAAACTGTAATGTAGTTAAAGAGATTATATATCCACTAGGTGCAGAAATCGACATTAGAGCAGTTGTTGTAGGTGATCATACCATGTCGGTTTTGGAGATTTGGGGTGCAGAATACCAGGAACAAGATGCGATTTTGGTGAAAGCTGAAAGCCGTGAGCTTCTGCAATCAATCTGTAAAAGAGAAAGACTGTCAATGGCTGTAATTGGAACAATCAATGGCGAAGGTCGTTGTACTTTAATCGACAGTAAAGCCGCAAAAAAATGTCAAAACGAAGGATTACCTCCTCCTCCTCCTGCTGTTGATCTTGAACTCGAGAAGGTACTCGGTGATATGCCGAAGAAAACATTTGAGTTTAATCGCATCAATTATACGCGCGAGCCGCTTGATATAGCTCCTGGGATTACATTAATGGATTCTTTAAAAAGAGTTTTGAGATTACCTTCAGTTTCTTCAAAGAGATTCTTGACAACAAAAGTAGATAGATGTGTTACAGGTCTCGTTGCGCAGCAACAGACGGTCGGACCGTTACAGATTACGCTCGCTGATGTTGCGGTAATTGCGCAGACGTTTACAGATTTAACAGGTGGAGCTTGTGCTATAGGTGAGCAACCGATTAAAGGTTTACTTAACCCAAAAGCTATGGCGAGATTAGCCATGGGAGAAGCTTTAACTAATCTAATTTGGGCAAAAGTTACATCACTTTCTGATGTTAAAGCTAGTGGAAATTGGATGTATGCTGCTAAACTTGAAGGTGAAGGATCTGCAATGTATGATGCTGCGATTTCTTTATCTGAAGCCATGATTGAACTTGGAATTGCAATTGATGGTGGAAAAGATAGTCTTTCAATGGCTGCTCATGTAGATGGTGAAGTTGTTAAAGCTCCAGGGAATCTTGTGATCAGTGCTTATGTAACTTGTGAAGATATAACGAAAACTGTAACTCCAGATCTCAAATTAGGCGATAATGGTGTTCTTTTACTTGTGGATTTAGCTAAAGGGAAGAGGAGATTAGGTGGATCAGCTTTAGCTCAAGTTTTCGGACAAATCGGCGACGATTGTCCTGATCTCGACGATGTTTCATATCTCAAGAACGTTTTCGAAGGAATTCAAGATCTAATTTCGACGAATTTGATCTCTGCTGGCCACGACATTAGCGATGGTGGTTTAATCGTTTCGGTTCTTGAAATGGCGTTTGCTGGGAATAAAGGTATAACAGTTAACTTGGATTCAAATGGAATTAGCTTGTTCGAGACATTATTTGCTGAAGAACTCGGTCTCGTGATCGAAATCGAAGATTCAAACGTTGATCTTGTGATGAAAAAGCTTCGCGAATTCGATGTTTCGGCTGAGATTATCGGAGAAGTGACTGATTCGCCGATGATTGAAGTAAAAGTCGATGGAATCACTCATTTAAACGAGAAAACTTCATCTCTTCGCGATATGTGGGAAGATACTAGTTTTCAGTTAGAAAAGCTTCAGAGATTAGCTTCCTGTGTAGAAATGGAGAAAGAAGGTTTAAAATCACGCCACGAACCGAACTGGAACCTCTCGTTTACACCGTCGCAGACCAACACTGATTACATGTCTCAAAGTAAGAATTCTTGTTCATCATTTAACTGATTTCTTGATCTTAGAAATGTTCAAGAATCTGATGGTTTCATTGTGTTTTGATCGTTAGGTGTTAAACCGAAAGTAGCGGTGATTCGCGAGGAAGGTAGCAATGGCGATAGAGAAATGTCGGCTGCGTTTCACGCGGCTGGATTCGAGCCGTGGGATGTAGCGATGTCGGATTTATTAACCGGGGAAGTCACGCTTGACGAGTTTCGAGGAATCGTGTTTGTAGGTGGGTTCAGTTACGCGGATGTACTGGATTCAGCAAAAGGATGGGCAGCTTCGATTCGGTTTAACGAACCGTTACTAAGTCAGTTTCAAGAATTCTACAAAAGACCAGATACTTTCAGTCTTGGAATCTGTAATGGTTGTCAGTTAATGGCTTTACTAGGATGGGTTCCAGGTCCACAAGTAGGTGGGTCATTAGGAACCGGCGGGGACACATCGCAACCCCGGTTTATACATAACGAATCGGGTAGATTCGAGTGTCGGTTCACGAGCGTGACGATCAAAGATTCGCCGGCGATAATGTTTAAAGGAATGGAAGGAAGTACATTAGGGGTTTGGGCGGCGCACGGGGAAGGCCGAGCGTATTTCCCGGACGAGCGGGTTTTGGATCGGATGTTGGACTCGGGTTTAACGCCGTTGAGGTATTGTGACGACGATGGGAACGTTACGGAGAGTTATCCGTTTAATATGAACGGCTCGCCGTTAGGGATAGCGGCGATTTGCTCGCC
>KE151143.1:72553-84029 GCA_000411095.1 Aethionema arabicum
TAAAGAAAAAATATTGATATTCTTAACATAAAAAAATCGAATTCAATATTTTTTTAGAGTTAAATTTGATCGTAAATTATTGATTTGTCTGAAAAAACTAGATCTAAAAAACAAAATTAAAGAGTAATCAATTTCAAAACTGGATCTAAACTCATGTCATTACCATTTTTAGGAGAGAACCAATACTGTATATGAGAATATTGTTAAGAAAATTAATAAAATTTGAAAAAATGGAGTATATAATATTATAGTTTAGTGTCATTTTATATAGATTTCAGCGTAATGATTTTCACTAAATATGTTGGAGAAAATATGCTACAAGAAGGTAGAACTTTTTTATACTATATATGTTTTTTTTGTTAATTATAATAGATATATAATTTATGAATTACAATATTTTTCAGTAATTATTTATTATATTTTAATATAAAATTGCTAACAAATTATACTATTTTTGAGAACAACATATTATATTTTCATATATTTATACTATGTTTTTTCTGTAATTATTAGATTTTACATTTTTTATACGATTAAAAAGAAATACTATCCATTTTTTTTTGCATAGATTTATACCTAAAATAGAGATAAATTTGACAATACTCTCAAATTTGGAGAAAAAATAGTAATACTTCATTTCAAAGTTGAAAATATGACAGAATTAGAATGATTTTTACTCCAAAATAATATTTGGAATGGAATTTGGAGTAGGATTGGAGGTGTTCTAAACAATAATAATGTCGTTTGTATTGACAAAAATTTAAATAATATATACGAAAAATAAAACTCTTATTTAATCATAATTAATTAAGTAAAAAAATTTGAAAGATGCTTTTGTTTTCCAAATATGTTTCATTGATTGTAGAGGAATTTTAAAAAAAATTATATTTAAATAAAAACGACAAGAAACGTGATTATTGCATAATCATTTGGAGAAAGGGAACAAAAGAGATTAAATTAATAATAAAAAGAGATTGTTCCACAGACAAAAGTCATTAAGATCAGATTATGTGCTTAATTAGTGTTCCCTAATCACTCTTAAGATATGTTTAGATTAGATTAGATCACAGATTCTCTTCATTTACTCTTTTGTTTGACCAATTAACCTCCACTCTCTTCTCGTGGCGCGTGATTCCACGCTCCTCCAACACCATGTTTGCTCACAAACCTAGGGAGCAATTTTGACTTTGACAAACATATTTATTGAAATTTTATGTAGAAAACTTTTTGGTTGTTATTTAATTTTAATATTTTTTTTATTGGGATAATGAAAATATTTAATTTTGGTACCATTTTATGCGTATTATTCGATCCATTTGACTATAACTCATATTTATATATTTTTGGAAAATTTTGTTAAACTAGAAATTTATGAACTATAACTTACATCTATATATCATTTAATTTTTTTTTAATTAAATCGAACATTTATGAACTATACCATTTTCTTGGTATTATTCAATCCATTTAACTATAACTCATATTTATATATTTTTAGGAGAATTTTGTTAAGTTGAAAATTTATGAATTATAACTCACATCTATATATTATTTTGAACTTTTTTTTTATTAAATTGAACATTTATGAACTGTATAACTCACATCTATTTATTTTGTTGAAATTTTTTGTGAAAACTTATGAATTTATGACTCACATTTATTTTATTTTATTTTTGAATTATAGACTATAACTCACTTTTTTTATATTATTAAAGAGATTTTCTTAATTTAAAATTTATAGATTATAAGTCATATATTTTTGAGAAATATTGTTAAATTGAAAATATATGAACTATAATTACTCACATTTATGTATTTTTATTTTTATTTTTTTATTAATTTAAAATTTATAGGTTATAATTCACATTTATATATATTTTTTTCATAATTTTTTTAATTGAAAAAATTAGGGACTATAACCCACATTTATTTATCTTTTTTGAGAAATGTTGTTAGTTATTACATAAAATATAGAAAAAGTGATGATAATATAGTAATATTTAGCTATAAGTTAGTTTAATTAAAATTTAAATACGGTAGATTTACTTATTTACCATGGGTGTAAATTACTAATTCATAATATAAAAAAAATAGAATTAACCATGGCATTTCACGGTTTAGTATTCATTCATCTGGTCTATATGTTCTATATTTTTATAATTAAGTTTTTGTTTAATTCTACAACTATAGTTCATATATGAATAAGCATATAGATAATCTAATATTTGTAAATTCTTTATATATTGGAGAATAATTTGCCTAATTAGTGTGTATTCTACACACTAATTGCATTTTCTTTTCTAAAAGAACAACTCGAATATCCCAATTCTTGACACGTACGTCACAAAAACAAATATTTATACCAAAATAAATAAATCATATGTTCATATATAATATATAATATTTTTGACCATAATAATTTTAATTTTTGCAACTCATAATTTTTCTAGATCCTTAAATCAATTTTTTTTTATTAATTCTTATAGTATTTGTGGTTTTTAAAATAATTTTCTTCAACTTCTACCGCAAAAGAAACCCCAAATTTAATATAAATAATATTTTGATTGGTTAAATTTAATTAATATAATAATTTTTTTTATTTGCTAGTTAAGAAGAGCTAATAATTCATTAATTTATAGTATCTAAAAAGAATAATGAAATATTTCACTTGCATGTGTTTTCCCCAAAAGTGAAGAGACAAGATTCCAAGAGTTTTAAGTGAATATTTGATAGCATAATTTAAAATACATTATAGCAAAAAGTTGGAGTTTAAAATATAATAAATTAATGCTCATTGTCTTAAAATAAGAAAATTGCTTTTACCAAAAAAAAAAAAAAATTATTCCCGCTTTCTTTAACTAAATGCGGTTCTTAAAATGAATATATTCGTTTTTCACACAATTATAAAAATATATTTTATTTTATTTTAGGTATGGTTTTATTAGTTAGTCATAAGTTGTATACATTGTATCTTTATTAGTGCCATATATTCTTTTTTTTTTTTGTCAAAGTGCCATATATTCTAATGATTTATTTTTAATATATATACTGATATACAAAACGAAATTTATATGAAAATAGCCGCTTAAAAGGGATTCTAGACGGCCAATCTTATTACAAAAGATTGGATTTGTATGATTTTATGTATTATTTGTTAAATAAAATTAATACTTAACATTTAATTGTAAAATATTACATTTTTTTTGTCATTATTTCTTAAAAATATAATATGTATATATAGAGATATATAATTAATATGATATCTTCCTTATAAGTATTTTACAATCAATAACGTTTATCTCATCTTTTGTCAAATAAAAATAAATTTAAACAATTCATGTATTCAAAGAATACAAAATTATCTATTAAGTAAAATTATCTATATGGTTGAATTACTTTTATAATCAGTATTTAAAATATAAAACTATCTATTAAGTAAAAAATAAAATAAAAGAATAATAATATTTTAAAAAGTACATATAAAGTTCATGTGAAATCATTTATACAAATCCTAAATGTTTATGTATGTCTTGCATCAGGGTTTATAGGTTTAAGTCTATCCAGTCTACAATTTATTAATCTTTTTCTCT
The DNA here is from genome assembly GCA_000411095.1 of Aethionema arabicum. Lineage (NCBI taxonomy): Eukaryota > Viridiplantae > Streptophyta > Magnoliopsida > Brassicales > Brassicaceae > Aethionema > Aethionema arabicum. Next base: position 76,144 of record KE151143.1, read on the forward strand.
TAAAATTTTGATATTCTTGTTTATTAAAATTTTATTATGTGTATAAACATAGAAATTATGACTATTATTAGTCAATTAGAATTATTAATAAACAGTATTAAAATTTATATATACGAAAACATAAATCTTCTTTTCTACGTATTACTTCCTCATTAAATCTCACTAATCAAATATTTATTTTAAAAATAAAATAAAAAATATACATCTGTGTTAATACAATGATATGAAACTAGTTATATATATTTATCATAAGTAAAAAATATAGATTTGTGTATGTTTTTAGTATTGTAATAAGATTACTCAATTTTTTGAGAAAAAATAGTTCTATAAAAACTTGATTAATTGGTAGAATAGAGTAAGCTAGTATGTAACCTATGTTTGTGTGAGATAGAAAGTATAATACTCTCACGATTTTTAAATCAAAATGTTAAAAAAATATATTTGTGCTGTATATTCCTCGGTATTTTGATAATATGTTTCCATTTAATCTTATAAAAGTGAGTATATAAAATTCAATAAAATTGCTTACTTTTATTTAGAGAAAAAAATATTGAGCATTTTGAATTCATATTATTTAGAGAATATGTAAGCTAGTTTGAAAATTTTACTCCACCATTTTTAATTTAAATACTAGAAAAAAAAAATGGTTTATGTTCATGATATTCTGATAAAAAAAACTGATCCAAATTAATTGAAACGTTATTATTCATTGAATAAGTAAAACTAGTGTTTAAAATATAGACCGTATATAAATTCATATAATTTACATATATCAATTTTATATAAAATAATTTGATATATAAACCGTATATATCATTTTGATATACATTTAAATAATCGATGGTTAGTCGCATCCCATACCATAAATTACTGATATCAAAAGGAAAATCGAATAATATTATCAAATGGGTGCATCATAATTTACTAATATCAATCTATTATCAAATAAGTTCTAAGAAAATATATTACATATAACTATAATCTATAAATTTTTATATACCAAACGGCATACTATACGTAATACATTAGAAGAATTTCTCTCACCATTTCGTAATATACAAAATTTAACACCCCGTACGGTCATTAATAAAGTTTATAAAATAAGGCCATCTCCAACGCCTAAGCACCACTTGGAGTTATTGAAATCAATTTTAATATAAATAAAAAATTAAATGGAAAAGAAAATTAAATAGAAAAAAATTAAATCAATTTTAAACCAATAAAAATGTAACATCTCATGTAAATACTGTTGAAGACCACTTTTTAAAACTCTTGGGTAAGCAACGATGCTTACATATTTAATTACTATTTAACTACTTTTTATTTATTTTTATTCTAAAAATCTTCTAAACACCTCCTAAACACTACAGTGCCGTTGGAGTTGCCATAACATTATTATTTCTGACCATTTAATACTTTTTATTTTTTTCTCTCTTTCCTTTGATAACTACAAAGATAATTTTGTAAAAAAGATGAAAAATGCATAAGAAAAAAACATAAAAGTTATAATAATATGAAATAAATAAAAAGGTTTAAAACTCTCTATAAAAAGAAACGAAAAGAGTATTTATTTTAAACAATATTTTTCATTGTTTATAATATAGTACACTTTTATTAATGTAAATATTGATTTCTATTCATTTTTAACAAAGTAAATGCACATTTTTAAGCCGGCAAAAAAAAAATGCACATTTTTAAAATTGTTATTTTAACGTGTATGTCACGTTAAAAAAAAACTCCCTCCTCATAATAGTGTTTAAAGTTCACACCTATTAATAAATTTAATTAAATGATATTTTAACTTTAATTATTATCTATTTTTTATTTTCTCTCTTCATCTTTTTTATAATTGTAAGGGTAATTTGTCAAAAATATATAAAAAATACATTAAAAACCTAAAACATCTAATAATTTGCAAAAAAATTTTTTTTTATTAAAACACCTTATATAAAAAAAAACGGAGGGAGTAAACAAAAATAACGTATAGGAGATTGGGTCGATTAAATTTAAATTTAGATATATATAAATTAGTGACTATAATAAAATGCAAGCATAAAGAACAAAACAGAACAAAAAAAAGAAGTGATGACAAAACTGAAAAGGGTGGATTTGCTAATAACAATTTAACACTGCGAAGAGAAGAACACAAACAAACATTTTTGTTTCAGATTTTTCTTTTAAAAAACGAATAGAATAAAAAAAAACACACACAACTTTGAGAGAGACATTGAACATAACAAATCAAATCAAATCCATTTTTAACGACTATGAATATAATCTGTAATGAAAATTGAAAATCAGATAGATCGAGGAAAGGGCAATAATGGCTACAAAGAGATCAGATCACTGACCGCGAGGCGTGCGGCTGCTTTCGCCATTTCGCAGCGGGAAGAAATATGGATGTGCCTGCAAATTGAATAATTATCAATTATAGAATCTAAAAAAAAAAAAAACTCTTTTTAAAGAAGAGATTATGATTCCTATTTTATACCCTAAATTATTTTCGTTTGATGAAAAAAATTTTCAACTATCAATATAGTTTTTTAAACCCTCAATTTGAATAACCGAGTTTTTTAAAACCTTCATTTGAATAACCGGGTTTTTTAAACCCTTCAATTTGAATAACCGAGTTTTTTAAACCCTACCGAGGTTTTTTACATCAAAATTAAATTTGAAGTACAAAATTAAACCATAAATCTCAAAATTTAATCCAAAAATATAATCTAAAACAACTTGACGTTTAAATTTGAGATTTCGGTTTAGAAAACCTGGTTATTAAAGTATACAGTTTAAAAAACTCGGTTATCGAAGTTTAGGTTTTTAGAAAATCATTTTAATAATTGAAGCTTTTTCCACCAAAAAAGAAATAATTCAGAGTCTAAAATATCCTAATCCCTTTAAAAAACCAATGAAGCTGCTTTTCACAAAAAAAAAAAAAAAAAAACCAATGAAAATGTTCTTAGTTTCTTACCATTGCTTCCTTAGCAGTTGGTCTTTCTTGGTGATCATATCTTAGCAACTTGTCCACAAAATCAACAGCCTTTTCAAGGAAACAATGTAAAAATAGAAACAATTTAATGTTATGTTCATCTGAAAATCGTGTTTTTAAGCAGGGGGAGGCTTTTAATGTATTTGTACCTCAGGAACTGCCAAGTGTTGGTTCTCAGAGTTTATGAACTTTGACCATGGTTTCCGACTATGTCTATACAAAATCAAGAGGGTATTATTATATAACTCAAATCTCAAAACCTTGAAATGGGAAAGCGAAAAGGGAATGCAGAACTTGTAAAATAGGCATACCTGCCGACGAGGGCGGCGAGATTAGGGTCCAATTCTATGCGGTATTTGTTTAGGTAGGAACTGAGTTCATCTGTGCCAAGTACCTGAAATGGTGTAAAATAGACATAAGCGTGCAAATATATAAGGAGTTGTGTTTAGTTTGCAGCTACAACTAGGAGGAATGCGTGTTAATGGGGTAAATTAAACCATGAGATTTCCTCAAATTGTAAATTGAAATGCGGTTTAGAAATAGTTTGCTGTTAATTTCGGTTTAGATTCAGTTTAGGGTTAAATTAACGGTTAATTAAACCCTAAACTGAGCCTAAACCATAAATTAACCACAAACAGTCTTTAAACCGGAGTTCAATTGACAATTTTGAAGCCTTAAGTTTTTTCCGAAACTGGTTTAATTTGCCTTAATCCCTTGGATTAATTCTCCGTTAACAGCTCCGTTGACAGCTTCCGTTAACAGCTTCTGTTACGTCACAGAAGGTTTAAAGAAAGGAGTTACGAAACCTTAGGGTTTAGTTTACAATTTTGAAACCTGAAGATTTTTTTTCGACCCGAAAAACTTCAAGGTTTAATTTGTCTTAATACCATTACTCAAAGATAAAAGCTTCTTGTGATCTTACCTTTGCAATTTTAACCAATTGATCATAGTTGTCATGGCCATAAAAGAATGGTTCCTTGCGGAATATCTGCAGAAAAAGCTTGGAATCAGATACGAGAATGGAGTTATAAATCACTGCACTTTGTCACCAAATAAGCAAGATTTCGAAAGTTTCTGGGTCAAATTACTTTCCATGTTCACCTATCTAATGAGAGAAACATCGTTTAAGGAGACGTAAAGTAACCAAAATGCATTGCAGAAACTCTTATCACAGCAATGTAAGTTCACCAAATGAAACTAATATTAGCTTAAAACGCTCACCATTCCAGCAAACATACACCCAAGACTCCACAAGTCTAGAGAATAATCATAGTCTTGTAAATCCACTAGTAGCTCTGGACCTTTGAAGTACCTGATTATCAAAAAAATAAAGTGAGGATATTTTTTTTTTTTTGCTAAAAGCTATATATCATCAGCTAGTGAAGAATAAAACCATTGTTTCAGTTTCTATCATTCTCAAGAGTCCAAAAGCATGCAATTTTCTACAGCAGAATAGACTACATTTCTCATGTAGAATATGAATATCGATAAACAGAAGCCCCTAGTTTAATAAATTATAACAGAAAGAAATCTTAGAACATAAATACCTTGAAGCAACACGAACATTATATTCTTTCCCAGGATGATAGAATTCTGCCAAACCCCAGTCAATTAAACGTAGCTTCCGCTGCTCATGATCAATCATGACATTATGCGGTTTCACATCTCTGTGCATGATTCCACGTGAATGGCAAAAATCCAAAGCCTGCATAACCATCATAAACAATAAAAACATATGATTAGACATGAAACCAGTAGGTTTTATAGAGAGGAGTAGCAGGCTCAAAAGTCAAAATGAAGTATGTATTAGTATCTGACGATATAGAACAACATACCATTACATACATCAAAGAGTATCAGCAATTAAGTACATAACATTCGGGTTCAAAGATTCAGGAAACTTTGAGTACTTACCTTTAGAAGTTCATATATATAATACCGAACATCATAGTCTGAAAGAGTTGGATATAGGACTTTAAAATCCTTATTATTCACGTGTTCAAATATCAAGCTGGGCGTCTTTGACTGCTGATCTCTTACAATATCCAGCAATTTCACAATATTCGGCCCACCGCAGAGGTTTTGCAGAATCTTAATCTCTCTCTTAATCTGCATCAAGGTTAAGCAAACTATGTTAGAACTCATGGAACGAACACGCTTCATTCTGAGCATAAATCAAAAATCTTATAGGCCAAAAACCAGCAAGCGGATGACCAAACTTCACCTTCTTCTTCTTCACAGGCTTTAAAATCTTGATAACGCATTTCTCGTTATCAGTGGTGTGTACACCCTCAAAGACCTCACTGTATTTCCCCCTTCCAACTTTCCTCACTACCTCATAATCATCCTGAACACTGCAGAATCAATGGAAACAACCTTGAAAACAGTTTTTTCTGAATACTAACCACACCATACAAACTTAAAATCATCAATAACCTAACAAACTCAAGAATCAAAACCGTATCAGCTAAGATTTAGACAGAATTCAGCTATTTGGTTCACACAGCCTAGCATTTCCAATGCTAAGAACCAACATCCACCATTTCACAAGAGATTGCATTCAAAGCATATCAGTTCTGCAATTGTGACGCGATTATTTCTACCAAAAACCTATTTCCGCGTCAAAATTGTAGGAAATGAAACCCTAAATCTTAATGAATTCACAACCAACAATTCCCCTCTATTCAACGAAACAATAATCTCAAAGGTTAACATCTAGAAGCGGCTATTTCATCAAAGCGAGAGGCGGTACCCATATTGAATAGATAGCGATTCATAGTCCCAGTAATCCTTAGGCTTGATAACGTTGACATCTGCGTAAACCCTAGCTTTCGACGGCGCACCGGCACGCCGGATAGATTTCCCGATCTTCTGCGCCAGCGTTTCCGGTTTATCTAATCCCTTATGCTGCTTCAGATGACGGTGAAGCGAGGCGGAAGAGGCGAAACGACGCCGAACAAGAAGCGAGGAAAAAGCAGAGTAGAGAGAGAAGAAAGGTAGGTTCCTCTTCGCCGGAGACGAAGAAGAACAAAAGGAAAGGAAAGAGAACAGGGTGTTGTCGATGGCGGTGGAAGGTTTGCGAAGCGAAGAAGAAGAGATTGTGAATGGAGAAAAAGGCCTTATGGCCATTAACAACTACAAAATTTTTTAAGAAAAAAAAATGGAAGAGAAAGCAGCGAATCGTTTCTCTTACTCTTCCTTTTTTCTTGGGCTTTTCTTTTCTTTCAAACGACAGCGTTTCATCTTGAGAGAAACGGTGCCGTTTTGACGTCTTTTATTTATATATTCCAATAAAAGTCGAAAAATGTCTAGGCAGGTTTATTTTTAAATTGAAAATAAATTGATTTTGAGGGAAAGAAAAATAAGTTTATTTTTAATTTTTTTTAAAAGGATTAATTCAAGCCAGTAGAATTTTACAAGGATGAATTACAACATTATAAAACTGTAAATTTATTCGAACAGCATTTCCAACCCACATTTAAAATCTCATTTTTTAAGTTTTTTGGTTTATGATGCAAATTTGAAAATCTTAAATTTGATGTTTTAAAAAGAGAATCCTTAAATTTGAGTGAAATCTCAAAAAAATCTTTTCATTTTACTCTTAGTAGTTTACATATTACAAATAATTTTGTTCATTTTTTTTATTATTATTTTAGTCGATTTATTTGTATTTAGATCAAAATCTAGACATAAATAACAAAATAAATTCATTTATCAACTCGAAATCGATCATATATGAAAGTGTTTCAGAAATAATTTTACTAACTAATATTTTATTGTACTTGTATTTTTTTTTTTTTTGAATAAATGTTTCTGACAATATTCAATTATATTTTAAAATAAATATTATATTATNAATAAATATTATATTATAAATTATATATAATATTTAAAATAAATTTGATGTTTTAATATTGGAGCAAAAGACATTTAAACCTCAAATTTGAAGGTTTACTAATATCAAATTTGAGATGTGGGTTGAAAATACCCTACATAAGTAAATATATATACATAACCAAGTTAAAAAAAAAGTTAATACATATATACATATATATTAACGGAAAATTATGCGAAATGTCCTAATTCAAGTATCTTTTGCAAATTTGCCATTTGTCAGAGGGTATACCAATTATACCCTTGAGTCTATTGTTATAGTATTTTTGTAAAAAATGTTTGAATGAGGGTATTTTTAAAAATAAATTAAGCAAAATGCCCTAATTCAATAAGTTTTTGCAAATTTGTCATAAAGTGTGAGAGTATACCACTTATAAGGAATAAAATACAACAAAAAAACACAAAGATTTTTCAGGTTTCAAATTTTGAAACTTTAAAAATAAAATTTACCAAATTAAAGTTTCTACCTCTAGTTTTAATTATTAAAACTAGATGTTTCTCCCGCAATTTTTGCGGGACTAATATTTTATTTTATAAAAAAATATTTATTTTCTTCAATATAATATAGATAATATAGATATAACCTAAGATTTAACATAAGATTTTTTCTAATCAATTAAGAAAATAGCACATATGATACGTTTATCTTTAAATAAGAGATATATATTATATATTTTAATTTTTAAATTTATAAAATAATTATGATAATTATAATAATCTAAAGCATAAAATCCTAACAATAAAATATTTAATTTAAATAAATTATGATAATTGCTAATACATAAATAATAAGGAAACTAATGAAGATGAACTAAGATTTAAGATAAGATTTTTCCTAATCAATTAAGAAAATAACACATATCTATATATATGATATATTTATCTTTAAATGAGAGATATATATTATATATTTTAATTTTCAAATTTGTAAGAAATTGATAATAATTATAATAACCTAAAATATAAAATCCTAACAATAAAATATTTAAATAAATTATAATAA
>KE151143.1:84434-109468 GCA_000411095.1 Aethionema arabicum
TTTATATTAATCTTATCATAATATGGATTTTAATAATGTTTTTCTTATTTTATAATTATATTTATTTTAAATAATTTTTTTTCCATTAAAATTTGTATTTTTGATAATAGCAAAATGTAGTTTCTGTCTTATCAGATTTATGCAAAACGGAAAAATCTTTATAGTTGAGGAAGTTTAAAAAATTTCAGATATAAAAGCTATTACTAGAGCAAAAACTCTAAAACAAATTCAGCTAACATGTTATCCCCCGACAATCCTCTTATGCGGACGCAAAATATGGTACGCTTCAAAGTAGGATAATAAGTCAGTATCTTCTTCTGCAGTCCATTCGCTACGAGGACGAGCGAAAGCCGCCAATGGATCAGCTTCAAGGACGACAACCAAAGCATCAACATTAGAATAGAAAAAAACCTCTTTCTGACCAGAAAGAGCTTTGGCTAATGAATCCACTTCAACGGTGTTGTAGGCAGAAAGTGCCAACCAAAACTTGATTTCAACGTCACGCAGAATCTCATTAACAAGTTTAACAGTGGTGTGGTGTAGAGAGCAAGAGGTACCAACCACAATTTTGTCTCTACCAACAATTTTCTAGTCCCTTCCATCAACAACACCAGCGAAGATGTACTTTCGAGCAAGGAAACCAGACTTGATCAAGTCAAGGGTCTTGATACCACGAACCAAATCAAATCCAAAACCCGTCATATCTTTCAAGGATGTATATTATTTTGTTTATAAATAAATAATTTATAATACTATTATAATTTATATATATATATATATATAATAATATTGTCTTCACATATTGTTTTAAATAATTAATTATAAAATATATTTAAAGAGAATGAAAACAAAATTAATATTTAAATGTTAGCTTAGTAAATGTATACTTTTATATTGGATCATAATTATGTTTTACTTATGTATTTCCATTTGGATGAATTGAATTGACACAAAAAGATATATAAATTTAAAAATACTTATGAAAAATAATTTTGTTTTGGTATACAATATATATATATATATATCGAATTATAATCATTATGTTTAAAAATTTAGTAATTAAATTAAAAATGATTATTTAAAAGTACTTTTGTTTTAGTATATATAACAGAAATAAATATATAATGCATGGTAAATATTCTTTTAAAACTTTTTTTTCTTTTTTTTAGTTTCACCAAAATATATTATCTCGTCTAATTTTAGGTAGACAATTCCGCTTTTTTAAACTAACAAATGATTTTTTTTGTAAAAAAGAGAAAAATAAAATTAGGTTTTTTAGCCTATTAAAATCTATGGATATTTTTCAGTTAAACCACAAAACTATAGGATTTGTCTTGGAAAAAAAAAAACAAAATAGAAGTTTTTTTTTTTTTTTTTCATTTCAAATATGCTTATTATTTTGTCATTCACTCTAATAGTTTTTCTTTTTACTTATAATCCATCATTTAAAACAAACAATATCTCTTAAAACTTCTTGTATTAAAAAAAATACTATTTCTTTTTTTTATTTTATAAAAACTTAAAGCGTTTTATTTTTTACTAAAATATCATCTATTAAAAAAACAGAAAGAATACAAAATTACCTTGATTAGTTTGTTCATGTGTAAATATTGGAGACCAGTGAGTTAAATACTTACCTTAAGAAATATGAGCTAGATCTTGATCCTCGTTTAACAGCACTTATTGGAAGGTTTTTAATCCTTTACATACATTTTTGTATGGTCTGAGTTCCGACCAATGAGTTTAAAATGTGGTGCTGGTCTAATTAAGTTCATTAATCTTGGAAAAAGTATGATCATCAAGACCGGTTAACTGCGAGAGAAGCCATAGTAAAATCTTGGACTTAGATCTTAAATTATTTTCGTTTGATGAAAAAAAAACTAATTATTAAAAAAGAAAATTTTACAGTTTGAATTTTGATAACCAAAGATTTTTTAAATCCTACTAGAATCTTTAAACACAAAATTAAACCATAATTTCAAAATTAAACTCATAAATATCGTTTTAATTTAGATTAGTTATATTATAATTTCAAGTTTAAATTTAAAAATTTTGGTTTAAAAACCTGAATATTAAAATTTAGGGCGTAAAAAACTTGATTATCATAATTGTGATTATAAACAAACATTTTAAAAAAGTTCTTTTTTTCACCAAACAAAATTAATTCAAAATATAAAATACCATAATCCATAAAATCTATTTTTTTAGACCATAACATCTAATGGAACCAAACTCTGTGATGCAATATCTCAAAACATCAAAAGTTGAAACAAACTTGTGGTTAATTATGCATTTTAGAGACGTAATTTTTGGCAAAAGGCATTGTTACTAATTAAGTTTAAAACAAGCTTTTTTATGATATAATATAGAGACTTACTGTTGTAAGAAGTCTTTAGTAGAAACAGAACCAAACTTTGTTGATCCAAGAACACATATAATTTGATACAGACATAGGAAGAGGATCCATACATTTACATTGGAATCCTTATGATGTGCTTTTTTTTTTTCACTTCTTGATATGTGGGAAGCAAGCGTCAATGGCGGATTTCGGGTGCTTTGCTTCGGCGTGTTCCCTGCACTTCACTTCTGATGTTGTGCAGATGAATGTTTGCATACAAACCTTGCACTGGATTAGATTAACAGATAATAAAGCAAGTTATTGAAATGTTATAACTCATAATTTAATCATAGAAACTACTTGTTTAATAACTCTATGTGTTGTATATGGCACCCAAGAGGTTATTTTCAAATCTAAACTAGAAGGTAAACGGAGACAAACAATCAAACTATGGACTAATAGCTCTGTGTTGGATTAGGATCCAGATACCGCCAAGAGCTTTCAATATTGAAATCTAAACTAGAAGGGGGAACGTACAAGACAAAAATGGGTGATATAAAGACAATCAATCTACTGTTTAGCACCCAGAGACTAGCAAGAACTTCTAAATATTGAGGTTATCTTGAAATCTTAACTACAACGGGGTAAAAATGACAAAATGGGTGATCCAAAGACAAGTTAAAAAACTACAGTATAGTGAATCTATATGTATAGTGAATCTATATGTTATATTGGCGCCCAGAGAGCAGCAACAACTTACAATCTTGAGGTTATCGTGAAATCTAAGCTAGAAGGTGAACGAAGAAGACAAAATGGGTGAATCAAAGACAAATTAATCTAAAGTTTAGTAACTCTATACGTTATATTGGCGCTCAGAGACCAGCAACAACTTCCAATTTTAAGATTATCTTGAAATCTAAACTAGAAGGGGACCGAAGAAGTCAAAATGGGTGATACAAATACAATATAAACTATGAGGGAAACAGAGAAATTGGCATCCTATTCCTCAATATTCTAAGAAGGCACAGCTCTAGAACTTGTGACAACTAAGAAATTCATATTACCAGCAGAATGAACATATTTCACTCGCTGTATATCATCCAACATACCAAACTGATGATGCAAAGACAATCACTACGGTTTAATAACTCACTACCTAGAGATCACCAAGAAACAACTTCAAATCTAAACCATAAAGGGAAATAGTCAGAGTGTTTTCATATTCTTCAACAATCAATGAACAAAAACCCTCAAATTTTTCCGTAATTAGGACACTCAATTTCTGATAAACAAGGCATGTATAAACTTATCTATCAACGAAATCTCACATTTGAACATAAAGACTATACCAATATAAACGAAAATAGTAGCAAATGATTACCTGAATCGACATAGCTTTCTTGTTCGCTTCCAATTGGCTTCCTGTAAAGAAGATCAAACACACAATTTCTCAACAAATTAGCTCCATCGTCCGATTACATCAACAGGAAACAAAAACATCCTCAAAACCTCGATTTCTAATTCATCTACTGGTGAGTCAAAATTGAATCGATGCGATTTGTACCTTTTCCAGCAGCTCTTTGCTTCTCCAAGTTCTTCTCCCGAGCCATCTTCGATTTCTGCGCGTTTCCTCCACCCATCTTTCTGTCAAATCGATCACTCAAACCCTAATTTTGAGAGAGGAAAATAAAATAATGGGGGAATAAATGAGATTCTGAGACTTTTGTGAGAAATACTCGGAAACGCGTCGATAATGACGAGAGTATTTATAGAGGAGGAGTCCACTTGCATCTTTATAAAAGCCACTCACAAATCCATAATTAAAATCAATCCGTCGCTGCCCACCTAACATTGTCGACTTTGGATAATTCCAGATCTTAATGGGCTTTTTATTGGGCTCTTTTGGGCCTCAAGTAAGTTAGACCATCTAGGCGAATTGACATAGACAATATTTTTACGATATCCTATTGCGAAAAAACTACTAAACTACTTGTTTTTTAAAAAAAAAACTCTCGAATTGAAAATTTTTTTCTGAACTTTAGTTTTTAGACGAAAAAAACTTCTAAAATTTATTTTTCGACAAAAAAACTTTAAACTATTAAGGAAAAAACCTCTAGAATTTGTTTTTCTGACAAAAAAAGCCTTAGATTTTATTTTGTTGCAAAAAAATTTCTCCGTTAATTTAAACATTAAATCATTGTTTGTTTTTAATTGAATATAACAATCTGTTTAAACTGTAAAATTAAAAGTTAACAATTACGATTAATTAAAATTAAAATTTTATAGTTTAAATGATCTTTTTTTAATTGAAGAGTTTTTCGCCGTTAAAACAACATCCAAAAGTTTTTTCGCTAATTTGATAGTTTAAGAGTTTTTTTGTTAAAAAAAAAATTGGAGAGTTTTTTCACCAACTTGATAGTTTAGAGTATGTTTCGTCAAAAATAGATAGTTTAGAAGGGTTTTTTGCCGCAAAAACAACATCCAAAAGTTTTTTCACTAACTTGATAGTTTAGGGGTTTTTTCGCTAAACCAACTTGATAGTTTAAGGTATGTTTCGTAAAAAAATATAGTTTAGGGGTTTTTAGCCGTCATCCATATATTAAATACATATATATGTAAAATAAGATAATTATTGGGCTTAATAGACTTAATGGGCTTTTGGGTCTGTAACCGTAAACCCTCTAATACAATCAGAGGCTTCTATTGTTAACAGCTACCGTTGAATATTTCTCGCCAGAATAAGATCCAAGATTTCATCTCTCGCTCCGGCGTTGTTATTTCCGGCGGCTTTTATCCGGTTTCGATTGGAGATAGATGGGGGTAGTTATTGAGAGCATAGTTTGGGAACCGAGCACTAGTGTGTTCGTCTTCTTCTTCGTTTCCACATTTTTGTCTGTTGTTCTGTTGCCGTACTTCACCAAGAGCAGAACCTTTGGTAGCTTTGACCATACCGTATCATCTTCTTTCGCGCGGTTTCAGAGATGGTTTCTACTTGTCTACACTCTCTCTTCAGGTTAGTTCTATAGATTTCTGTGAGGTTACGTATCTGTAGTTCTACGGGTTTATGCGATTCTTGGTGAAAATTTGTGTTGGAACTGTTGATTTCTGCCGTTTAAACTCGATTAGAGTGGATATCAGCCATAGTTCTAGTCATTTCTTTTTCAAATTTAAACTAGGGATTGATTGTATTCTCTTGGCTGTATTTTCCAGTGATGGAAGGCTTATGGTCAGTGTACGGAGAGTATGAGTTCACATCTTATGGTGTAAGCAAGGAATCGATGGTGTTTTATCTCTGTGTTGGCTACTCCACCAGTCTAATTCTTGGTCCTGTGCTTGGTGTCCTCTCTGATCTTATGTAAGTGATCTTCAAGCAGCTTTTAGTAGTATATAGCCTGATAATGTACTATGCGAAAAAGATAGCACAGTGTTGATCAAAGCAAACTATGAATCCCACAGTTCTGGAATCGTCTTCTCAAATGTTAGTCTTAGTTAACTTTGAATCATATTGATAATTGTCGAAAATTTTGTAGAGGTCAGAAGAGAATCTGTCTACTCTATTGCGGTTTGCATATCGTTGTTGGTGTATGGAAGAATATTACTGCAAGTCCAAGTGCCTGGTTCGCAAATGTTTGTCTGTCTCTAGCTGGCCTCGTATATTCATTTGGGTTCGAGACGTGGTTGGTTATGGAACATGAAAAGGTAAAGTAGTCTTCACTGCTCTTGGATTTGCAAGTAGAACACAACTTCTGGTTGTAATATATTTCATTGTCTTGTGTCTTTTGCAGCAAAGTCAGCGGAATGATTCGTTAAATGAGACATTCTGGTTAATGACTTTCCTAGAGTCTGTAGCTTTGATTTGGGGTCAAGTTCTTGTAAATTGGCTTGGAGATAATGATGTTCGGCACGGCGTAGTACTGTCTGCTGCAGTATCTCTGTTCTTATCAGTCGTGGCGATTATTTGTATTGTCCAAACTACAAAAGATTCTGTGAAGACTCTGCCATTTAGGGATTATTCTGCAGCTTTCTATGCATATGTTCTTGGTGGTAAGATTTTATTTGATGATTCTCTGCATTTTGATTCAACTCAAAATTCATGAACGACTAATGTAATCTTATCTTGTGAATTTCATAAGATAAAAGAATATGGTTTCTGGGAACTGCACAAGCCTGCCTCCAGTTTGCAATTGCAGTCTTTTGGATTCTTTGGGCACCATTGATAGTGGTATGATCAAGCTCCTGAAATATATTTTGCAGTTTCTTGAACCAAATATGGCATGATTGTACTAACAGCCACAAAATGTTTCATCTGCTTAATTTAAAATGGGTTATGTTGGCTCAGGCTGATGGGCGAGAAGTGAACCTGGGATTGATATATTCATGTTTCTTGGGCTCAAGAATGCTTGGTAGTACAATATTCCCATGGCTAATAACCGGACAATCTTTGGTCCGGCTTGAAGATTGCTTAGTCTACATATACGCTATACTTGGGATTGTGTTTTCCATAGTAGCATATGATTATCAGGTAACATTTTTGTTAGTTAGAGAAAAGTAGACTTGATTTGTTTATTCATTGCAAATTAAGACCTTATTCTACAGGAAATCGGCGTTTTAGTAGGACTATTCTGCTTATTTCATGGCTGTGTTGGATTGGTACTGCCTTTGCTCGCAAGATTAAGGACCATGTAATGCTCTCTCTTATATTCACATACTTCGTTCATCTTAAGCTGCAAAATTCTTTGTTGACCGGAGAATCTTTCTTCGCTAGTGTATTAACTGGTATCTTCATTTACAGGTATGTACCAAATGAATTGCGTGGAGGGATGATAAGTTTCTCTCAAGTCCCAGCCAATGCAGCTATCTTGTTTTGCTTAATACAGGTATGTGTTATCTCTTTGTGAGCAGCAATTAGCATCTATATCTTAGCTTCAGGGCTTGTTCGTTTGCTCGTGTCGTTGGCGTCAGCGATGGGCAACAGCGACGGGTGACATGTAATTTTGTTCGTTTAGTTGTTGCTAGCAACAAGCGATAAACTCTTGTTTGTTTACTTGTCCCTGGCTCTGCTGAACCAGTGACATGCAAACAAACATGTTCAGCGATAGGTGTCAGCAACATATCGCTGGCTCGACGACAATCGACATTAAAGTCTAGTCGGTTTACTTGTCGTTGGCTCGGTGACATGTTTCAAGAACGACACTGAAAAATTTATTCTTTTAATTTTGAATAGCCGAAACTTGTCACTGAACCAACAACAAGTAAAAGAACATGTTAAAGCATATAAGTCTAGACAAAACCAACATAAATTTTTGTCGCCGTAGCTCGTTGTTGTCTTCGGAACGAGCAAACGAACAAGCCCTCAGTATTTGCACTTCAATAACTTACATTACTTCTGTTCCAGTCATCTAACTGCACTTTAATATCGCAGAGAGGGAACTCCCAGAAGATCGAGAACTCAACAATGATGACGTTTGTTGCCATTTCGTTATTAACTGGATCCGGATGCATATACTTGTTAAGACGCTGGGGAAAGTCACCACACCAAGACTGGCACAAACTATGATCTTCAGGAGTTGCTCAAAAGAGCCAGAAATGCGCAGGACACACCAAAAGACCGATCTTTTCATGGTCTTACTCGACACAAGTTAAACAAACTCTGGTACGAATCTTGTGTTAACCGGTCTTGCTTCCATTTTATACAACGACCCATGAAGTAAAACAACGAAAACTTGGAAGCTTAAAGATGTACAGAGAAGAAAGCTACGTAAAGAGGTTTGATTCTTTAGTTTGAAAAACTTTTTACTATATTGAAACTTATTACTTCTTATTCATTCCTTTATAAAGATCATCTTCTTTAAATCCTTGCCGGTTCGCCTTTCGGTGTGTACCGGTCGGCTCGTCCCTTTTGTTCGGCGATATGCTACTTGCCGTTTACAAGTAAATATGAATTCAAAATCATTGTTTACAATTTCAATGCAAATTTTTTTTTCACAATTTATGATTCTTCAGGTGCTTGATTTCTTATCCATTTTGGTTGCAACCCATTTCTTCTCTCTTTTGATAACAGGACAATAAAAACAAATTCATAAGAGTAATCAAACGTAAAAGCCTGTTTTGTGCATCAAACGATAACAACGGACGAAAAATGATGTTTGTTTACTTATCGCTCGTTCGATGATATGTTTTAATAATGAACAATTTAAAATTTAAATTGCTAAAAACTTTAGAGCATGTAACTTTTAATCACCAAGATTTGTTGCTGATCTAACGTCAAATAAATGAACATGTTCAATGTTGGTTTCAACCAGTTTCAGTGACATGTCTCTGCAACATATAGCTGTTCAGTATCAATGACGACAAAACGAACATAAATTTCCGTTGCTGTCGCTATCTCCAAGACGAGCAAGCAGACAAACCCAAAATCCTCAGGTGAGTTTAATTCTCTAAAACACTAACCGAATCAATTGTTCCATTACGGAACAAATTGTAGAAGAAAATAGCATCTTCCTTGCCGCAGCTTTACTTTCAGACCAATACATTCATAGTTCTCGTTCATGTTCTTCCTGTTCCTCAAAAACCAGACGAGTCACAACCCCGAGAACCCGAACCAGATCAACCGAAAACAATCAAGGATTCACCGGTCATTACGTGAATCATACTTCTGGCCAAGTTGATACCTCAAGATGTTGAACTACTAGAGTAAAATACAACAATATCCATCAAGAAATTCAAGTACTAAAACCACTATTTATCGTTCATATTCGAGTTAAATTGCACTGTTATCATTTATCGTGTAGAAGATCATCAAAAAGGAGAGATCTTTAATGTTCTTGTCATTGTCTTGAAACAGGATATAACCAGTTTAGATCCAATCTCTGTAAGTTCTTTACAGTTCATGTTTCCAAGCTCTTCTCTTTTCAGGTTCAACTTCTCCTCCTGATCGTCTTACGTGCACGTAACAATGGTAACACGATCAATGCAAGAACTGTGACAAGGAAACCAGCAGCAAATCCTGTAGCCACTCCTGTAACCATTTCTATGTCACCAACTTTAGTTCTTGGCCTTTTAATGGCAGATTTCGATTTTGATTTCTCATCTCCTGTGTCTGCAGCACAGGGAAACCAGCGGTCACCGCAGAAATTGTTACTTTCAAAGCTTGAGTTTGGGAACGTTTGAAATTGACCACCTGATGGGATTCTACCTGAGAGATTGTTGTTAGCAACACTGAATCTTGATAAAAAGCTGAGATCTTCTAAGGAGTTTGGGATTGAACCAGAGAAATGGTTATAAGATAGATCAAGAACTTCCAAGTTCACCATCCCTGAAAGTGTACTAGGAATTGAACCTGATAAGTTGTTCATTTTCAGACCAAACACATGAAGCTTCTTCAGATTACCAAACTCTTCCCAAATTGGTCCACACAAATTATTCTGACCTAAATCAATCGTTGGTGGAAAGTTCAAAAACTGATTGTATTGCAGAGCTCTTACACTTTCATTTCTCTTCATGAAAAAGGGAAATTCAGGAGATGGGTCATCAAATGAGATATCTTTGCTTGAAAGACTCTGCAATTCAGTCAAACTTTTAGGGATTTCTCCGGTAAATGAGTTGTTTGATAGATCCAAGTAGAAAAGATCTTCGAAAGAACCGATCCAATTCGGTATAGTTCCGGTTAAATGATTCCATGAGAGATCTAGTAACTGTAGATTACTACTCTTACTTAACCAGCTAGGTATTGAACCAGTAAGTCTGCAATTCGCAACCACAAGTACCTTAAGCTTCTCAAAATGAATACTTGTGTCATCAGGTAACATTTCTCCATGGAAACTCAATGTTAGAATCAAAGTTGTCAAGTTCTTGCATTTCTGAAGGATCTGCAATGTAGCAGAGATGTTAACTAAAATGGAATTTGATAAGGAGAGATAAGATAGACTTTGGAAGTTCTTGAAGCTCTCTGGTACTTGTCCATGGAAGGCGTTTCGAGCAAGATTAACATTCTTTAACGACCTGCAAACTGGTAGATTCTCTGGTAAAGAACCATTGAATTTATTAGTACCCAAATCTAGAGTGTTTAAACCAGACATCACTGAGCAATTAAATCGCAGAGGACCACTGAATGAGTTGTTTCTTAGATTAAGCAAATTCAACGACTTTGAATTACCCAATGACCTTGGAATACCTCCGGTGAATTCGTTGCTTTGAGCTAGAAGATACTTTAAGTTAGGCATTTCGTCGAACACGTTAGGGGCATCACCGGAAAACATATTCTGTGAAATATCAAGACGAACAAGGCTCGAGAGATTACCAATTGCAGGATTTAAAGGCCCAGAGAGACGATTTTCTTGAATTTCTAAGAGATTTAACCATTTAAGGTGAAATAGATCCTCAGGTATGTTACCAGTTAGATTGTTCGTACCCAGAGATAGATACTCAAGCAAAACGCATTTCCCAAACCCAGAAATGAAATCTCCGGCGAAATAGTTAATTTCCAGTTTTATAACCTTAACTTGAGTAGAGTTATGGCAGATATGAGCTGGAATTGTACCATTGAATTGATTTGAGGAAAGATCGAGAGTTGTAAGGGAAGGAAGATTTATGGTTTTAGGGATTTCGCCATCGAGATCGTTAGAGCTCAAATCAAGGGTTTCTAAGTTTAGTAGATTGAAAATTGAAAGAGGGATTGAGTCTTTAATGAAATTCCTAGAGAGATTAAGAACCCTAATTTGATCCAATTTCCCCAAAGAATCAGATAATTTCCCAGACAACTGTTTGTTCATCAGCTCCAATTTAGTGACTCTCTCTGAAAAATTACATGTGACTCCGATCCAACTGCAACAATCTGCAGAAGAAGAATTCGCGTCGCCGATAAGCCAACCATCTGGTTTGGTGTCGAGATTCGCTATGAAGTCACGCAAAGCTTCGAGTTCACGTGGATGGCACGTGAGGGTCTGAGATAGTGAAAAGTAACATAGTAGCTCTACAAGAACGATGACGATCACAGAGTAACGATGGATACGCATTTCAAGGAGAGAGAAGCTTCAGGTAACTACAGAGAGAAGAAGATCTAACAAAAGAAGAGATAGGGTTTGTTCTGATAATAACCGCCATTTGAGCTGAAGATGAAGAAGAGAGAGGGAAAAAATGGTTACTTTTGACTTCAACACGTAAATGCAAGTCAACCTTGACTTTAGCGCTCGTATAAAATAATTTAAAATTTAAAATTTAAAATATAATTAATTTAAATTTTAACTGAGCAAGAGATATTTGGACTGGGCCTCAAATATAACAATTAACGTTTACATGAGTAATTAATACAATTTAAGCCCACTCAAAAGCCCATTAAAAGCCCAAATACGAAAGAGGTCGGCAGACACGTGTCAAAAGCAAGACGCGTATACAACGTGTCAACATCACAGATGCCAAACGTGTGTCCATAAAAGCAACCACATCCACACCAATCTTCTAACAACAAAACAAAACAAATAATAAAAAAAACAAATCTGAAAAAAATGGAAGCAGAGAAAAAGCCACCGACGACAACGACACCGACGAAGACGACGGAGGAGCACGGCGGAGCAAAAGAACAAAAAGCTGACGTGGATTTACCTGTAAAGAGTCCTTACGTGGAATATGGAAGCTTAGATGATTACAAAATGAAAGCTTATGGAGCTGAAGGTCATGAAGAACCTAAAGCTGGTCAAGGCGGTGGATCTACCGATGCTCCTACTCCTTCCGGCGCCGGCGCCGGCGCTGATGGTGCTGCCTCCACCGATACTAAAAAACCNCTCCACCGATACTAAAAAACCCTAAATATAAATATAAAAAACTTTATAATATGAAACCCTAAATGCGGTTTGTGGACCGTCGGTGTAACCGTGTAACGTACTTACCCTTTTTTAATAACTGATCCAAGTTCGTAATTAATTACGTATTGTGTGGACTGTTTTAATTTTAAATAAAAAAAAATGTATTAATGTTGCGTTGAGAGCTTAATTAATGCTAAATAATTTTCAAATTTAAAAAATAATTATTAAATTCATAGTTTTTTTTTTCCGTTAAAATCATAGTTTAATAGTGCAGATAATAACAAACATGTTCTGACAAGTTTTAGCGTGTTAAAATAAAGGGAGATATTTAGTGCAGTTTATAAACTCTACACAAAAATGTGTAACGCACAAAAGTAAACTCAATAATTTATTAATTAATTAAATCATAATTCAAAGAATTCCAACATGACAGAATAAACTCAAAAAGTATTAATTAAATAATTTAAATCATAACTCCTACATCTGAACCCTAAACTCAAAGAAATTGTTGTTAAAAAAAACTCAAAGAAATTACTAAAAGGGACCCATTATTACGAAAATATTTTAAATCATACTTCCAAAAAAGCTAAACACGAAATCAAAGAAATTATTAATTAAATACTTTAGAAGGAATATTCCCAAAGACTAAACTAACAAAAACTTATTAATTATTAAATATTTCAAATCATAAGAAATCATCAGAATCAGATTCTTTAAACTCTTCCAATGGAAGTGTCTCTTCACACACAAAAATCTTTACCTCTTTCACCATTATCGTCAAATAATAATGTTTTTTCAAAATCATTCAACCGAATTTTGCAACAATGGTAGAAACATTCTCATTCACATTATAAATCACAACTACATTGTTTTTGTCTCTAATTTCAACCGAATTTGATCTGAAAAATCAATAGATCAACAACAAAATCTTGGGTATGGAGATTATTTGCAAAAACCACTTTTTTTTGTACAAAATTACTAGAAATTATAAGAAGAAAAATCACAAATATAGAAACTGAGGAATAAAATCATCGATCGTATTCGTATTGATATTGATCAGCCACGCCCAGCATTTCCATGCCGTTGATTTCTGAAGTAACTAAGCAGTGCCTGTGCCTGAACACAAGTTTAATAAACGTTTCAATAAAAGTTTTGCAAGCCAATTTCAAAGCTAGCATACAATTTCAAAGAGCAATTGCATACAATTTCAAAGCAATTGCATAGAATTCAAAGCAATTGCATAGAATATTAAAGAAATTGCATAGAATATCAAAGAAATCGCATAGAATTCCAAAAAGCAATTGCATAGAACTCGAAGCAATTGCATAGAATTGCAAAGCAATGGTGCAATTCCATGGAATTTCAAAGCAATTGCATAGAATATCAAAGAAATTGCATAGAATATCAAAGAAATTGCATAGAATTTCAAAGCAATCGCATAGAATTTTAAAGAGCAATTGCAGAGAATTTCAAAGCAATTGCATAAAATTCCAAAGAAATTGCAGATCAATTGCATAGAATTTGGAGCAATTTCAAAGCGATTGCATAGAATTTCAAAGCAATTGCAGTCAAGAGAACAAAAGATATTGGCCCTGTTCATCTGAGCGACAGGTGAAACAACGAGCAACAAGTAATATGGTGTTCGTTTAGTTGTCGCAAGCGACAACAACAAAATGATGTTCGTTGACAGATCGCTAGTTCAGTGACAAGTTTCGGCGGCAAGCAATTTAAATTCAAATTGCCGAAATATCTAACGTTTAATTTTTAATCGTCAAAACTTGTCACCGAACCAGTAACGGGTAAACGAATATGTTCAGTGCCAGTTTGAGTGACAGGTCTCAGCAACATGTCTCTGAACCAACGACAACAAAACACAGCCATAAAATTTTGTCGCTTTCGCTTGTTATTTTTCCGAAACAAGCAAACGAACAGGGCCATTATCATGGCGGTAGGTTCTAGCATCAGTGATTATAAAAAGATTGTACCTTTTCTCTAGCTCTGGGAGTACCAGACTGCGAAAGCGCAACAAGCGGAGGAACAGCACCTTCCTGTAGAACCATATTACAGAACCGACCACTATTCGTCGAAAGTTGAAGAAGAGCAGCTGCTGCATTTTCTTTACCTCTAGCTGAACCTAACTCAACAACTTCAACTAAAAGTGGAATCCCACCTTCTTGACCAATAGCGTTTCTTCCTTCAGGAATTGTTGATAAATTAGACAAAACAGCTACAGCTTTATCCACCATTCCAGCAGCTGGATCCATTAGATCAATAAGAAATCTAACTGCTCCAGATTGCACAATCGTCGCTTTGTTTTCTTGATGAATCGAAAGATTAAACAATGCAGTCGCAGCGTCTTTCTTACCCCGTTGCGTACCATTACCGAGTAAATCCACTAGAGGTCCAATTGCGCCTGATTGACCGATCTTTATCTTGTTTTCTTCGATTACAGAGAGGCTAAAGAGGGTAGCAGCTGAATTCTCCTTAGCTTCAGAGCTACCATGTTCAAGAACATGAATAAGTGGCTCGATTGCACCGGCATCAGCAATGGCGGTTTTGTTGTTGTCGTTAATAGATAAGTTCAGAAGAGCAGTAACAGCGTTTTCTTGAGTGGCTGAGTCGGTTGAATGAAGTAGATTTACTAATAACGGTATTGCTCCAGAGTTCCCGATTACAATTCGGTTATCCATGTTGTGTTTCGCTAGTAACCTTAGTTCCGCAGTTGAATTTCTCTGAATATCGGCTGAACTGCTGTTTAAATCTTCGACTAGTTTCTTAACTTGAGCTTCAACTTCTGAAAGATCATGTCTTGTTTCATTTGATGGTGCAGAAACAATCCTTGAACCGAGTCTTTCGGATGGACGGCGCCAGAATTGACCTCTGTTACGTCCCATGAACTTTGGGGAGAAATCGGATAAATCCCGTGGTGTAGTAGCTGTTGAAGTTGTTGCGGGAAGAGGACCTGGTCTGATTTCTCCTGAAGCATCACTACTGTAAGGTGTAGCATGAGCTGATTCTTCTGAATTCTCGTTCGCATCTGCTGAAAACGCTCTAGGAAACTCCTCATTTGAAACAGAGCTAGCAACAGAAACGGATCTATGGTGATTCTCAGTTTCTACAGGATAGACCGAACCTCGTCTAGTTGAAGATACAGATGACCTACCAGGAGCATCTGATTTCAATTCTCGAGAATCGTTAGATCTTTCTTCAACATCGTTTAGTGACATTCTCCTGACGTCCAAACTGTGGCCATTTTCAGATGAAGAAGGGTCCAAGGAAGAAGGAGAAGCAACCGCTCTTTCGACTGCTCGGCTGGAGATTGCAGGTTTCCCAGTAGTCACATCCCAATCATTTGCCCTTTTGCTGATTGTATGAGCAAAACCATCAGCATCTGTGCTAGGTATGGAGTCTGTACACGACAAAAGTGGCGATAACTCATTTAAACTCGTTGATTTGTTGGGATCAGGAAGCTTGACATCGTTTGTTTCACACCAATTAGCGATCAAAGCCTTCACAGTGTAATTGGGAATCAGAGTTGTATGAGTCAGAGTCTGTCGAGTCTTCGGACAAACTTTTAAACCTAAATCAATCCATCTTTTGATGAATGCTCTTTCATATGTTTGTCCTGATGACACAATCACTGGATCGGTCATTACTTCAAGTGATAGAGGGCAAAAGAAGTCAGCAAGAATGGCGACACTCGATGTCTGAATCTGTTTGATCAGAAGAAGCCGTTCGTGCATTCGGTTTACTATAACAATTAGTTGGTCAAGGAATTCGACTTCTGCGTTATTCTCAGATTGCTCAGCTATCTCTTTCTGCTTCTCTAAGGCAACAGCTTCAATCAAAATCTCCTGATTTGATCTCAGCCCAGTGTTCTCGCCGATTTTCAGTAAGGTTTCTGGGCTGGGTCCAACACCATCTCTTTGATCCCGCAAAGCACCATCAATGACTGAAGATATTTCTTCATAACTAAAATGTTTGATCTTCTCTAGACATTGCTGCAATTACAAATATTTGTAAATTAACAATCAACATCTCCAGTGTAACTTAAGGTAATTACTGATATATCTCTATATGGAACTAAGGCCAGAAACTAAAGCACATTTTAGTATCAGAACTAAGGCTAATCCTTTAAAGAGACCACAGAGTCTAAACCAGATTACTACATTTAAATTGATACAAGATTCTTTTAAATGTATGAGAAGGTACCTCGAGGGAAGCTGGACTTAGTTCATCAGGTAGTTCGCTACTAGAGGACTTCAAAAGCTCGAAAGTATCCACCATAGTATCTCGTATCTTTGTTATCAAAGATTCGATTTGGAGGACCTATACAAGAGATATTAAGAGGATATCATCAGCAAAAAATATAAGACTAATCAAAACTCAAGCAAGTGAGTAAATTAAGGAGATCATCGTTAAGTTTATCGTGAAACCGTAGTGACTATAAGCTAAAGGCGAGCCACAAATTAGCTAAAATAAACAATATATCAGACAAGTAGATCAAGGATCATAGAGATGTCTGTAACGTCTTTGTTACATGGCTATGCAACAACAAAAAGCATTGAAATCTTCGAAAAAAACATAAAAATAGAAGTTTTCTACTTACAAAATAGACTTTACTTGAGAATGCTAGCCAACTTCTGAAAAATTCTCTTGATTGATCAACATCTTGAGTCAATTCTTCAAATTTTGTACCAAGTTTCTCCTCCAAAACAAGATCTGAGGTAATGATTATATCTGCTATTGGCTTCAAAACTTTCAACAGTTCTTCCACTCTCTTATAATACCTCCCAATTGGGTCTAAATCAATATGTCTAGAAGATGAGAAATTAAGAAACGAAGAGATGCTGCCAAGAAGAGCTTTCAACACAGAGATTTCCATTTCCTTGACCCTGCAATCAACAAAATCCACATAAAATTGAAAATTAGATCAAAGAAGCAATACGAATTTGTACGATAATTAAGCTCTCTCATTGCTACACGAATTAAACAATCACCAATAGGTGCAAAGACGATAAACGAACATTGTGAAATCCGTCAACTCAAAATTCCAATTCCATTTCTAAATAATTTTCCTCGACATCCAAAAATCAACAAGGAACGAAATCAAAATCCTAAAAATACGAAAAGAAATTGATGAATGTATCTCCGAAAATGTAACAAGAGAATCACAAAAAGAAGAAAAACGAAAACCCTAAGTAGATCGAAAACTAAGAGATAGAAAGAGAAAAGAAGATTGAATCACCTGGAAATGGACGTGAAGGAGAACAATGAGAATGCGATAAGGAGAGAATAATCTCTATCGATCCTTCTTCTCTGAATCTCTCTTCGTCTTCGCGATTATTCTTCAGCACGTAAAAGCAAAAGCTTCGTGTCTCTGTGTTTTTCTCATTGCAAGAGAGACTTTGTCTCGGATCGAAAAATTTGATTCTCAAAATTGTTATTAACGTGTGAATGGTTAACCGGTACAAGACGGTTTAATTTCTATTTTTCACGATTTGGTTTAATATAAAGTGTTTTTTTTAACACAAGTTTATGATGACGTGGATTAATAAAATTACGGAAATTATTAAATTTCGAATACTTGGAAAAAAAATTATTTCGTATTTATTGGCTCTGCTCACATTTTTTATTTTTAGGGCTTTTTTTATAACACATCTTTTCAAAGGAATTTATTATCCCTTTTTTTTATTCTTATAAGAAAAATATTTATTTTAGTAAAGGTTTTTTCAAATAAATCATTTTGTAAAAATATTGATGTTTTTTTATTTACCACAATTATATTTATAATTTATTTGAAAAAATAAATTATAAAAACAATTGTCAAAAATTTTGTACATATATTTAGTATATTTGTGTTAAACAAGAAAAATCAATATATTTACAAAATGATTTGTTATAAATTATAAATATATGTAGTGTCATTGAGATTTGTCAACATAAGACATAAACATATCAACGTATCCATGTTCCTTTTTTAAAAAAATAGGTTTATTTATTAAAATCAAATAAACCAATAAGCAATATAAAAATGTAGGTAAACCGGGAAAAAAAATGTAGGCAAACCTAAAAACGTTGATTTTTTTTATTCTTACAAAAATCCTTTTAAGAAAATTATTAATTATATATTAGCTATTACTAGATTTGGTGACATGTTTTGAATTCATATCTTACTCAACCACCACTTTTTTATACAAAGTTTAAAAAAAAAAAATAATATACAAAGTTTAAACATTCATATCTTTTAATCTCTATATAAAAACATTATGAATAAATGAAATCACATACTAGCTTCTATAGATTCCTTAGATTTTACAGTTTCCTTAGAGAGAACCTCACCGAATGTGTAACTACGACTAGACATTTTATCCGATGGGAATTAACCTAAACTGAAATGTTCCGAGATAACCCGAACCAAACTCTTCCGAAATAATTTGAATTGAAACCGAACCGAAATTTTATAAATCCTCTATTTTTTTTTAGTTTGGTATTCGGTTTAAATTCGATTAAAATTAAAATAAAATTATTATTAATTTAATTTAAATTAATAGTAGTGTAGATTAAAAAAAATATTGTAATATAATCATAATTTGTAGAGGAATTACCTAAAATGTTCTAATTCAAGTATTTTTTGCAAACTTGCCCTTTTTGTAGGGTTTACCAATTATACCTTTAGGTCTATAATTACTATGATATTTTTGTAAAAAAATGTTCGAATGAGAAAATTTTCAAAAGATCAATTATGCAAAATGCCTAAATTGAATACATTTTTGCAAATTTTTCATAAAATGTGAGGATGTACCATTTATAATGACGGTATAATGTTAGGGTTGATTAGGACACTTTTACAAAAAAGACTTGAATAAAGGTATTTTTGTAAATCCCCTCATTTGTATTTGTTTTTGTTTGATTATGATTTTCTATAAACAATTATTTTGATTTGAAGTTGTTATATTTGTATTAATAATTACTTTTGTACGAACAATTACTTTTGAATTTTACAAGTTATATGTTATTTGCCAAACCAAAAAAACCCATTTGGTCACTTCATTCTAAGTTTTGATCTGACTGGAAACCCAAACCGATTCGAACTTTAGGACCCATCCTGACTTTTCTTAAACCCGAAATATCGAAAACCCAGAAAATTCAAACCGAACTAAATTAAAGAACCGAATGGTTCGACTTTTTAAAACCCGAACTGAATTGTCCGAGTAATCCGAACGTCTATCTAGGCCTAGATGTAACTGTGCTTGATGAGTTCCCAACGGTATGTATGTTCATATATCCACATTTATGGGAATACTATAAAGTTAGATATATATAATTGCATACTTTTTAAGTCTAGTTATATACACTAAAGAGATATGATGCTTATGTGACTCAAGAAAGAAGTAACGACGACATCCATATGCCACCAGTAACTATACCAATAGTTGCCATGGCCTGAACAAGTTCAACCACTGTGTTTTGCCGCTTCACCGGGAGATTCTTCCACTCCGTCCGCCTGTTTTCGATTTTTTTGTTTCAAAAATTCAAAAGAGTATATGAATTGGTTGGTGCAGATGTTGGAGGGGCATATACTGGTTTTTCAAGTAAGTAATTGAAGATTATTTTAGATAAAGAAGAAGACATACCCTAGATCAGCAATGATGATACTAATGTTGTCCTGTGATTGACGGTCCTGGAACGTGGGAAACAGAATCATAATAAATGCCACTTCTGATTTAAGAAAACTCCAAAAAAAAGGGTTTTTGTTAGTTTACCAAGGCTACTTGTCCAAGAGCTTCACAAGCAAGCTGTTACAGATAGAGAGAGAGACGTATAGTAAGACCAGTTCAGCTTTAAAGCCAGAGATTTGTTGTCGGTTCTAATCTTGGTTTTAAAAAGCGTGTCTAAGGCGCGCGAGGCTAGCAAAATGACAGGTTTTACGCCTCACTATAGCGAGGTAAGCTAAGATTCAAAAAATGAGCATTAAACGTGTGTTTTAGTGATATTGCCTTAAAGGCTAAAAGCGATCATAGGCGCGCTTTTAGATAAATATCAATTTTATGTATTGTAATAATTCATATTTCCATAAAAAGGTTATGGAATATGTGCATAAACTGTTCATATTCTAAAATTATGGAGAGTGGGCATAAAATTATGAAGGTAAAAAGATGAGAATGTTGAGGGAGATGTCTATTAAACTTGGTTTAATGTTTAGATGATGAGTTTCTAATTTTTATTGGTCTGATGTTTTTGAATTTCTTTTAATTAGGTGTTTTTGATTGGATTGATGTTGTTTTTGCTTAAAACCCCAAAGGTTTAGTTTGAATTATGTTTTTAATCTTATTTAAGGTTGTTTACAAGAAACGCGCCTCAAGCACCGAGGCGATACTGAACCTATTATCGCTTCGTGCCCTTTAAAACCAAGGTTCTAATTAGTAAGGGCATGAAACAAAAAAAAGAAAAAAAAAACTTACTTGGACATTTCCATGTTTACGAAGCTCTTCCCTGACATAATTAACCACATCTGAGCTGCATCAACGAAAACATTGATCACACTCTGCTCTGTATTTCTCTGATAAACCAATGATTTGAATTGGGGAAGGAGGAAAAGAAAATAAAACCTTTTCATGTAATCCCAAAGTCCATCAGAAGCTAATATGATGAATTCCACATCTGATGCAATAGGTACTTGGTAGATATCTGGAGTTGCAACAACTATGTCTCTTTTAAACTCAATCCTGTGAATTTCCATAGGAACTGAATCATCATCTAGCAAAATCAAAGGATAGAAGCAAAAGCGGAGAGTAGCTTAATAACCTCGAAACAAACTTCTCCGACCATCTCCCTTCAGTGACACCCTTCTTTAACATCCTAATGTATACACAAACTTATATCAGCAATCTATTAAACCAAAAATCCAAGGGATAGCGGCCAAAACACCCCTAAACTATCTGTGTTTGACGAAACAAACTCTAAACTATCAAATCAGCGAAAAAAACTTTTTGAAGTAGGCAAAAAAACTCCTGAACTTTGTTTTTCTCGCCAAAAAACCATAGATTTTCTTTTTTGCGAAAAAACTTCTCCGTAAATTTAACCATTAAATCATTGTTTATCTCTAATTAAATAAAACAAAAACAATTTCTTTAAACAATAAAATTAAAAGTTAATAATTACTGTTAATTAAATTTTATAGTTTAAAAACATCATTTTTTTAATTAGATACTAACGGCAATTTAACGATCAATTTAATTGAAGGGTTTTTTCGCCAAAAAAACAAAGTTCAAAGGTTTTCTCGCCGACTTGATATCTTAGGGTATTTTTCGCAAAAAAAAACAAAGTTTAAGGTTTTTTCTGCCAACTTAATAGTTTAGGGTCTGTTTCACCAAAAACATATAGTTTAGGTGTTTTTCAGCGGCCATCCCAAAATTCAATTGTAAGTAGTAAAAGAAGAACCCAACTCATATTTCTTTGTCTTGAACCGGATATCACCAAAAGCACGAGATACAGCAATGTCTCCACAAATCCGGCCATTAACAATCTGATTGAACAATCACCACAAGGTTTTAGGCATTCATTTGTAACCAAATTCAGAAGAATTTGTAAAATGTTGAAACATTGAACAAATAGGAAGACACACCCATCCACCTGATTCTCTGATTCTTCTCATTTCTTGAATAGATGCTTTACTACTTCCATAAGGACGATGAGAATCAGTGAGTTCCTCAACTTGCCCAGATCGAGATAAAACCTATTCAATGCACAAAAACTTGAATTAACAGGTTGTTGGAGATTAAAGAAGGTGTTCTTGATTTGATCTTAAAGAAAAACAACCGAGAGACGAAGAGTTTATCTTCTGAACTTGAGAGAATATGCCGTCATAACCTCCAAGCAAGTAGTTCAATGTTGGATTCTCAAGAGTATAACTCTACCTTCTTAATCTTCGAGCTTCGGTAGATTAAGAAGTGAAACAATGCTTTCAAGATAAGAAGAAAGAGAGATAGAAGACGAAGAGTTTAAGAGATCAAGAAGATGATCCTGACGACATATTCTCTCAAGTTCAGAAGATAAACTCTTCGTCTCTGCAACTATCGGTTGTCTATCTTTAAGCTTAAATCAAGAACACCTTCTTTAATCTCCAACAATGGTATCAAAGATAACAATGAACAAAAACGATTCATGGTTAAATTCTCCACAAAGTTGTTAATAAGAAAGTTTACCGCACATGAATCACCAATGTGTGCAATGAAACAAATGTCGTTTCTGATAAACATTACAGTAGCTGTTGAGCCTGATTCGTCTTCTTCTTCACCGTTTGTTTCTAGCCTGAATCCAAATTCATTTGAAGAAATTATGTTTACTTACTTTACAGAAATTGCTTTAAACCCTAAGAGAAATTGAATTTTCACCATTTCAGCAAATTGTGATCGACGCTTTCAAAGGATTTCACTAGAGTCTCCTTAATCGCTGTGAAATCACCTCCGCTCAACAACGATCCACCTTGCAGAGCAACAACACACTCCTTGTACAGTTCTTCCCTATCAATTTAATCATCCTCAAGCTCATTACAACCACTAAATTTCCAGGAAAATTACTTTCTCGTGACATAGTTTGGTACCTGAGAAACCTAACGGATGAGGATCCAGCGTGGCCATCGAAAACCGCGGCGAAGGAGAAATCATCGAGAGCTTCTGAACGGATGACGATGTCATCTTCCATCTCATCGCGAAATCCTTGAAAGCTAGTGTAACCCCATCGAATCGGTGTTACGCCTGTTAGAGAAGAAGGCGCGTCGATCGCAATCGCGGAGCAGCGGTGATGGCCATAGGTAGGGAAGAGTACAAGGCCACCGGAAGAAGCGTCTGCTGTGGATGTTTGAAAAGGAGAGGAAGCGGAGTGACGAAGATTGTTGTTCGAGTGACAGATTTGGAGGTGAGATCTCAGAAGCGCCATGGACTCAGTGAGTCAGGCGAGACGAGTTAACTAGAAGAAAGAAAAAAAAGTGTTATTGAAAAGTGGTGGTGGTGAATAAACATAAGTTTTGATACTCTGAAGATAAGATGATCAAGGAGGGCCTCTTAAAACTGATTTTAACGGTCCATTCTCATATATGGGTTTTAAAATAATCGGGTCGGTCTGAAGGAGAGTCAATTAGTTTTTACATAGTAATAAAACAAAAACTAATTTTATAAGGTTTTTTTTACCAAAAAAATAATAATAAGTTATTTTAGGTAAAAAAAAAATTGTTTCAAAATATAAAGATGTTTTATGGTTTTTGTAAAAAATTATATATTTTGACAATTTTACTTTTACTTTATTTTGATAATGTTAATCACTACTTAAAAAATAAATGTACTTTTGATATTTTATTGATTTTATTAATTTATGTGCATTCCACTAAAATACTTTATACTATAAAATCGATAGAGTATATTATCACGAAAAAATGTTATGTTTAGTATTATGATGACGGTGAGAAAATACTTAAATTGTCTGTTTTTTTGTAAAAGAGACTCTAAACTATCAAGTAGTAAAAAAATTCTTGAATTTTGTTTTTTACGAAAAAATGTCTGAACTTGGTTTTTTGGCGGAATAAACCCTAACGAACTAATTTAGTGAAAAAACCCGTAGATTTTTTTTTTTGAAAAAAACCCTAAATTTTATCTTTTTGGCGGAAAAACTTTTCAATTTAAATTAACGGTTAAATCACTGTTACTCTCTAATTAAATTACATGATGTGTTTAAACAGTAAAATTAAAAATTATTAACTACGACTAATCAAAATTTTAATTTTAGAATTTAAATACATCAATTTACTTAATTATATACTAACGATAATTTAACGGTTGATTTAATGAAGGAGTTTTTTCGGAAAAAAAACAAAAGTCAAGGGTTTTTTTTTGCTAAATTAATTTTCCAAAGTTTGTTTTGTAAAAAAGAAAATAAAGTTTAGAGATTTTTTTGCCAAAAAATTTAAAGAAATTTTTGCCCTCACTCTTTAATATTTTTATATATTTCTGAATAAAGTATAAATTCACGCTAATAAAATTTAGAGAATTTTTCGCTGTCACTTTTTAATATTTTATATATTTCTTTATTACAAATACACGTTAGCAAGAGCATAAGGTGAGATTAGAGCATAGCTCTCTTCACATGACCTATCTACTTTACACCTAAAACCCCATCTTATGACCCCTAAGACAAAACCCAAAGCCACTTAATCATTACATATATCACACATATAACCTAAAACTAAATTTCCCTAAGTATCAAGGACCCGGTTTAGCTAACCAGAGCACTGGTTCAGCTAAACCAAAGCCATCCCTCACGCTTAAACCAAGCTGGGGACCTATAGCTACACTTTCAAGTCGGTCCATTCTCATCATCTAAGATTCCGGTTTAACGCGCCATGGAGTAAATGTTATACCACGAGTAATAAGGTAAAATATGAACGCACCATATGCAGCTATAAACGCAACCATCACTGTCGTATTAGCTAAACCAGTAACCTCTGAAGAGAAGAACTCAAACATAAGATAACCATTGATCATTATCACTAGTGCAGCCACAAGCCACGCTATTGTCTGCAACTCAACAAAAAAATAAAAGTCAAGAAAGTGATTACAACACATAGATAATTAAGCTTTGTAGATTTTAGGGTTTATAGCAAAAAAAAAAAACAACCGTTGAGTTTCACCGTTTAGCCAAAAAAAACATCACATTTAAAATAGCAAAAAAAACTCTCTATTTTTTATTTTTTGGTTACAACAAACATATGTTTAGTAGTTTAGCCGAAAAATCTCTACATATTTGAATTCGCCAACAAAAAACTTCCATTTCATAGTTTTGAGAAAGCCGTCTAGACGGCCGCCTAGGCGCTCGAAACCGCTTTCACAGTCACAACTTAC
>KE151143.1:134459-149906 GCA_000411095.1 Aethionema arabicum
ATATGTTATATATAATTTAAATCTGGGTATTTAGACCAATTTTTTTTTGGATATTTTAATTATTTGAGTTCGAATCTTTTGAATAATTCATTTTTTTGGATGATTTTTAATTAAACAATTGTTTTACCTTTGAAATTAAAAATTATGTTGTTTGGCTAATATTGTTACATTATAAACTAATTGAACCCGAAAAAACCGAATTCAAACCCGAACCAACCCGAACAGAATTTAGTTTGGTTTCTATTTGGTTACACTTTTTGAAAATTAAACCAAATCGAACAAACTTAAAACCAAACCAAACCAAACCAAACTGAACCGAATTTAGTTTGGTTTCTATTTGGTTACACTTTTTAAAAACCGGATAAACCGAACCCGAACAAAAACAAATTGAACACTCAATCCTAATTTTAGCTTATTTTTAATATTTAAGTAATTTGTGATGAATTTTGGTGACTAATATTTTAAAAGTTAATATAATGAATTGTTTTAGTTTTGTTTTCACGATTGTTTTAGTTAAATTAAAATGTATGACTAATTTTTTGTAACGAAAAAATAATAATATTTTTTTTGGATGCAAATTTAATTTAAAATATTAAATAAAATATCCACCCATTACTACGTACCTTCGCCCCTGCCTTGGAGAAGCGGTCGCGAGCTTGGTCAGTGGTGGCAAGAGTACATTGAATCCCATTGAATTTTGATAAATGTTGAGCAAATTTGAGCATTGGGTTAATGTGACCTTGATATGGTAATGTTACCAATAAAATTTGTGTTTTTTCTGACTCATTACTCCCCATTTTTTATATAATAATTTTGTGAAATTATAAGAGATTTTGTGTGTAATATAAAATGGTGGAAGTGTGTATATATATATATATATGAGAGATAATAAATGATGTTCATGGTAAGAAATCTATGGGTATTAATATTTTCTTTAGTAAGTTTTAATTTTATTGGTCAAATATTAGATTTCTATGTTTGTTTGGTATAATATGGTATAATTATAACTGATTTGTCTGTGACAAATGTATGTAAATGATATATATATTAATTAAGTTTTAATTTGGAAATTGTGATTTAAAGTAATTTTATAATTAATTATTAAAAAAAGTTTGATTCTCTTAAACTAAATTTGGTAGGTTTAACTGTTATTCAACAAATGGCATTCAATATATAGAAGTTGGGTTTACTTTCTTAATTAAATGATTTATCCTCTGTTTAAATCATTTAGAGTTTAGACCATGAGTTGTATGAGAATATAACATATAAAAAAAGACGAAATAGATAGAAATTTATTTAACATATACTTTTTTTATATTATGAATTTTCTTATTTGGATATTTGTTAATATTATTGTAGTCAAATTTATTAGATGAAAACTAGATTTAAGAAAAAAATTGTATTAGTTGACTGATCGTCCCAAAATGGAAATTTATATGATACAATAATATTTTCTGTATGTTTCAATTTAATTGAAGTTTAAGCATTTTACACATTATATAAAGAAATAGATAAATATTTATTATAATTTTATCATCTCTATTATAGTATTATATTATTAAAGAAGTACAAAATTAAAAGTGTTATCCAAAATTTACTTATTTACAATAGATGTTAGAAACACACATATTTTAATTATAAGAATATTTAAAGGTAACATTGTCAAATTTTATTATAAAACATCAATTACACGATAATTAGATGAATAAAAATAAGAACATTAATCAATAATAGTAAAAAAAAATATTTAAAAAGACAATTTTAAAAAAAAATGTATTTAATTTGATGGCAAATCTATTAATAACATTTGGAAATTACATGTAACATTAATTTTTTTTTTTTAAATTAATGATCGAATTTTATAATTCAAATTAGCATAGAGTATCTCATTTACCCATATTTAACCGTAACATGAATTGTTTTTTTTTAAAATCAGTAATAATGGAAATCAATAATAATCAAACTTTAAAATTGTAAGTAGGACAGGATATCGATTTATACTTATTAAAAAGTAGTATTAAAAAAATACTACTAAAAAAAATTGTAATCAATCACATTAGACAAACTAGAAAAATTGTAATAAAAAAAAATCAAGGTTGAAAATTCAAATTATACTTCGCTAGCATTTTTTTTCAAAGAAAATTCGGATTGAAATTAAAAATATGTAAACAAATAATTATTAAAAATACATATATAAGCTAAAGGTGTTTGAACTTTTGAAGCATCAATAAAGTTTGGTGCTTAATCACCAACCAAGTCTTATGAGCTTCGCTTAATAGTCAAAATGATATAGTCAATGATTAAATATGTATTATATTTAATTATAAATACTTATTAATGTTTCACATTTTCTTGTTTTTATCTAATGTGTTAACTATGTAAATCAAATAAAGCATATTTACACAATAAAAATTCATAAAAACTTTTAAGTAATTAGTATAATAAAACATAGCATGTTATTAAATGTATTATGGTCATTCCATTAAGAAAAAAATCGCAGAAACAAGTCGTTTTTCAAAATATTTATAAACAAAACAAATTTAGACACTTTAGCAAAAATAAATGAAATCAAAGATATATAAAAAGTTGATTGGTAGATGATTGTGTGATGATATGTTAACACCATAAAAATTAAATTGTAAAAATTAAACCGTAAAAACTTTACATAACAAAAATTTTTAAATAAATAATTGTAAAAAAAATTAGGAGTCATTAATTAAATAAAATTTCATTAGAATAAATTTATTGTAATGAGTTTAAAAGTTTATAGCAGTCGCAAAAGTCTTTTGTCAATAAAATCCTAAAATTTATAAATTTTTAACGAAGAAAAGTTATATCAAACAAATAAAATTTCGTCACCTATAAATTTTCAGTGATTATTGATTTATATAATCACTATAAAAATTTGATGTTTCCAAAACATGATTTTGTATACAACTCACAAGGAGTTTGAATTTATTTATTTTTTCTCTTAGGACAAACTGATCTTATTATCTAATGCAAATTAAATATTGTCACTGATTGAATTACAAATAGCAAAACTATTAGACCAAATTTGTTCCGACAATTTCAACCTACAATTTTATGGAAAAAAACGACACACTAAATTAACCGAAATTTTCAATAATATAAAAAAAAAAATCAATGATTTCTCATAGTATACAACTAAAAGCCTGCTATAGAAAAAAAAAAGACGAAAAAGAATAATTAAATTTATTTATTTATTAATCTTTTTTCATCTCATCATCTGTGATGGCTTTTGTAAATTTCTTTATTATATATTTCTATATATATATATACATAATAAGCATTTTCCCAGGAAAGAACTCATATTCAAATCTCACGTCTTGTGGAATTCAACACTTATTTTTAAAGTCAATACTCTAAAAATAAATAAAATTCAAACTTTGCTTCTCACATCATCACTATAAAATCCCACTCTAAATCCATAATTGTTTCATAGATCAGCGAAGAAATTAAACAAACAAAAATCATTCATTTATTATTTTTTATTTATTTAATTATGATGAACAAAGTTGTTCTTGGTTCGCTTCTGTTCTTAATCTTGGTCGGTTCGGTTCTTGTGGCTGAGTCGCGACCGTTAGGGTTAACTCCGGTTCAAGAAAAGCTCGTGGCTCGGTTATTTGATGACTTGTCACTTGGGGCAATTAAGGAGTCCGGTCCGAGTGGTGGTGGTGAAGGTCATAAAGTCGTTGACCGAACCGGTACGCTTGGTTATAGTACGCATTCCGGTCCGAGCTCAGGCGGACCGGGACATTAAACTAACGGTCAAGTCGTGGTGTTGACTTTTGACTAATTTGACCGTGATCGTGACCGTGGCTGGTTTAAGTCTACCTCAAGAAATTTGATTATTTATTTTTTATTTATTTTAGTCGTATACTTAAATGGAACCCAATAGATTACGAATTTGGAATTTTTTGGGGTTGTTTTTATTTATTTTTTTATATTAAATATTATGATTTTTATTTATTATTACATCATGTGATGTTTAGAGGACGAAAAAAATTGGATTGGGATTATTTTTTGTGATTTATTAAAATTTGATTAATGGTAATGTATAATGTAATTATTTGTTTATTATTTTGGAATTAATATAAATAAATTCGGTTTTATTATATTTGTGTTTGTAATGTGTTAAAGATGGATGCGCAAAACAAATATGATGTTTTTTATATTTTAATGTTTAAAGATTTTAATTAAAAGTTGGAATAAGTTTTTGTATCGTATTTTCTTTTTAGTTGAAATAATTGGATCAAATTTAATAAATTTTAAAATATTATTTATTTAACGAGTTTGAAAATAAAAATATTAGAAATACTATATATATTTAACTATTAAGATTAAATCGCTCCACAATATATAAAAACATTATTTTTTTATCTGAAAAGATTCGAGATTTATGTACTTTACCTGTTACACTTACACCTCTACATTTTCCTTGAATCGGGACCAAATGATGTATAAATTTACTGGCGTCTTTCATCTAGAGAAACCGTTGGACCAAAATATCAACATTATTAGATTAATATATGAACATGACTTAAATAATACAATATGTTAACCAGATATATTTTAAATGAAATTATATTAATCTAATAAATTGGTTTAGCCTCTCTATCAATTCTGTCAATATCGTATTATATTTTAGTTAAATATAGAAAGAAAGAAAATGTAATATGCATAAAATTGTAAGAAGAAAAATCTAAAATATATTTATTTAAAAATATATATATATATATATATGTGTGTGTGTGTGTTTGTTAATTATTATTTGTGTGTACCGTATAATATATATAAAGACAAATGAGAGAAAAAATAATGATATCATAATGTGGCCATTTTCACAACACTATAAATTCACTTCCCTCCTCTTCTTTCCTTCTTCACTAACGATTTCCATAAGCCACCGGAGACAAATTCCGGCGACATCAGAATCAATGTTTTAGAGTTACGTGAACAAGAAATTAACACGCTAACGAGTTCGAATCCTCAGCTATGGAATCCCTAGCTCTTCTAAATTCTTCATCTCTCACTAGATTCCCTATTCGTCTTCGAAGATCCACTCTCCGTTTTGCTCCTACGCCTCTCCTCAGCCCTAGAGGTTTAAACGCTCCTATCTCTGCTTTTACTACTCTTCCTCGTCGATCGATTTGTCGAATTGTGAAATCAGCTGCCAAAACTCACAATCACGATCATAATCACCATCACCACCACCGACATTGCTGTTCTGTTGACCTAACTGTGTCGAATGATGCTCAGAAGTTGTTGATTAAGTTCTCTAGATCTATTGGATGGGCTCGCTTGGCTAATTTCCTCAGAGAGGATCTCAAACTTTGTTGCTCCTCCGTCCTACTCTTCCTCGCTGCTGCTGCTTGTCCTTACTTGGCTCCGAAACCCTACATTAAGCCTCTTCAGAATGCTTTCATGATTGTTGGATTCCCTCTTGTTGGAGTAAGAATTCTAGCTTTCTCTAACTCGTTTTCTTTTTAATTCATCATTTAAGCAGAATTGATTCTAAGAAGGTATCAGTTCTCTGGATATTAGATTTCAGCATCTCTCGACGCGTTGATGGATGTAAGTGGAGGAAAAGTGAACATCCATGTTTTAATGGCATTAGCTGCTTTTGCATCAGTGTTTATGGGAAATCCTTTAGAAGGAGGATTGCTTCTAGCTATGTTCAATCTTGCTCATATCGGTGCGAAATCAAATCCTAAGGGCTTAGAGTATATACTTATGGCAGGATTTTGAAGATTTGAGCCTTATTTTTGTCAATTTTATTCAGGGGAAGAGTTTTTCACTAGTAGATCAATAGTTGATGTTAAGGAATTGAGAGATACTAATCCAGATTCTGCCTTGGTTATCGATTTGAAAAATGGAAATGTACCCAACTTCTTCAATTTTTCATACAAAAGAGTCCCGTTGCAGAATGTAGAAGTTGGATCCTATGTTTTAGTAGGAACTGGTGAGGTCTGTGTAACTTTGTTTTGATTTCTTGAAGTTGCTAAATATGTTGGTGGTTTTGAGCATTGTGGTTTTATGTTTTTGTAGATTGTGCCTGTGGATTGCTTAGTCTACCATGGTAATGCTACCATAACAATTGAGCATTTGACTGGGGAAGTCAAGCCATTGGAAGCAAAATCTGGAGATAGAGTTCCTAGTGGTGCAAGAAATTTGGATGGTAGAATTATTGTCAAGGTGACCAAATGCTGTCTGATTTTAGAGCTTGTCTTATTAGGAAAACTCAAGCTTATATATCTTTCTTCAATGGATTATAATCAGGTTACTAAGACATGGAATGAGTCAACACTTAAGAAGATTGTACAGTTAACTGATGAAGCACAATCTAATAAACCCAAACTTCAGAAATGGCTAGATGAGTTTGGTGAAAACTACAGTAAGGTGGTGGTTGTTTTATCAGTTGCTATTGCCTTCCTTGGTCCAATTTTGTTCAAATGGCCGTTTCTCAGCACCTCAGGTAGGTGTAAGAATAAAGTACACTTTCTTAGCATATAACTTTACCTCATTTTCTTGAGATGGAGATTGAATATTTGATCTACTTTGGTTGCTGTTTGATGATTACAGCATGTAGAGGATCAGTTTACAGAGCATTGGGGCTAATGGTGGCAGCGTCGCCGTGTGCTTTGGCAGTTGCTCCGTTGGCTTATGCTACTGCTATCAGTTCCTGTGCAAGAAAGGTATCTTGCGAGTACTTTTAACTTTTAAGGGATTATGGTATTTTAGGCTCTAAACTTTAAACTTTGAAAATAAGGATTATGATATTTTAGGCACTGAACTTTGAGAATATTTTTTAAAGGATTATGGTACATAAACTCTGAATTACCATAATCTTAACACCCTTAACTATAAAAATCGTTTTTTAAACCTGTAACTTTGATAACTAGGTTTTTTTAGAACCTAACCTTAATAACCGAGTTTTGTTAAACCGAAATTCCAAATTTAATCTTGAAATTATAGTGTAAGTAATCCAAATTTAGATTATATTTTTTCGATAAATTTTGAGATTATAGTTTCATTTTGTGCTCAAAGTTTAACTTAGATTTAAGAAACCGGTTATCAAAGTTCAGGGTTTAAAAAACAATTTTCATAATTGAGGGTTCTTTTCACCAAACAGAGATAGTTTAGGATCTAAAATACCATAATCTCTACTTTAGAGTGATAACAGCTCATCTTCACATATGTTTTGTTTCTTTTCATAGGGAATTTTATTGAAAGGTGGGCAAGTACTAGACGCTCTAGCTTCTTGCCATACCATTGGTTTTGACAAAACAGGAACTTTAACAACCGGAGGCCTTACATGTAAAGCAATTGAACCCATTTATGGACATGAAGACGGAAATAATGTTACTGCAACACATTGCTGTAATCCAGATTGTGTAAAAGAAGCTCTAGCTGTAGCAGCTGCTTTGGAAAAAGGTACCACACACCCCATTGGAAGGTACTGCTTGTTTAAAACATCAGTTTTTATCTTATGATTATCTCAGATCCTAACTCCATACGAGATATATGGTTTTTTTTTAGTAACGATGAGGCATCTCATATCTTTGTAGAGCCGTCGTGGACCATAGTGTTGGGAAGGACCTCCCTTCTGTTTCTGTCGAAAAGTTTCAGTATTTTCCTGGGAAAGGTCTTACTGCTACAGTTAACTATCTTGAGGTACGAGGAAGTTATTTACTATAAGGGATTTATGAAAAAACTCATAGCTTTAAAATGAATCTATCACCTGATATCTCAACCATCTGACTCTTAAATCCTTCAAATTCATCAACAAAAATCATAAATCCATCTTTTATTTATTTTTCTTTTTTACTAGTTTCACCAAAATTCACTATCTTGTCTAATTTTGGGGTTGACAACTTCCTTTCATTAAATTAAAAGAGGCTTTTATTAGCAAAAAAAAAGATTTTTTTTTTGCTAATTCAGATCTATGTAGTGTTTCGTCTAAAAGGTGAAATTAGGGTTGGGCATAAAAACCGGAACCGAAGAACCGAACCCGAACCAAAAAAGGATTAGGAACCAAACTGGGACCAGCGTAAAGTACCTATTGGATCCTAAACTCGGGATCCATGGATATCGGGTAGTAACCGGAACCGAACCGATATCCATTGGATACCCGAAAGTAAACATACTTTTTTTTTGTATTTTTTTGGTTTTTCAAGTATTTTTTTTTTTGGGGTCTTTTTTTTGGTTTTTAAGAGTATTTTTTTTTGTTGTTTTAGGGTATTTTTTGGATAATTTTTAAGTTTTTCGAGTATTTTTTGGATCTTCTTATGAAGTATCCGAACCAGAACCGAATCGGAACCAAACCGAAATCTTCAAATAACCGAACATATCCTATAGTCACGGAAACGAAGAACCGAAAGTACCGAACGAAACCAAACGGATACCCCGAATGCCAAGGCCTAGGTGAAACTATAAATTTTTTTACCAGAAAATAAGATGGGAGGTATTTTTTATCAATTCAAATTTATAAGGTATTTTGGGCTAAACGGTGAAACTACATGGTTTTTGTTACCATAATCCCTCACTAGAACTCTGTTATTAATCTCTAAAAGGCTCTACTGTTGTCTCTACTACAATCTTTTTTTGTCTTTGTTACAGTTAGTAAGCGAAGACAGTAAAGTACAGAAAGCTTCACTTGGTTCAGTAGAATTCATTACTTCACTGTTTCAATCGCAAGACGAGTCAAGAAAGATCAAAGATGCAGTTAATGCATCTTCATATGGAAATCACTTCGTACATGCCATGCTTTCCCTTGATCAAAAGGTGTCTCATCTCATTTTCTTTATTTAAAATGGGATTATGGTATTTTTACATTCTGAAAACTAGTTCTGTTTGGTGAAA
Source organism: Aethionema arabicum (assembly GCA_000411095.1). NCBI lineage: Eukaryota > Viridiplantae > Streptophyta > Magnoliopsida > Brassicales > Brassicaceae > Aethionema > Aethionema arabicum. The sequence continues at coordinate 143,343 of KE151143.1, forward strand.
AACTTTTTTTAACTATCAAAATGGTTTTTTAAACACTAAATTTTGATAATTGAGTTTTTAATACCGAAATCTCAAATTAAACTTGAAATTATGGTATAATGAATCTAAATTTAGATTATATATTTTTGGTAAATTTTTAGATTATGGTTTATTTTTGTGTTTTTAAAGTTTAGTTTCGATTTAAGAAATCCGGTGTTTTTCAAAGTCTAGGGTTTAAAAACCCCGGTTTTCAAAATTAAGGGTTTAAAAAACCTAGTTTTCAAAGTTAAAAACTCCGGTTTTCAAAATTAAGGGTTTAAAAAACCTGGTTTTAAAAGTTCAGGATTTAAAAACCCCGGGTTTTAAAAGTTCAGGATTTAAAAACCCCGGGTTTTAAAATTAAGGGTTTAAAAAACCTAGTTTTCAAAATTCAGGGTTTAAAAGCACCCGTTTTCGAAATTTAGGGTTTAAAAAACTATTTTTCTAGTTAAGGGTTTTTTTTTCACCAAACGAATGAACGACGATAGTTCAGGGTAAAAATACAATAAGCCCATCTAAAATGAATATTGTTATTAATCTGTAAACTCTTTACTAGGTAACATTGATTCACCTAGAAGATGAACCTCGTCCTGGAGTATCAAAAGTTATAACAGAACTTAAAAACTCTGCTAAACTCAGAATAATGATGTTAACTGGAGATCATGAAACAAGTGCTTGGAGAGTTGCAAATGCTGTAGGTATTAACGAAGTTTATTGCAACTTGAAACCAGAAGACAAACTAAATCACGTGAAAAACATTTCAAGAGATTCAGGTTTAAGTCCTTTTTAAGTTAGTTTTTGCAGAGCTTTTAGTCAAAAAAGGATGACGGTGAAAAAATCCCTAAACTATCTGTTTTTGATGAAACAGACCTTAAACTATCAAGTTAGCTTAAAAAACCTCTGAACTTTGGTTTTTAGACAAAAAGACCCTAAATTTTGTTTTTTTGGCGAAAAAACCTAAACTATCAAGTTGGCTAAAAAACCCAGGACTTTGTTTTTTCGGCCAAAAAAACCTCTAGATTTTTTTTTGCGAAAAAACGATGTGTTTAAACGAATTGTTTTTTAATTAGATACTAACGATAATTTAACGGTTGATTTAATTGATGGGTTTTTTCACCAGAAAAACAAAATCGAGGTTTTTTTCGTCAACTTGATAGTTTAAGATTTTTTTCGCAAAAAAAAAACAAAGTTTAGGTTTTTTTCCCAACTTAACAGTTTAAAGTCTGTTTCGCCAAAAACAAATAAATTAAGGGGGTTTTTCGCCGTCATCCCGTCGAAAAACCAATAGGCTACAACTGATTTTACTTTATTTACTAATAGGTGGAGGTTTAATTATGGTGGGAGAAGGTATTAACGATGCTCCAGCTTTAGCAGCTGCAACTGTTGGTATTGTTCTTGCGCAACGTGCAAGTGCCACGGCTATAGCTGTTGCTGATGTTTTATTGCTGCGTGATGATATCACTGGTGTACCTTTCTGCATTGCTAAATCTCGCCAGACTACATCACTGGTAAATAAAAAACAACAAAATTTAAACATTTATTCAAACCGACCTGATTTTAACCCCAATTGAGCTGAACCGAACCAAAAAAAATGGAGGTTTGGTTCGGTTTTCCGGTTTGAGTTTTCAAGAAAATTTGAATAATTCTAGTTTTTTTAAAGATTTGAGTTTCATTTTAAACTTGAACCGAACCAAAACTCGATTAACTTGAAATCAAACCGACTAAATTTAATAAAAATTAGGAATAATGGTATTTTTTAACCAGGCCAAAATTCGCCAGTATTCATCCATTGCTACAATTTTTATTTTCTTTTGTTTTTGTTAAGTTTTCTTCCATAAAAAAAATTCTTAGATTTTTCGAAAAGAGAGAAAATAACCAAAAACTTTGACGTAAAATCGTAATACTTTTTATCAATCCATAATTTTTAATTTTTAAAAACATATTTTTGTTGAGCAAAATTATAAAACTTGTGATGAAGGTAATTTATGTTGGACTCAATTTAATGTCAATGGGTTTAAAGTGAATGAGAAATGTGAGTTTGTTTTATTAAGTTGTTTGGATTATATTTTGGCCCATACTTTTTTCAAAGGGTTCTAGAATATTCTTTTGGTTAAAAAGAATATTCTTGAGTGGTGCATCATTAGCTAAAACCCTAATTACTTTCCTATAAAAGGAAAGCTTAAGTCTCTTCTAAACTCATCTCACAAGATAATCAAAACCTTCTTTTCAAGTTTTAGAAGGTTCATTTAGATTTTGAGTTTTAGTATTTTCAAAACCAAAGTATTTAGCGGTCTTATCCTGAAATTCGTAACGCTACAAATCCGTGATACTACTAGACGTTTTTCGAATTAAATATATTAGACCGAAAATTTATAAAAGCAATTGAGAATATACAGAAATATTAAAAGCAACAATGAAGCTCGAAATATTAGCGAAATTGAGATTTGATTTCTTTCCTTGATTCGAAAAACTTCTTGTAGTGTCACGGATTTTTAGCGTTACAAATTCTAGGATACACGGCTAAGTACTTTAGTTTTGAAAGCACTAAAACTCAAAGTCTAAACGAACCTTAAATCTGTTTATTACTCTCGACTGAAAAGAAAGAGAAAAAAGCTATTGTATTAGAGTTTTGATTGTTTTGTGACGTAAGTTTAAGAGATACCTAAATTTTCTTTTTATAGCTTGGATTGTTAGCATTTGGCGTGGTGAACAACTAAAGAATGTTCTTTTTGACCAAAAGAATGTTCTAGAATCCTTTGAAAAAAACTTATGGGTCTAATGTTGAATGGTCACAATTCAACCCAAACAATTTTACAAAACAAACTCATATTTCTCATTCGCTTTAAACCCATTGACATTAAATTGGGTCCAACAATTTCATTTATTGTATTGGAAAGTAAATATATATGTATTGATATGAAATTGCATGAATGAAACTTTGTTTCTCCCATAAAATGAGTTTTGTTGTCAATTCAAAACCAAAATAAACCGACTAAACTGATATGATTTAAACCAAAAAAAAAATACCATTTTGTTTCTTCACTAAAAATATGGACCCAATAAACTATAACCCAACCCGAACCGAATAATTTTGGTTCCATTGATTCGACCTTTCAAGAACCAAAAATCTAAATCGAATTAACTGATTAACCCAAACGAATTACTTGTCTCTGATTATTCATATATGTACACCATTATCATCTACAGGTGAAGCAAAACGTAGCTATTGCGATAATCTCAATATTCTTAGCTGCTCTTCCATCACTTCTTGGCTTTCTCCCTTTGTGGTTAACAGTACGACCTCTCTATAATCTCTCTAAACCTTCTCTATAAACATTACATTTCACTAACCCATTCAAAAATCACAGGTTCTCTTACATGAAGGTGGAACACTTCTCGTCTGTCTCAACTCAGTACGAGCTTTAAACAACCCCTCCTGCTCTTCGAAACAGAACATTGCTACATAAACCTTTCCATTGCAGCCTTACAGGTATATATGAACAAATCTGTGTATGTGTGTATGTATATATATAGAGAGAGATTTTGTGTTATGTTGTTGTTGGTGAATGGTGATGAATAAATAAAATCAATAAATTAACTTTTAAATTTAATCTCAAAATGTTGACTTGGTTTTCGCTTCCATTACATTTTCGTTTTTTTTTTTTTTGGTTTCCCATTGGATTCAGCTCTCTGTACATTTCAACACCTTCGAGAGTTTATTTTTCCCGAGAAAATTAACAGAGGAAAACGATTGGAGAAAGCTTTCTCTCTCTCGCGCGCGAGGTTTTATCTTCTTCTCTAAAATCTCCAAAAGAAAATTCTTATTTCTTCTTCTTCTTCTCTCACTACTCGATCTTCCCTATTCCGATGTGATTCATCGCAATAAACTCTCTAAAACCTACATGACGACCATTTGATGAACCTTGTAACATACAAGAACCACCATTGTTTCCTCCGTTTCCACCTCCATTGTTGTTTCCTACCTGTAAATCCGCCATATAACTCCTTACCTCTGTTTTAATCATCTCTTGTAGCACCGTCATGAATTCTCCATTGAAACCTGATAATCCTCTTTGCTTCTTCTCCTTCTCTTCTTCTTCTTCTTCTTTCCTTACTGGAAATAGCTTCGCAGTTAAACCACCGTCTATTTCTGGATTCAGATCTGTTGACTCGTTGACCTTAACCGTCTTCGTAACCGTCTCCGTAACCGTCTCGCGAAGATCTATCCATGGAGGGAAAGATAAACTTAAGGAAGTTGGCGGATCTTTCGCCGATGATGACGATGTAACCTCCACCGTCGGGATCACCACACCACCGGCTCTCGCCGTCGGTTTAAAAACATGAGAAGACTGTAAAACAGGTCCACATGATTGCTCGCTGACGTCAGATCCCGATGGACTACCAGGACTCATATATAATCCCGTGGAAACAACTCCTCCGATTCCGACGCTCGCCGCTCGCTTCAGAGGCTTCTCATCTGTTAAATTACCATCATAACCTCCATTTCCACCAAAATCAGAGCTATGTCCATCATCGGAAACCATAACCGTGCATTTCCTCTTAAGAGTTGAATTCCAATGGTTCTTAATAGCGTTATCAGTACGACCATTAAGAAGCCGTGCAATAGTCGCCCACTTGTTACCGAATCGCGCGTGTGCGCGTATGATCGTCTCATCTTCCTCCGCTGAAAAAGCACGATGCTCAACCTCCGGTGAAAGTTGATTACACCATCGTAACCTACAAGATTTACCAGATCTTCCAGAAATCGATCTACTAATCAAAGACCAGTTCCTCGGTCCATGCTTATTAACCAGCTTCTGCAACAGATCATCTTCCTCTGGACTCCATGGTCCCTTAATCCTCTCCATTTCTCTCCGCGACGAACCTGACATCGCCGGATCTTAAAATCGGATTTGAATTTTGATTTTCAAAGAAGAAAAAAAACGATTTGGAGACGATAAGAGGAAGAGGAGAAAGAGTATTTATATGAAATGAAATAGGGAAAAAGGGTAACCGGTTGCACCGGTAAAGTTTTATCGTTAATTAACAATAAATAACTAAATTAATTTAAGTTTTTTTTCGTAATTAATTAGGTTTTTTTTTCTAATTTTTTCGTTACTCGTTTTATTAGAAAGAACACAACACTACTGTAACGTCTGGCACGTCAGCGATTGGCGGTGCGTTTGGCGTTTTGCGTTAAGAGAGAGAGAATCTTCGGGGAAAACGGTTGGGGATTTGGGAAACAGCTGGAAGATGGACACGTGTCAAAATATTAGATGACACTGAGATTGATAATACGAAGCGTTTTTATTACATAGGTGGAGCGTTTTTATTCAATCATTTCATTTTTCAATTTAAAAGTATTGACGTCGACAGCTTCGTATTAATTAATTAATTTTAATTATAATTTGCGTATATTTAATTTTTACAAATTTTGAAAATTTGAATGTTATTCTTAAATATAGGATTTGAAAACTATAAATGGTAATTAATAGTTTTAAATTTTTGTAAAGAGTAAATTAGTTATCGGAAATTTGGGATGTTATATTAATTTATAAAAATCTACATACTTTTAAAAGTCAATAATATGTTGATTTTTTTTTGTAGTTTTATAGTCATAATCATAACTACAAAAAATAATCTCAAAATAAACACAATACAATTGTTTGGTCGGTTTGATTATTTGAATTTTTTTGTTTCAATAGTTATTTTATAGATATTATTTATCGTTTCAAAATGAATTATATGTTTAGTTTTAATAATGTAAAACTCGTAGTTGTTGATATTTATGTAAAATAAAAATATAACCGAAATTTTTTTTTTTTCATGCCTAATGTTATAAAATAAGTTATCTTGTCACAATAACATTAAAATTAAAAAATTAAAACTTAATTTTAGAATTATCATATCCAAATTAAAAAAAAAAGTCAAATTAGATTCATGATATACAGTTTTCACATCAAACATTTCAAATTTCCTTTTGTTCATAAACTTTATTATATTAAAATGTTTATTTTTTGTAACTCTTTTTTTTCGAAAGAATTCTAATGTTTATCATGTTTACACTATTTTAAATATTATTGTGTGCTAAATATATTGCTTGATTTTTGTAAACAAATATCTAAATTTTCTATATATAGTTAATAATATATAAATAAAAAATAAAAATAAATTAGGGAGAATAAAGAGAGGAAGATAAGGATTGAAAGAAACAAAAGGGTAAGTTAGGTTTCTGTTTTTGTGTGTTGGATTCTTCATACATTTTCTGACTCAGCCAGCCTGTTTTCCATTATTACCCTTCCCTAATTTTTTCTATTTATTTTATTTATATTTATGACGTCATCTTCACAAAACGACAAGATTGTTCGCGTATCGGAGAGCCGATCGTTACTTAATTTTAATTTTAAAAATATAATAATAAAAGTGACAGGCTGTAATGTTATAAATTAATTTAATATTAATTAATGTAATTTATTTTAAAAAACCCTCTAATTGCTCACTTTAACGGCCACTTCCCCACCTGCCGGTCACCCACCCACTTCTTTT
>KE151144.1:15089-26972 GCA_000411095.1 Aethionema arabicum
GTGTTTGTTTGTTTTGACTTTGATTACTTAAGTTTTATTAGTCACTTAAGTTAGAACACTTATAAATTCTAAGTGTTTTAGATTAAGTTCCCATTTTTGTTTACAAACAACCACCCACTTTTTGCCACTTAAGTTCTTGTTTTATTGGACAAATCGTTTAAGTATTACATAGGACACATAGTCCTTGAAAATTATTGGATTCGGTTCCGATTTCGGAACGCGGTCATTACAGTCCCCTTGTCTCAAGCCTCTTTCCGGTTTAATTTGCCCATGGGGTGAGCCATTGATGAGGACACTGTATCTGACCGAAGAGATACACTCTGATATGAGGGCAATCCATTTTGTAGAGAAGCCCCAGTATTGTAAAGTCCAGGTAAGGAAGTCCCACTCCATCCTATCAAATGCTTTGGACATGTCAGTTTTAATTGCTACAAACTGTTCTGATTGGTTCTTCCCTGTTTTCAGACTATGAAGGAGTTCGTGAGCTAACAGGATATTGTCAGAGATAAGCCTGTCCTTCACAAAAGCGGCTTGGGATTCCGAAATGATGGCTGGAAGCAAAGGTTTAAGTCTGTTTGCCATAATCTTAGCAATAATTTTAAAACTTAGGTTACATAAACTGATAGGCCTGAACTCGGACAGGGATCGAGCGTTATCTTTTTTGGGGATCAAGCAGATGTGAGTAGAGTTTGCGCCTGGTTCTAGTTTCCCGTCTTGGAAGAATTTGTTGACCATTGAAAGCAGGTCCGAGGAGATGTGGGTCCACAATTGCTGATAGAAGGAGGCTGACATACCATCAGGACCGGGACTCTTCCCTTGCTGCATGGAGAAAACCACCTGCTTCAATTCCTCCATGCTGACCAGTTTCGTGAGGCCACTGTTTTGATCAGAGGAGATTTGCAAGGTTGCTCTGGCATTTGGAGGTAATTCATTGTTTGATTGTCTAGGGGTAGATGAGAATATGTTTTGGAAGTGGGATTAGGCGAGTCTACCGAGATCATCCTCTGAATAGTAGATTTGGCCATACTCGTCCATTAGGGTTGAGATCCTATTCTGGAGACGTCTAGATTTTGTTTTTGAGTAGAAAAATCTTGTGTTTTTGTCCCCATGTTGTAGCCATTGTTTTTGTTTATAAGGTCAAAACCTTTCAAAAAAATACAACAAATTTTGAAGCTTTATGGACTTTGAACGGAACCCAACCAGCCCAATTAACATCCCTAAATGTAATATTCTTCGCTCGATGATGTCATTGTCAATAGAAAGTGGTGTGAGCGGAACTTTGAAGCTGGAGGTGACGATTACAGAGTAGATTGGAGCGGGATGAGAACCGTTGTGTAACTGTCTTGCACGCGCCAGTCAAAAAACAACCCTACGAAGACACGCGCCTTGTGTATGCTGAGTTAAAACAGCTTCCACAGTAGTTAGGTTTTGCAGTTTGCTTCTCCGACTCCTCGATTCGCGTCTACTTTTCTTGATTTCTGCAAAATCCGTGTAGGCGAAGTTGGGTTTGCTTCCTCTACCCCTCTTCTCTGACTGCATCTGGGTCTTTTAGGGTTTGCACCGAAATGTTCACTCCGCAAAGGAATCATTGGTCGGCGAGCGACCGGAAGGGAAAGGCGGTGGCTTTTGCTGATGAAATTACAACGCCTTCTCTGCAAAATGGTCTCGGATTAGCGTTAGGTTCTGGGGAATACACTAATGACTGGCGAAAGTTCAAAGAGGTCGGCTTGCTCGATGAAGAATCCCTAGAGAGGAAAGACCGTGAAGCGCTTCTAGAGAAGGTTTTAAAGCTTGAAAAAGAGGTAAAGGAAGTTTTACTGATTTGGGAACTGAAATTAAATTGATTATATGATTTCTAGCGTTACTAAATCACTTTGTTCAGAGAATAGTATCCATTTATGTGAGTGTTGGTGCAAATTTTCTTTGTTTTTAGTGTATAACTGAGTACAGAAATGGTAACTATTTCAATGGCAGTTGTTTGATTACCAACATAACATGGGACTGCTGCTCATTGAGAAGAAGAATTGGATATTGAAAAATGAGAAACTCCAGCAAGCAGCTGATGAAGCTCATGAGATTCTTGAACGTGAAAGAACATCGAATCAAATTGCGTTAACTGAATTGGAGAAAAGAGAGGAGAATCTTAGGAAAGTTTTGATTAGTGAGAAGCAATTTGCAGCTGAGGTATGTCAATTTTGACTTTTCTTTGTGTTTGAAGTTTACTAGAACTTGATGGTTTTCTTTGTTTCAGCTTGAAAATGAGTTGAAGCATTTGCAACAAGAACATGCTGAGGTTAAGTTTAGTTCTGAGGCAAAATTAGCTGAAGCAAATGCTTTACTTAAGAATATTGAAGGGAAAACTTTAGAGGTGGATAAAAAGAGCGCCATTGCTGACGAAAAGCTTTCACTAGTTAATAGAAAGAGTTCTGAGTTGGATTTTAAACTAAAGGAGGTGGAAACTCGTGAAAAAGTGGTCCAAAGGGAACATCTTTCTCTAGTTACAGAGTATGAAATATACCACTCTTGCTCTTTCTTTGTTTGCTACGTATTTTTGATCTAACACTTAGTTTTTTATATGTTTTGTAGGCGAGAAGCATATGAAGCGATGTTCTACAAGCAGCGAGAAGACTTACAAGAATGGGAGAAGAAGCTAACGTTAGAAGAAGATAAGTTGTTCGAAGCGAAAAGAAGCATTAACCTTAGAGATGAAAAAACTACCGAAAATGAAAGACTGATCAAGAAGAAAGAGAGGGATCTCGAGGAGTTACAACAAAAGATTGCTAATGCAAAATCAGAGTTAAAAGAGCGAGAAGAATCTATAAACGTTAGGCTAAATGACATTTCTTTGAAGGAACAAGTGAGGTTTTTAATTGCAATTGTTATTCCTTCACATATCCTTTCGGTCTATATATCGATTGATTGTTGTTTTAGGGCTTCGAGGCCATGAAGTCGAAGATTGATAAGAAGGAGAAGTATCTCCATGAATTGGAGGAGAAGCTTATCGCGAGGGAGCAGGTCAGCTTCACCTTGCATGTTTCTCGCATTTTTCCTTTCGTGGTCATGTGCTATGTTTAGAGCGTTACAATTTTAACAGATGGAGATTGGCAAGCTCCTTGATGATCAAAAGGCTGTTCTAGATTCCAGAATGCAGGAGTTCGAAAGAGAGCTTGAACAGAAGAGGATAGCTCTCGGTGAAGAACTCGAGAGAAAGAAAAGTGAAGTTGAACAGCAGGAAACTGAAATCAACCACAAGGGAGAAAAGTTAGGTAAGAGAGAAGCAGCTTTGGAGAAAAAAGAGGAGAAAGTGAAGGAGAAAGACAAGGATCTTGACGCAAAGATGAAAGCTTTAAAGGAAAAAGAAAAATATCTAAAAGCCGAAGAGAAAAGATTGCAGATGGAGAACAAGCAGTTGTTTGAGGATAAGGAATGTCTGCGTAAACTGAAACTTGAGATTGAAGAAATAGGGGCCGAGACAACCAAACAGGAGTCAAGGATTCACGAAGAACACGAAAGTCTGAAGATTACACAAGGTGAGAGACTTGAGTTTCTAAGGCTACAATCTGAATTGAAACAGCAGATAGAGAAATGCAAGAAAGGGGAGGAGTTGCTTTTAAATGAACGTAAAGAACTGAAACAAGACAAGGAAAGATTTGAGAAAGAATGGGAAATCTTAGATGAGAAGAAAGCTGACATAACAAGAAGGCATGAGCAAGAGGGCGAGGAAGAATTCAAAGAAAGGGCGAGAAAATTTGAGATTAGAAGACAAGAAGAGCTCAATAACATCGATTTCGCAAAGCAGCTGGCTGAGAAAGAGACTGAACAAGTGCAATTGGAGAAGCTTGCTTTGGATAGGGAAAGAGAAGAGCTTTCGGTTCAAAAGAAGTTGTTGAAAGAACAGCAAGCCGAGATGCGTAATGACATCAATGAGCTAGATGTGCTTAGTAACAATTTGAAAGAGCAGAAACAGGAATTGATCTGTGCACGGGAGCGTTTCCTAGTATTCGTTGAAAATCTGAAGAGCTGTGATTCCTGTGGGGAAACAACCAAAGAGTTTGTTCTGTCTGATATTCCGTTGCTTGACGTTGAAGATGCGAACAAACTCGCCCGTAAACAGATTATCAAAGAACAGGAAGCTGAAAATATCAAGAGAACATCTTTCCTTGGTAGAATAGCTTCAAAGATTTTGAGTGTTTCACCAATTAAAAAGACAGATCAAGTCACAGAACCTGTGAAACCTAATGATACTCCTGATGTTAACGTGGACAACGATCCTGAACTATCTGTTACTGAGCAGAGTTTCATAGATAGTAGACTACAAGAAGCTACTGAAGATTCCCTGCAATCTGATCTAAAAAGTGATAGACCTAAACGTGGTAGATATAAGAATAAGTACGTTAGAGGTAGAACACAAGCTGCTTCAAGAGATTCAAAACCATCCGATGTGGAGGTTCCACGGAAGCGACAGCGAGAACAGACTTCTAAGGTAACAGAAAGTGAACACGCTGCAGGTGAAAGCGATGGAGGTGTTGACAGTGTGGCAGCTGGTGTACGTAGGAAGAGGAGACAAATAAGTAATCCAGTCTCTCAAACGCCAGGGCAGAGCCGGTATCACCTCAGGCGACATAGAAAGTAAGCTCCTAGCTCTTTTATTCAGAAAAGCGAGTTGCAGGATATGACATGAGCAATATTTGGAACTCATATTTGTACGAATTATCCTTTCAGTGTAGGAGCAGAAGAAGATAAAGCAGAAGCATCAACGAGTCATGGTGTCTTGGGGGCCATGGAGAAGCAAGATAATGCTAATGATGACATCAAAACAGTGCAAATTTTAAAGGAAAAAACTACTCAGCAAACTGACACCAAACTATTAATGGAGATGGTAACGGAAGAGAGAACTGTTAGGGTATTAATCTACTCACCTCCATTGCTTTGGTTTCCTGCTTGTACGGATGTTCTTCTTTAGGATATCTATTCTGAGCAATGGTTTCTGATACAGGTTGAAGAAGAGATAGTTTTCAAGGATAGCAGTACGGAAAAGCGGCCTATGGAAGATGGTGAAAGAGCTGATGAGAAATTTAGCATGATCGATGAGGAAATTGAAGGGGAAGAAGAGGAAGAAACAGAGCGTGTAGGTGATGCTTCCATAGGAAAGAAGATTTGGGTCTTTTTCACTACCTGATCATTTTTTTTTTGTATTAAAGGCAAAAGTATCCCACAAGTAGGATATTTGCCAGAACAGAACTATCTTTACATCTCTTGATTTCTCTTCTAAGCAACAGAAACAATGGAACTCAGAATATTGGATGACTCGTCTTGTTAAGGTCAATAAAAATGTCGCATAGTGTTTTAGTAAAATAGAACATTACCAAATTGTCAAATTCCTCTTGCAACGTACCTTGATTTTTGCCTTTTTCACTTAGTTATCGACAAATTTTGCTTATCATCCTCTCCTCTGATAACACACAGCGACTTGAAGGTAGCTCTAGTCCGCCATTGTCGCCCATTACATAATTCTGTAACCGTAGAATAAAAGAATGATCAATTGGTATGTGTGTATGCCCTGTATATAAAGGTATAAATAAGAATGGGGAAAATGGTTCAAGAAAAGGGATACCTTGTTTTCATGAAACCCTAAACCCTTTTTTTACTTGCTTTTTGCGTCTTTTCTTTCTCGATGAATTCCTACCAGACAAGCTTCTTCCATTAGAGTGTGCATTCACAATCACAATTTTGGTGCCCTCGTGTGTAACTTCCATTTATTCGTCAAATTGTGGATTGTTTTGGATAGATTCATCCATGGCTGGTCAGACTGACCCTCATGTCTCGCTATTTTCTCCGCAAGAGGTCTCCTTATCCGCTTTTATCTTGTACTTTTTTGCTTGCTTTATGGTTTCGGGCTCCCGCAATTATACAATTAACTTCCATTTCATATCAGGTTGAATTTATGGCGGAGGACGAATTGGTGGAAATTGTTCCTAATATGAGCATGGATCAGCTCAATTTCATCTGCGTAATCTCAATTCTCCCTCCTGATTTACACAATTCCGACCTTCACCTCTCTGTTAATCATACACCTTGTTGATTTCGAACTGGAAACAGGGGGATTTTGGTCGATTCATGCCACAGATTCCGACTAAAGTGCCACTATGGCTTGCAGTAGCACTAAAGACGAGAGGCAAATGCACCTTCCGCCCTCCCACATGGATGTCTATTGGTAAGATTTCATTTCTCAAACCCAATTTCTCTACCTGTAACTCAGAATCTGATTTCTCCATTCCCAAAACCAGATAATTTAACTCAGATCTTGGAAGCTGAACGAGAATCTCAGACCACCTTTCAGCCATTACCATTTAGTTATGTGGAGATTGCCAGACTACTTTTCGACCAGTAGGTTCAGACTCTTCTTGTTTTCTTTTGTCATATTGCGTTTATAGCATCTAAAGTTGCAGATGAGTATTTGAAAAATCTTTACCTATGAACAGTGCACGTGACGATATTCCGGACATGTATATGGTAATTTCATACTTCTTCTGCAACTTTTTGTTCTCTTTTGTCATATGTTTGTATCCTGTATGAGCGGTTCTTGAATTCCTACAGGTGAGATCTTTGGTTGAGGACATCAGAGATGTTCGGCTTCACAAATTAGAGACTAATTTAGGATCATTTAGTGGTACATCTGCTGTTAAGGTAATCTCTTTACCACTTTTAAACTGTGTTCTTCCTCTAAGAACAATGCCTGAGTCTCTATTTGATGACTCTTATTGTTTCTATGAAACAAGTTTCATTGTCTTTAGATAACTGCATTATCTAGCTTTTTGTGTTCCTCTTCTGCTGAGTATAGATTTAACTGACTCTTGAAGCTTTTATAATACCAATTTCGTTGTCTCTGAGTGACTCTAATGTGTGAATGCAGATCTCTAATTTATCAGCTATGGAGGTGAATCTAGTTCGGCCGTTTGTTAGAAGAGCTTTAGAAGCGTTTTATAAGCATGACAAACCAGAGCCTGAGGTAGATAGAGACGCTAGAAGTAGTAGACAAAATCGTCAAGCCAACAATGAACCCAGGGTAAGCTCTACACTCTACGTTCTACCTTTTGTTTTGTTCATTCAATGTTCAAGAAACAAAAGTGTCAACCTGAACTCTTTTGCAGCGACCTCTGCGGCAACGGTAGGGATTCTCCGATTACAGTTCTACTGTGCCAATCTTTGCTTCCCTGTAAACGCAACATCTCATCCGTGTTTTATGCCTTGTTTCTCCTGCAATACTACAGCTACAGAATCAGCTTACTTGGGAAATTGAGGTTAGAGATGAGTAATTTGAATTTCAGTATAATATTTGTTGATGAAATTCTGACGAAACCAATGTAATCTGTCTATGTTTATGAATAGTTATTGATTTTGTATTGTGTTAGTAGCATACTTTTCGAAATTTGGAGATTCTAGAACTGTAGCTTTAGGTTGGGCACTTGTTTGTTTCGTTTTGGATGTATGAGAAATCTACGCAAGGATTCTTACATGAAGATTGTTGCATTCCCTTACTACCAAACTGTTTCTTTGAATAGGCGGTTATGTATTGTAGACTGTACTATACATACTTAAGCAATTATCTTTCAACAAGCAAGTGTTCCTCAACGACCTATGAGCTTCACCATCCATGCACCACCCAAGTAGAGACCAAGAAGCGGCGTTGCTAGGAGCATTTGAGTTACAGGGTCTGTTGACGGCGTGAGTACTGCAGCTGCAACCACTGCACCTACCACCACATATCTCCAAATTGATAGCATCTGATCTCCACTCACGACTCCTACTTGTCCCAAGAGTAACTGAATTACTGGAACCTGGAGAGCAATAAGAAACCAAATTCTACTTTGAGATCAACTCATTGCAGGATATCATACTTACGATATCAGAACTTATGCAACTTAAAACGTATTTTAGATCCTAAACTATCACTAACCAGTGAAAAACTCTGACCTATACAAGTGTTTTTTTAACCGGTTTTTCTAAATTCTATCGAAATTTCAAATTAAACCATAATTTAATCACAAAATGTAATTCAAATCTGAACTAATTATACTATAATTTCAAGTTTAAATTTGATATTTCGGTTCAAAATAACCCGGTTATTAAGGTTAGGGTTTAAGAAACCTGATTATCAAAGTTCAGGGTTTAAAAAACTATTTTGATAGTTGGGCTTTTTCACCAAACAGAAATAGTTTAAGGACTAATATACCATCTTCCCTAAAAAACATACATGAGAAGATTACCCTCAAAATCCAGTTGAAGATGGCCAAAGGAATGCTTTAGAATATGTAAATTTTTGGTGTCAGGTAATTTAGTGCGAAGAAGATGAGAATCACATACCTGGAAAGACAGTCCAGTGCTGAACATAAGTACTAGCACGAACTCAAAGTACTGGTCGATAGACCAGAGGGATTCTACGACCCCTTCTGCGTAATTAACAAAGAAATTCAAGGCTGCAGGGGTTAAAACCCAGTAGGAGAATGCAAGTCCAGCGTAGAACAGCACTGAGGAACCTAAAACAATAGGCCCCAGAAACCTTCTCTCAGCTCGTGTCAGACCAGGAATGACAAAAGCTATGATCTCGTATAGGATCACAGGGCTCCCTAGTAGAAGTCCACAATAACCCGAAACCTGCATCGTAAGAAAACAAAATAAAAACTAATCTTTCTTCTTATTCATCCAACTAGATAATGTTTTCTTTCTCTATCAATCTGATCATTCGGCTATACCTTTAAAGTTGTGAAGAAAAATTCTCCTGGGGCTAGCTGAAGAAACCGTACACCCTGGGTTTTGACAGGAGCTTCAAGAAACACGATTAGATCTTTGGAGAAGGAAAAGCATCCCAAGATTGCAGCTCCAACAGCCAAAACTGACACAAATATTCTCTCCCGGAGTTCCTCAAGATGATCAAATATTGTCATCTCTTTGTCATCAGGGAGCTCGTCTTTACGAGGATATAGAAACTCATAGAGAGAACTGGAACGATCTTCTTGCTCAAAGTTTCCAAATGACTCTGCAGTGGATGTATCTATAGTATAAGTGCTAACACTATAACAATCAGGAAGATTGAAAAAACTTAATACCTAGTCTAATGAAAACCTACAATCACCATGTAACCCAAAACAAAACAACAAAACAAGTAATCAGAGTTTAGTACGTTTTCTGGATTTTACGAAGTTAACATTACCTGGTCTGTCTTCAAGAGCAGAACCAACGCCTGTGGATGAAGCACTGGTCTCCTTTGCTGAATCGCCAGAATTGTCATCCAAAGCTGCCAAGCGAACCACGCCGTCTAAGCCTTTTCTCCATCTTTGTGTCATACCGTATTTAACTCCAGCATAGCTCCACGAATTGCAGAAAGAAACTTTAGTGCCATTGCTGTAGGACAAAAGGAATGCTTATCTCATGAATCAAATGATGGCCACTTCTCTCCAATATAAACAACAATCCAAAGTTTGAATAGATTAATCCCAAACGCAAGAGAAAACATCCACAATACAAGAATGATATGTGAAATGAAACGGAGCAAACAGCTACAAGACAGTAAACTCTTCACTATTTATGTTTGGATCCTAAACAGATTTCAATGAAGTAGAGGTACCATCTTAACTCAACCATTAACACGTGGAAATATAAATTACAACGAACCAAGACAAATGAAAAGCGATCGATCCAACACTCAATTCCAGAGAAGAGAAATTACGAAATGGAAAAATCTCACTCACTGGTGACAAATTACCCCAAGTTGATTCTAATTATATAAGGAAAGAACAAATTTGGAGGCGAATAAGATCAGAAAACATGTACCAGAACAAAAATTACGAGGCAGATGAGAATATTAACTACGCAGTTCATTCCGAGAATCAAAACGTCTCACTAAAAGGCGAAACTAAGGGGATGTAACTCGAAAAGGAGACAAAGGAGATTTCAGCGGACTAATTGAAGTATTCAGCCTGCAAATATTGCGGAACTTACTGCAGAGACGAGGACGAAGAAGATATGGGGAAGCGCGCATGGAGATGAGCTCCAGGGTAGGAGAAGATAGGCGGTGAGGAGAAGGACGTCACCACCATTTCTAAGCCTCTCGTAATTCACAAGCATTTCTCGTCATAAGATTCATATTTGGGAAAGGAAGGCCCATAACGTCGTCGTTTCTGAACCAACAAAGTTCCGTTTTATGTTTTTTTTCTTATCCAACAAAAGAAGGACGCAATTTTTTTTTCTTCAAGTAGCATATTCATTAATTTAAGCTCTTACATAAGGTGACAAAAAAAAAAAAAGCTCTTACATAAGGTATATCTGTTCGTAGACAATTTATAATATAAAAGGGTGTTACAGGTGATACTATTGCATCATAAGAAGTAAAAGACTTTGCAAATTTGGCTAAGGAATCTGCCACCATATTAGTGATCCTTGGCATGTAGACGAGGGAGATTAGGTCGAAATCCCCTTTGCAATCGGTGAAGAAATTGACGATTGGTTCCAAGGAGGCCCATCTAATATTTCTTTTCAGCGCATCAACTAATACCTTGCAATCTGAGATGAAGATTACTCTCTTTTTCTCCAAAAATTTTATCTTTTCTAATGTCCAAAATAGAGCTTCCAATTCTGCCGCCGGAGGAGATCTTGTCACCGGGAAAACTTTGGCACCCTAGTACAAAGGATCCCCGTTGCAGTCCCTAAAGATCCACGCGACGCTGCAATTTTTGTCTCCTTTATTCCATGAGGCGTCGATGTTGCATGCTAGAGTGTTTGGTGGTGGTGGGGTCCACTTTTGCGGAGGTTGTCCGGCTGATCGGGGTGAGGCTCGATTGATTCCTGATGTTGCTCGTCCCTTGTGCTTCCTACCATTGAGTGAAATCCGTGTTTGCAGTCGTGATCAGATGGTTCACCGGCGTGGTGAGATTTTCGAAGAAAAGGGAGTTCCTCGCTTTCCAGATGTGCCAAATTACCCATGGAAATAGAGAATTATGTTCCTTCTCTGCTGCATTCCTGCCCTGAAACAAGAGGAGGTTCCCCATATTTGTGAAAGTGGAGCGACTGAATTCACATCTCCTTGCGCCTGGGATTCCTGACAGAGCCCACACAAGGTGGCTATACGGGCAGAGGAAGAAAAGGTGAGTTCCAGTTTCCCTACAGTTTCCGCATCGATAGCAGTATCCCTCTCGTGTTAGTGTTTTCTTCTTCAAATTGTCAGCGACGGGAAGAGAATTGGTCATGATTTTCTACAAGAGATGTTTGATCTTTGGTTTTGTTTGGTTTCCCAAACTGCCTTGTAAAGAGGATCTAAATTGGGATTGTCCTGTACGGTTGTAGATGTTGAAGGTGTTTTGCTTTGACACCAAAACCCGGATTTGACCGAGTAAATCTCGTTTTTGTTAAGGTCCCAAAACATACTGATCCTCTGAGTTGAGTGCTCCAAGTCTGAGTTTGAGAATCAAGTCAACATCTCCTTGATTAAACCTTTCTCTTAGCTCGTGTTGATTCCAGTCCTGGATGGATGAAATAATCAACGTATTCACCGTTTCTTTTCTGTTTGTGACAGGACCTTCGGAGCATGCAGCACTCGGTGGATCTGTTGGGATCCATGCTTCCCTCCAAATATAAAATTTTTTTTCTGAGCCAATGTTGCGACGTGCTCCCCGTTCAATCACATGTTGGGCTGATTTGATGCTCCTCCACACGAAGGACGGCTGAGTCCCTATTTTTCCTTCTAGAACTGAGCCTTGCCGATGATACCTGCCTTTCATCACTCTCGCTAGTAGGAAACTCGGTTCTATCATGAGTTTCCATAGTTGTTTCCCCCAATAAAGCGCTATTAAATGTGTGGATATCCCTGAAACCGAGTCCCCCCCCCCC
>KE151144.1:31930-54351 GCA_000411095.1 Aethionema arabicum
TGTGCTATTTTGCTCCGATTAATTCGTGCTAAGTGTGGCTTCCAATGCTGCTCGTTTTCTTGCCTATTTTTCCTTGCTTTGGGAGCTCTTTTTCCTCTTAAGTGTTCTTCTCTTGCTTTGTGTAATTCCTACTTAAACACCTGCAAAATCAAGGTAAATCTAATGAAAGTATAGGTTTATTGGGTCATAAGTCGTCACAAAATCGCACCGATCAGGCTCACCTTGTAGGACTGTTTGGATGTCTTCTTCCTTTTTAAACTTGAATTGGATTCTGTTCCCTCCAATTCCCTTGCCTCGGACCCGTCCTTCCATTTCTCATATTACCGGGAGTCTTGGAACTGCCCCACTTACTAGTTGGACGGAGGGGTTTAGAAGCTGTACTACCAGGCTGTTAGAGTTCTCCTCCACTACTTCAGACATGTCTACGGCCGACATTTTTAGGGCTTCCCCATTTTCTCCTAGCTCGTATTCTTCCAGTTTCTCATACAGGTTTGGTTCTGGTGCTTTTTCTTTCTTGTATTTATACCTTTCCATGTTAACTTCCCCTTTATTTCCCGTAATTACTGCGAGGTTTTTTGCTGGTCTTTTGTGGTTGAGACGTCAGTTTCAAAGTATTAAGACTTACCGGATCTGTAGATCTAAGGGACCAGAGTTAATGTTGGAGTAAATGCCTTGCAACTACTACTAAAAGACAAGATAAAGTGAGACGAGTGGGGTCTAATGGTACAGACATGGAATATATTCCTCTATTGCTTCCTTTTGGGACACGGGAATCCTTTACAGAGTGGATTCTGATGAACACGTGCTGAAGATCTTCCTCCAAACCCTAATCGTATTTGAAATCGCCATTGTATGGACAGGATGAGGAGAGAGAATTTACTTGTGGTCACTTATTTCCTAGAACGACGCAATTAGAATATAAAAAATGTAAGAAAATATTTAGATCGTAAATTTCATTCATGTAATAAATACATACTGTTTAGAGAAAGAATCGTTCAGAACTTTAATCGTTTGAATGAATGATCAAAATTTTAGAAAAAAACTAAAAAGGTAATATATTGTTTTATTTTTTGGTAACCTAATATATTGCTTTATATCGAATTATGTTTTAACTCTATATTATTTGTTTCATTTGGTAATATAAAATTTGTTCTACAAATTCATTCTATCAAATATCTGTATAATATTGACAATTATATATGTTAGTTTTATATTCGGACATCTTCAATGCATTATCTCATTTTTCACTCCAAAATGTAATTGAATTTTACTTTAGCGTATTATTCCATTTACTACCACAAAATAATATTCTAAGAAATATTTTTCATTATATTTTTTTATTGCTAAAATAAAGTTTTATTTATTCAAATTATAAATTAACCCACTAATTATGTTTTTTTTTAACTTTAATTATGATATATATATATATATATATTTAAAAATAATTATTAATATATAAATAAAATATATTACATAACCCAAAATTAACAAGACAAACTATATTATAATTTAATGATAATCATTTAAATATTTTTTCCACAAATAATCAACTAAATCATTTCAAAGAGATGAAGTTTATCTTCCGACTTCAATTGGTGCATTGAGATCATGTTCATCCTCGATTATGATGTTATGTAAAATTATATATGTAGTCATTATATTATGCAGTGTCGGTCCAACGTTTTAGGGTTCCTAAGCGAGTTTAGAAAATGAGCCTTTTACATATTTTAAAATTTCAACAGTGCGGAGCACAATTTTTTTTTTAGTTTATTACTATATGTATTATATATTTTATATTCTAATGCAATATTATAATTTTATTAAATGTTTATTTTTAATACTGATATTAGTAAAAATTCCTAAAAATTATTTTTTAAATAGGAAAAACATATGCATTTAAACATAATGTGATTTTCAAAATAAAATTCTTGCATATATTATTTGATCAAAATTTTGTGTGATTTTTCTTTTTGAATTTGTATAGTTAATGTGTGTATAGCAAAATTTACTTTATTATATTTTATACTTTCTAATTCGATAGAAATAAAACGCAAAAAATAGAACCAAAGAAAAAAATAATGCAAATATTATATTTGTATAAAAAAGAAAAATTTGAAGAGTCATAAAACAAAAAGTGTTATTTACCTCTTGAATAAATATGCGAACATACATAGTTTATTTACCACATAAAGAACATGTGAAATATATATATGAAAACACTAACATAGGTTGAAAATATATATATGAAAACATAAATTGTTTTTTACACTCATTTTTTTGTTTATTCATTGTTTTTTTTCAACTCTTCATAGGTTTAAGATTGAAAGACATTTTATGGAAACCAAATATACATGAAAACACTAACAAAAAATGGAAAAATAAATTGTAAGTCATTAATTTAGTCAAAAAATACGAGATATAAAAGGTCCACGTATATAAAAAATTTTAATTTTAACTATCAACAAATTAATTTGATTATATTGTCAAAATGTGATAATTGCAAAAGATTTCGAGCAAATAACGAGATGACTCAAGTCTTGGGTTTTTTTTTCAATTAATGGCTTTTAATACTAATATTTATGAAATTTTATTAATTTTCAATTGGGTTTTATAAATTTTTACTAATGTAAGATCGTTAGATATTTTAACGAAAAAAATATATAAGAAAACACCAATAAAGAATAGGAAAATAAATTAAAGGTCCTAAAAGGTGGATTTAATCGAACTATACCGAATAAAAAAAGGCGCAAGTATATAATAAAATTCTAACAAAAAAGGCCTCTTTAAATCGAGGACCCTAAACAACCGCTTCCCTTGCTTATGCTCAGGGTCAGGCCTAATATTATGTAACATATCTTTTTTTCAAAAACGAACCAGTCATATTAGCAAAACGCGATTGGAGAACTCAGAACGCACGCTCAACATCTTTTCTACATGCTCCTTGTCGTGCATCAAAATATTTGTTCTTTGCATCATTTGGCTCGTGAATAGTTTGTATTATGTTGGACCATTTTGGATATATACCATCAGCTAAATACTAGCCCATATTATATTATTTTCTTTGAATGGTATCCAGAACTCGATGAGCAATACCTTGAGTAATATTATAGACAAGATGAAAAGATTCTAGGACATTAATATCGTTATTGGTACGTGACATTCCAAAATAAGCATTTCATATCAAAAGTTTGCAACAGTTTCAAGAATTATTGTTGGTGCTCCACTAGAGGTAGCATATTGTCCTGCCCAAGCGGTAGGACAATTTTTTCACTTCTAATGTATGCAATCTAAACTACATTCCTGGAAAACTTCGTTTTTCACCAATGTAAAGAAGTCTGGAACACATCATTCGATGTTGGTAACTGAAGATGTTGCTATGAAAATCTATGTACGATAGCTTGGCAAAAAAATTTCATTCTTTCGATTGTTGTTGCTTCACCTATGTTTATGTGCTTGTGTGTGACATCTGTTGAAAGACCATATGCTAACATCCAAAAGACATCCACCACTTTCTAAAAATGAGATAAACCAAGTCTACCCATTGTACCCCTTCGTTGCATGAAGTAGTTATCATGACTCTAAGCTGTATACAGAATATGAAAGAATAAAGAACGGGGCATCCGATACCTTCTCTGAAACATAACATCATTATAGACAAGAGTTTCTTAGAAGTAATCGTAGAATAATCTATAATGAGCGCTAGAAACTGAGCTCCCACAAATCACTTGATTGGTTTGTTAACTGATAAGATATCGCATAGCTGCATTGTTTTTAGCGATAGCAAAGTTTATCGCTTCTTCTTCATGATCCGAATCATCTGTTATTCATCATCATCTTCTTCGAGATCTTTATCTTTCGACGTGATTTTCCCATATCATTCATAGTAGGTATTTGCATGCACAAACTTAGTGAATGGTCAAACTAATTGGATTTTGCATAGTCAAATCTGATAGTTTTTGTATGACACAATAATATGGTGGTATTTGCATGGTTAAATCATTGGTTTTTGCATGTAAAATTCAACGGTTTTTGCATGGTCAAATTCAATAGCTTTTGTATAGTCAAAGTCTTTGCATGAAAAAAATCATAGTCTTTGTATGGAAAACTACATAGTTTCGCATGCAAAATTACATAGTATATGCAAAGCCGTGCCCAATAATTTGGAGCGCGTAAATAGTAAACAAAAATCTCAAATAACTATTATCATCCTAAATTAAAATATTGGATCTTTTATTATTTTTTAAAAGTTCTCGGTATTTCAAGATTTTATAAACAATATGAGGTCTTTCAATATAAATTACTATTATTACTAATATATTGGACCCTTTGATATTAAAAAAATCTAGGTCCCTAAACAAATGTTTTAAAAAAATTCACATCGGCACGACACTGAGTACGTATATGCATGGTTAAATTGATTATCGTAAAATTATAGGTGTCTTTTTAGATGTATTTGCATGGTCAAACTATAGTTGTAGTTTCAAGTAAACGTAGTGTACGAATAAATCTACACGTCAAAGAGATTTCAAATATATATACCCTCACATGTTCTCATACTTTTATTCACACCAAATTTTTTTCATAAGTTTTCTCTACTTGATTAGTATAATCACTGAAAGACAATAAGTAGTTTGCATCAAAATTTTGTGTCGCCCATAAGTTGATGGAAATTAGTGAGGTATTTGTATCGATTTTGCATTGCTTAGAAAAAAAATGCAAAATCGACGCAAATTAGCATAAAAACTAGTCCAGTCGATACAAATGTCTTGCAGATTAGCATTGACTCAATGTCGTATGCGCGCCCACTCAAGAATTCAACGCAAATACCTCACAAGTTTGTAAGGTTTTTGGGTTGGCACATTGCGTTGGTTAACTTGCGAATCTTTTTGCGTCAATTTTCCATCAAAGTTTACCTTCCTTGCAAATTTGACGGAACCTAACGTTGTATTCAAACGATGCAAAATTTGTTAAAAGTTAGGTACACATGTTTTTCTTATTTATACTGGTTTTATATTGCGTCGAATATTTACGACACAAAGTTGACACAAAGGCAATGCAAATACAATGCAAAATGGTCGATGCAAAGCACTCTCAATGGTTCTTAAAATTTATAAAAATACTTATCTTCTCATTTGATTCATACAACAAAAAAAAACACACTAAAAAAATTTCTCTTAAAATATCACTAATCTCGGAATGGACGAGTTACGAGGTGTAAAAATTGATGTATACACATAGAGATTCCGACGGAAGGTGATAAAAAAATTCAGTGATGGTTTTAAAATTTTTATATATTAGACGAGTAAATTACAAAAGACCATGGAAACCGATATGACTCTTCGTTCTTGTCGTAAGTGCAAAAATGCAAAATATATTTGTGTTAAAATAACCTCAAGACATTTATATAATATAGGGGTAATGCCACATTATTTTATGTATTAACATGGGAAGGATATAGTTACGATCAAGTTGGTAGTAGTAGTAATTATAAAGACGTTAATGATCAACCTAATATGTTTCATGATTATCAACCATATGAATATCAAGAATCATCATCACAATAAGTTTCATGATATGGTTAATGATGCATTCACGAAACTATTATAGCTGCATATAATGTAGTTGAAAACCCTAATGTAAATCCAAAAAGGTTTTATGATGTTAGATTCTGCAAAGCAACCACTTTATGGTGGTTGTAAGGAAGGATTATCATAAATTATTTATAACTTATAAGATGATGAATATAAAAATCGATAGTAATCAAAGTGATACTTGCATGGAGCAATTGATCGATCTATTCAACAATCATTACCAAAAGATGTTATCTTTGTTGATTCGTACTATGAGATACAAAAGTTTGTTTTTAGTCTTGGTATACCTTTTAGGATGATAGACGCATGTGTTGATAATTGTATGATCTTTTGGAAAGATGATGATAAACTGTAAGAATGTATGTTTTGTAAAAAGCCAAGATATAACCCGCAACGAACCGAAATGTAAGGTACCATATCAACGAATCTGGTACATTCTATTACTGATAAGTTAAAACGGATGTATCACTCCGAAATGACATCTACATCGATGAGATGGTCGATCGAACATTCAAAAATAGATGGTGAGATTATTCATTCGTCAAATGCAGAAGAAGCATGGAAACATTTTTAATCAGTTTACCCTAACTTTGCTAGAGAATATATAAATGTTTATTTTGGTCTATGCATTGATGAATTTAGTCTATTTAGTATTTTTAGTAGATAACATTCATTGTGGCTCGTAATTCTAACAGCTTATAATATTTTCTGGATATGGGTATGAAAAGATAATTTTCATTCTTGACTATCTTGATTCTTGGTCTGTAACATTTGAAGCGTCTATAGATGTTTTCTTACAACCTTTCATCGATGAACTAAAATTGTTATGGTACAACGGTGTACGTGTGTATCACTATTCTAGGAAAAAAAAATTAAAATGCGTGGACTACTAATGTGGACCATTAGCGATTTTTCTTCTTATGGAATATTATCAGGGTGGTCAACGCACGAAAGGTTATCTTGTCTGTATCGCCTTCATCAAATTGATGATTTTCAACTTAAACATGTGCGCTAAACAAGTTGGTTTGATTGTCACCGTCAGTTTCTTAAAATGACTCGTCTATACGAAAAAATACAATAGTTATTTTAAAAAAATAAGATAGTGTGTGTTCCACACCATTGTATTACTATGCAGAAGATCTATATGAATAAATTTGCCGTATCGGTGCGTAGGAAACCATCCAATATGGGAGAATTGGCATATTCCACCAAACATATCAGACGAATATCTTTATTCACATAATTGACATACAAAAATATCTTTTGGGGAACTCCCATATTGGAAGGATCATTTATTAAGACATAATCTCAATGTGATGCACATCGAAATAAACTTTTTTGATAACATTATGAATACGATTTTAACTGTGCATATTACTAGGTATGGGAAGCATATGTGCCTATCTTTAGGTTATCTTCAGAAGCGAAGACACGACTACTCAAGTAGGTGGCTCCAGACTAAAATTTCCTGATGGACATGTGTTTAAATTGTCTAAGTGTATCGATTAAGGGTAAAAGTTCTCCAAAATGAAGAGTCGGGATTGTCATGTTTTTATGCAACGAATATTCTCATTTGTATTTGAAAATTTGTTAAGTAATTGGTTACATTAATAGCATGTATAAAACTTGAATTTCCTTTATAGGCATTAAAGTTTTTTCGCAATCTAAGCTCACGAATATTGACTGAATATGGACTAAAACAATTGGAAGAGAATATTACGATTTTATTGTGGAACTTGGAAAAAAGTATTTCCCCATCTTTTTTTTTATGTTATGAAACATCTTCCAATCCATTTACCCCCATAAAACTTGGAAAAATATTTGTCTCAACGTTTCATGAAACATTTAAAGGGAAAATAAAAAAAAAATCCTTGCAAAAGTACAATACTCTATTGTTGTTGGAAGCTTACCAAAAGAAATTTCTCGCTTCACATCAAAAGTTGATACAAGTTTGATACAAAATTTGCATCGAAAGGAGTTGAATCAAAAGCGATGCAATTTTGTATCGTTTTTGGGACGTGTTTAGTTTGATGCAAATTTTACATCGATTTTTGTTTTGCATCGAGCTCTTAGCGTCAAATTATAAATCAACGCAAAGCCATTGCAAACGGCCTTTTGTGTCAACTTTGAGAGGAGATTGGGTGTTGCAAATAAAGTGTTTACTTATAATGAATGACTACTCGCTCTTTAGGATATAGTTAAGATGAAAATAAACTTCTATTTCAAGTTTATATGGAATTTCTCAAGATCTAATCAAATATATTTATCAGTGATCTACTCAATTTTGGGCTAGTGTAGAGGAAGCTTATAAAAAGTAAAAAACTGGAGTGAGCAAACAAGCAAATTTTTACGAAAGTATCAAAGAAGCTTCATGCATGTATCAAATAATGTGGAATAGACATCAAAGTGGTGTTTCAAATGATGATATTGTAAGTTTTAATATATATACATATATATTATATCTTTTCAAGTGTTAAAATAATAATAATTTTATTTATATATAGAGTCCAATCGAGCAAAAATAATGCTTGTTAAAGATCTTTATTTTAAAAAAGTTTTATATTCGATCATGTTTGGAACATAATAAAAAAACTTTGAAAAGTTTTATGATAGAGTTACCTTTACTAAAGAGGTATCATACTATGTTTTTGCTACACAAAAATCTGCATATTTGTTTTCATTTTCCCCAAATGTTGTTGATGATGAGAGTATTTGAGGATCTTCCCAGTAAAAATAAGACCACTTCATATGTGGAGAAAAAAAATGTCAATAACATTTTGGAGTTGAAAAGAGGGAGAGGAAGAGGGGTTGGAGTAATTTTTACTCTAAAATAACATTTGGAGTGAGATTCGGGGTGGAGAGATACTTTTAGAGAAAAAAACCCTATATCTTCTAGGATAGTATGTGTTTTCTACTATCTAAAATACATATTTCTCTAAGAAAATGTTCCATTGTGTTTCATTTCTCAAATTATATAAGTTTAGTTGTTTCATTTCTGAAATGATATCAGTTTAGATGTTTTATTTCTCAAATGATATAAGTTTAGATAACATACTATTATCAAGTAAAGCATACAATAATATTTTAATGCAAACATGCAAATACATAACATAATAACAGATAACTTCACATTTTTTCAACAGTTTTTTAGAAGCTTTTTCATCTTTTTGCTATCGGGTCTTGTCGAAATCTTCAATAAAGTTAGAAGTCTCTAGTTATCTTGTGTACACAAAGATGGTCAAGAGTTCAGGAGTCGGGACCAACGTCATTTTCAACATGTGCAAGAGTTGGGACTAATTCTCTTTTGATCCGTATTTGAAACATACATCTTTCCACTTCTGGGTACTATTCTTTCTGGATTCTTTATCTTTCGAAGATTTTTTTGGTTGGACCCATTTGTTAAACTTTCTACCTTCAAGTTTATAGTATTTTTTTCGACCGCGATTAGATCGATGACCACCACCACGAGATGTTTGTCCTGCATTCTTTTGGTTTTTAGTGACCATTGCATTCACTTGAGGAAATGTTTTGGTCCCTGTATGTCTGGTGTTGTGGTTTTTTTAATAAGAAACTCATTATTATTCTCAACTATCATAACCGCCACAATTAATTCTGAAAACCTGAGAAATTTACAATTTATATATTGTTGTTGTATGGCTCATGTATTTTTGTGGAAAGTTTAGTAAGTTTTATCGAGCATTTCTGCTTTTCTGAAAGGCTTACCACTATATGCCAACTGTGTCACTATCCTCAATATAGCAGATTATACTGGTATACTTTCTCAATGTTTTAGAACCAAAAGTTCTTAAACTCGCTGAGACATGAAGGAAAGCAATATACATTTGGTTGTCAAACCTAGTTTTTAGAGTTTTGCACAACTAATTGAGATCTTTTAAGTGTGCATAAGCATGTATTAGATTTTCATCTAGTTGTTTCCTTAGTAAAATTATAGATTTCGCCTTGTGTTGAAGACTCGGCGTATTGTTATTAGTAATTATGTTTGATAGTAATTCTTATTCAAAATACAATTCCACGTTTCTAGTTCATGCAATATAATGAGTTCTAATTAATTTTAGCGCTAAAATTAATTGTAGATTTTGATGTTTGCCATTTTCTCTAAGAATCAAACAAACAATATTTTATTTCAAACGATAAGTATTTATAATAGAAATATTACAATAATAAATTTACAACAATTATAAAAATGTGCCCATTTTTTTGGCATAAGATTCTTGGAATTGTTACAACTACGCAATTTGTGTTTTTGTTTCACACAACTAAGCTTGGAGCTGAATAGTTCATGAGTAGGATGATGAATTGAAGAAGAACTCGCATAAAATCGAATAGACCGGACGACATAAGTTCACCCTTTTTTCTTAGACGCAACCTTTCAAAACAAGTTAATCTTAAAATTAACGAACTAAAAAATTATTTAAACCATTACTAATCTCATTATAAATTTCATTCGTTTCGCCCACTGACAATCCTCCCGATTGAACTGAGCTGCCGCTAGGGGAAAGTTGTGATTGACATTCAACAACTTTTACGGTAACATCGTTATAAATTCGCTTTGAACGAATGTCGATAATGTATCATCTTTCTTTTGCTGTGTTGCGACTAACACATCCAAAGTACACTTATTCACTTTTTTGTGTCTCTCACATTCTCTACCAAAAACCCAAGTCGCCAAGTACATATCTGACCACCAACGGTGCATATATCTGACAACCAACGATGCACAGATCTGAATACCAATGTCGACCGACCCAATGCAAGATCACTGGAGATGCAAACCTAGATCTTCCCACCGATTTTGAAACGATTCTCTTCTTAATACGATGCGAGTTTTCTGGGCGTTTCCTATTTTCTTTCTTATGTGATCGCTTTTATAGTGTAATGTTTCAGCTAGTTTTACAACCAAGAAAATTTATTCCTCATTTCATCCTTAAAAAATTTCTTCGTTAAAGGAAGAGAATATAATTGTACCACTCCACTGTGTTGGCGACTAGGGTTTTTTCCATCATCAAAAGAGAAGTTGAAACGTAAGGATAGTTAATGATTTTAATTTGAATTGTCTTTTAGATATTAAAAAAACGAAATATATTGTATTGATTTATGTTTTTTTTTACGAAATATTAGTTTTATTTGTATTCCAGATACATGTGAAATAAAATTTATATTGTATTCACTACAAAAAAAGACCCGGATTTACGAGGGTAAAAACTCTAGCAATTTTGTAGCAAACACTCATTCACGATGGATTTGCGATTGCGCCAAAACCGAGCGTCGCAAAGGATATTCTCTCGCAAGTTCTTCACAACTTTGCGAAGATAAGACTACCCTCGCAAGCTTGTGATGGTATGAATACCCTCGCATGTTTGCGAAAGAAAAGCTTCAATTGCAATTTTGCGAAGATATTGTACGGTATTCCTTACGAGGGTTGTGTGATGGAAGAGCTTACGAGGGTCTTGCGATGGCTACCTTGGGATTGTCTTGTGAATGTCATTTTGTGAGGGTTTTGCGAAGGTTTTTTTTCGAGGTTATTGCGAAAGTCCATATAAATATTATATTTTAATTAACTATATATTATAATTAATTAAATTATTATATAAATTAGATATTCAAAACATTAATTGGAAATAAATTTAATTGTAAATATTAAAAATAAAAATAATTCAAAGCAACAAAAAATAATCAAAATTTTTTTTGATAAAGCGACAAATATTCAAAACGAAACTACAATGCCGCATCATGTTCCTCGGGGGTCGGGTCAGTGTTTCGGGATCCTCGACCATCTCTGCGGTTTTAGATAACTCTACATCCGGTCCAAACGTACAATCTTCTGCTCTGTCATAGCCAATTTATCCTTTAATACAACAACGTCCTCAGAGGCATGAGATTAAGACGACGAACCAAAAAATATACCAATGGTGTCGATTTTCTCATTCATCTAAATATTTTAGAATTTTATTAATAGTTTAAATTAATTTAATTTTTTTTTAAACTGATCTAAAAATTAAAAACTAATCTAACATTGGTTAAAACTAATTTAACATTTTCTAAACTAATTTAAAATTTAAAACTAATCTACAAATTTAAAACTAATCTAACATTTTCTTAAACTAATCTAACATTTCTTCAAACTAATCTAACATTTTTTAAAACTAATCTAAAAATTAAAAACTAATCTAAATTCTAATGTACACAAATCGGTAAAATAAACAAAAAACCAAAAACTTTAAAGGTTATAATGTACAAACCTTAAATGAAACTAGAAACCAAAGAGAAACGGAGAAATCGCGCAGAGAAACGGAGAAGAAAGGAGAAGAAACGGAGAAGAAATGAAGGAGGCGGCTAAGGCATCTTCTTATATATTAAAAAAAACTCTCGCATAACCCTAGTAAATCTGCGAGGGTATTGCGACGGTTTGCTAGGGTTTTGCGATGGGCTGACCTTCCAACACAACTCACCCGCATTACCATCGCAATGTAAGCCCTAAAATCGATTTAGGAGTTGACATTTGGGGGTCAAGATAGAGATGTTAAAGATGGAATTGCGGTGGAATCAAGAAAACCACCGCAATACCATAGCAAACTTGCTATGAAATTGTGATGGAATCTAGAAAACCACCGCAATACCATAACAAGTTTGTTATGGAATTATGTTGGTTTAGTTAATACCACCGCAAAACCTTACTTTTTTTTAAAGCAAATTAAATTTAAAACATTAATTAGTACTAAATTGTAAAAACTAATCATTAAATCAATCATACTATTTTTCAACATAAAGTTCAAGTTCATACAAATTTTTTACCATAATAGTTTACATCATAAGTAATTAGTACAATATAACGAGAATATACATTTTTTAACTCAATTGCATTGTGCTTTTTTTAATAAGCTTAAGTTTTAGGGTTTAGAATGGTTAATATATAAACGTATATTCTCTTTAACATTTGCAAACCTTGTTTAGGGTTTAAGGTTTAGGGGTTTGGTTAGGGTTTAAAAAACAATGTGTGGTATTCTAGATTCCACCGCAATTCCGTAGCAAATTTGCTACGGTATTGCGGTGGTTTATTTAATACCAACGCAATTCCATAGCAGTTTTGCTATGGTATTGCGGTTGACTTGCGTTAGATGAATCAAGAAAACCACCGCAATACCATAATAAGTTTGCTTAGGAATTGCGACGGTTCTACAACTCTTGCAAAGTTGCGACGGTATTGCAGTGGTTAAGAATTTCCATAGCAAAACCACCGCAACGCTTCCACAAGTTTGTGTAGGTTCTGTACCACTGCAATTCTGCGAGGGTTTTGCAGGGGAATTGTGATATCACCTATTGCCATCGCATTA
This sequence comes from Aethionema arabicum, assembly GCA_000411095.1. Lineage (NCBI taxonomy): Eukaryota > Viridiplantae > Streptophyta > Magnoliopsida > Brassicales > Brassicaceae > Aethionema > Aethionema arabicum. Next base: position 44,874 of record KE151144.1, read on the forward strand.
CCACCGGGGAACTCCAATACAAATTTGCGTCAAAATATATACCCTCGCAAATTTCCCTCGCAACTCAACTCATTTTCTTGTAATGATTGTTTTAAATTGTATTTTCATTTCAATCTAATTTGATTTAAATTAAAATTTTTTTTAATCAAAAATATGGTTTGGGCTAACTATTTTATACATAATTATAACCAATTCATATATTTGGTCGATAATTGGTTAAAAATATTATCGACCAAATTTTGACCACTTCAAATTTTGATCAAAAATTGGTCAAAAAATTTTCGATCAAATTTTGACCACTGAGTTTTTAGACCAAACTTCTGACCAAACGTGAATTATCGATGAGAGATAATCACCCATTGTATTTGGTCAAAAATTGGTAAAAAAATAGTCATTTTAACCAATTTTCGACCAAAATGGTGGTCGAAAATATAATGTTTTCTTGTAGTGATTGTATTTCAAAGATTATTATCAATTGTATTTCAATAAATAATACCATACACTCAAAATCAAATTCCAATTGGTAATTCATAACTTAAGAAAACTAATTATACCATTATTACCAACTTGTTTTTCGTCCATGTTTAAGTTGATAAACATCAGTTCGATGAAATCAATAAAGACAAGATAATCTCTAGTGTGTTGTCCACCCCGATAAAATTCTATAAGCAGAAAAATCTCTAATGTTCCACATTAATATTCTAGGCATTAAATTTGTTTTCTTGAGTAGTCATACACACTCACACCGTTGTACAATAGTTGTTTTAGGTTTATAAATGAAAGGTTGTAAGAAGATATCAATGGAACGCTTCGGATGTTGCGGGCCATGAATCAAGATATTCAACAAATTTTATTTTCATACACATATCCGTAAGGAGATTGTAAGGTGTGAGAATTACGGGCCACAATGAATATTGTCTACGAGACATACCAAATGGACCAAATTCATCACTGCATAGACCAAGATAAACATTTCTAATCTCTCTAGCAAAGTTAGAGTATACCGTTTGAAAATGTTTCTATGCTTTTGCATATGAAAGATGAGTGATCTCTCCATCTGTTTGGGAATGTTCAGCATGTGATCTCATCGATGCCGATGGTTTGGTGCATTATATCATTAACCATATCATAAAACCTATTGTGGTGACGATCGGCTTTGTATTTTCATGTGATTGATAATCAATTTGGTTTGTCATATCATGCACAATATTAAGTTCATCATTATAATTACTATTACTCGCTTGATCTTAACTATAGCCTTTTCTCTGCTGATACCACATAAAATAATATGTCATAACCCCTCTATTATATAAATGTCTTGATGTTATTTCAACACGAATATGTTTTGTATTTTTGCACTTAGACAAGGAGAAAACATCATATCAGTTTCCATGGTCATTGTAAATTACCCGCTTGATACATGAATATTTGAAGAACATCACTGAATTCTTTTTTCACCGTTCCAACTGAATCTCTATGTATACACATCCATTTTTCACAACTCATATATATCACTTCCCGCCACCATTTTTTTCCCGGCCGAGATTATAAATATTCAAAGAGAGGTTTTTTTGTATTTGTTTTGGTGTATGAATCAAATGAGAAGAGACTTGTATTTATAGAATTTTTCAGAAGCATTGCGAAGATTTTGCATCTGCTTTCCACAGAGAGTTTTGCATCGTCACCACTTAGCGTCGACTTTGTCACCCATTTGCGTCGACTTTGTCACCCATTTGCGTCGACTTGGTGTCGTATGGTATCGACACAACATTAAACCAATATAGAATAAAAAAAACATGTGTACATAACTTTTTAACCAACTTTGCATCGTTTTTATACGACATTAGGTTGCGTCGAGTTTGCTAGGAAGTGTCGGTTTGATGCAAGATCAACGTAGAGAACTCGCAAATTTAACAGTGCGCTCTTTCGCTGCAAATTTTTGAGGTGTTTGCGTTGAATTGCTCATTGGATGTAAAAACAACGCAAAGTCGACTAATCGGTAAGGAAATCGCATCAAAGTACTTTGATGCTAATTTGTGCCGACTTTGCATCATATTTTTTTTGCGATGCAAAGTCGATGTAAATGCCTTGCAAATTTGCATCAACTTAATGACGACGCAAAATTTCAATGCAAATTGCATGTTTTCTTGTAGTGTTTTGTACGATCCTCTATAATTTGTTTGTCCTCTGTTGTGGTCCTATGCATCCTTTGCCCCTAAGTAAAAAACTCGTGACAATACGCATAACAACTGAGATATTAATAAAATATATTTTTGTCCTGTTCAAGTGAACTCATAAAGCCAAAATTCTCACAGTTTCATTTATTTTGTTTAGCTTATTTATTTTAGTGGTCTCTAGTGAGGCTCACACGGTATGTGGTTATCGGAGGCCCTAGTCAAAAATTCAAATTAAGTGTGCTTTGTTATTTTTTTTAGTCACCGATCAATTTGTTGAAAATCCTAACGTTAACAACGGACCGAACTTTGGTTCCACGAACAATTTTAACTAAAAATATAAAAATATTTAGAACTTTTATTAAGCATAAATCCAAAAAATAAATTTGGGTCCGAAACGGACGTTTATCCTACCTATGCTTAGGGCCGGTCCTGGACACCCGAAGATGTGTGTTTTTAAACCATGAATAAAATTGAATTATGAGTAAGAAAAACTACAAAGTATATGAGCACTTCACAATATATACTTTAAACTTTTTCAAAACACAAAAACAAATACTAATTTCATATGTAAAAATTACAAGACTTTAAAAAGTTATGTTACTTGCAAATTACACTTACACCCCAAATATTCCTAGGTACTTTAATTCTTTCATTCTTCAAACTCTACTTTGGCTCAAAATCTCTTACTTTAATTTTCTAATAGCAATCAGATTGTCTTGGTTTATTCATGACGCTTCACCAGAATTGTGAGACTTGATTGCCTTTGTGAAACCATTTTTGGATTTTGTATTTAAACGTGGATCCAATTTTTGCATTTTGTAATAAATTGGTTTATTCATGACGCTTCACCAGAACAAGTGGATCTAATTTTTGTGGAACAAAAATGTTAGAAATGAGAGCTATTTAATGTTTCTCAATTATTGTATCAGTTATGTTAAAAAAAGCCTTAACATAAATTAAATTAAAAAATGGGGAAATTAATGTTTGTAATGAAAAACACATTAAGAAAGGCTAAGATTGGTCTCATCTCCACTCTCAATTTCCCACTCTAATCAAGAACGATTAAGAAGTAACACACAATTGTTATTAATTATTTCGTAGTGACCTTTAAATGTATGTTTATTAGTTTTTATAAAAAAAATTTATGATATTATACAATTTTTTTTTTAAAAAAATAAGAGTATATTATAATATATATATATATATATATATCTCCGAAACAAATTTTGAAGTTTTATCATTGGAACAAAAAATTTTAACCTCAAATTTAAGATTTTGTATTGGAGATGCCCTAAATTATTATTGATTCAAAATGGAGTCTGATGTTCTATTGCTACATAGGTGGGGATGTGAGAAATCATATATATATATATATATATGTGTGGTCATCTATTTAAATACAAAAGTGCTCATACAGAAAAATTAACGGTTAAAAATATGACAATATAGGGAACTCGATTATTTAACTAAACTTAAATTGTATGGGATTTAAGATTCTAGTCTCTAATATCTGATGTATTTAATAAAACATTCTAAGTAACACATAAAATTATTTTTCAGCGAATTTAATTAGTCAAAACAAAAAAAAGACTTCCGTAGATTCATATATGGATCTATATTTCTTTAATTATACAAAGTGATACTATCAATTTATAAGTAGATGGTGAGGAAGATGGTATTTTTATGGAAGTAAGAACTTAAATTGTATTGACTTCTTGCAACATGTTTATACATGGGAGGTATGTTGGAAACTTTATTGTGCCTTTGAATTTTATATAATGAAGAAAAAGTATACACTCCAAAATGAGAGCTAACTCGTGAAGTAAGTCTAATTATGATTAGATACAGAAATCAGGTGAATATCCAAATCAAAACTTGGAATAAAATTGAAAGCGAAATTGTGAATAATGGAAAGCCACGTGTCAAGTTTTCAAATACATTGTAAAAAGCAAGTCAACCCTCCAAACTCTTTTTTCGCCTCGTTTCTTAAAATACCTTCTCACGCAAAAGATTAAGTTGGTATACATTGTTTTTACGTGTCTTATGCCTCAATATTTTTCTTTTTATTGTTATTATTAAACTTTTTTATTACTATGGTGGCGCTTATTTCGTAAATTGCTACTTCATATATTTTATGTACTCTCGTTTTGGAGAGAGCGACCAGCAACATTGATGAACGATAATAATGACTAGAATTTATGTTCGTTTTGTCATTGTTTAGTTTAGCAACATATTGTTAAAAAAATTTTAAAATTGATTGTTGAATATATGTGTTTATTTGTCACTACATTTTCAACGATTAAAATTTTAAATTGTTCATTCGTCGATATTAAGTAACAAGTATTATTTTATCGCTGGTAGTCGGCGACAAATTAACGAATAACATTCTTGTCGTTTTTGCTATTTGTCGTTCTCGTTTTTCACAAATATGGATATTGTCTTTTTAACTAAAACACATGGACATATAGAATTAGTTACATTTGTTTATGTTTGCTAAGGCGATTATACCACATCAGCTCATGATATTTTAACTCAAACAAAAAATTTTACAATTTTATTGTATATAATTATTTAGTCATACATATCACGATCTAATAATTTATATAATATGTTGTAATAACATCCATAAAACAAAGAATTATGTTTTAGACCGAGTTAAAGAAAAAAATGACCAAGGCAACTATATCATAACAAATCATCAACAAAATCAATATGTCAAATAATTAATGGATGGTCATTCCCTGCAAAAAAGTTTGAATGGTCATTGCCTGCAAAAGAAATATGGATTCTCATAGGAATCCCTAAGTGATGCCAAAAGTTAAAAACTAAAATTGATAAGTCGAAGTTAAAACCATAACAAAACTATGTTGAGATACAAAAAAATGAGATGAGTTAGATTGTCTTGCATTACCTATATAAAATGTTTATCTTGTATTAAGATGTATATATAATAAACTGTATGCGTATATTATAATTTATAGGAGAGAACTCTAACTTTTTTTAGAGTTTCTTTATTTTGTAAGTGTTATATTCTTAAATTTTGACTTCAACAATCCATCAAAATAGATATAGAAAAATAATTTCAATTACTTTAACCAACATATGTTAATCCTAGAAAATAAACTCCATATATAAAGGAAAATAAAAACCTTAGAGGAATATCCATGAAACCATTCAAGTCAACTGAGTCATATATATATATATAAGGTGTTTAAGGTATTAGTACACATATTAATAAAAATGTAAAAATGACAAAAATAACATTACTTTTTAGGTAATAGTTATAATAATGAAAAAAATAGGAATATTGTTGTCAAAAAATGACTTTTTATGTTTTGAAATCATAAAACTTTAACAAATTTTTTTTCTAAAACTCCTTATATTTTTAGATGGAAAGAGTATAATTTAAGAAAAATGACATCAAATTAGATTGACATCTCCTTAGTATAAAATGGACTTCCAATTAATTAGAAAAAATAAAAAATAAAAATGGAAAGGCGGCGACTGAAGTTGTAAGAAAAATCAAAAAAGAAACTCTAACCTTTGAAAAGTTGAATATAAGAAAAAGTGAAATTTCAAAGGCGTGGCAATTCACTCCTCTCTCACCCTTTCCCCTTCATTTCCGCACCCTCATTTCCCATTAAATTCAGGCACTTACACATATGTATATATATAACACATACCCGAAGATAAATGTATATATTCTTACACATGTTTCATTGCGTACACTACTTAAAGAAGAAGCAAACTTTAATAACACAATAAATAAAAAAATATTTGCTAGCAAATGGATCGGTGTCTTACGGTACTGTTGCTGCTCTGTGTTGTTCTGTTTCTGGCGAAGAGTAGTTCTTGTGCTTCAATGGAGTTGAAGACGATGAGGAAGATACGGTTAGGGTTAAAAAAGAGTCATATAGATGGTTACTTACCTAAAGGAGTACCAATTCCTCCTTCTGCTCCTTCTAAGAGACATAACTCTCTCATTGATTAATCTCTTCCTCGTTCATTTTTTTTTTTTTTTGTATTCTTTTCTTTTTGTAGATGAGATTACATAGGGACCCTATACTCTCTTTTAGTACTTTCATACGTTTATTTTTTGTATTATTTTTTTTTATATTTTTTATGTTTATACTTTGTATTTATTGGATTTTAAGTTTTTTTCCCTATGTGTTTATAATTTAGAACATTTGTAATTTATTTATTTATTTATTTTGACGATGAAAATTACCCATGCTACTATGTATTTTCTTATTTGTTATTTTGAAGGTGATAACATTAAATTTTATAAAGATAAAAAAATATATCTGTCAGTGGTTTATATTTAACATTGGGACAAAAAATATAATTTTTTCTTAGTAACATAAAATACTATAATATAGAGAAATACGTATATGTATATGCTTATTAATTAATGTCCTCACTGAGAAAGGATATAAAGTGAAAATTATACAATAATATACAAAACTAGACCAACATTTTTTTATGACAATATAGTTCGAATATTGTGGGGTTTGATTGTTGTACATTAATTTCGAGCTTTTTTTGTATCGCCGTATTTGGATTTCTAATGTTAGATAATACTTTTCGTCTCATAATACATACCTACAAGAACTCGTTTAACCATACATGAACATGATTTGTATGTATCTTTTAGATAACTATTGGTAAAAAAAGATTATAAATGAGTTATATTGTTGCAGATAACTCATAAATGAGTTATATCTATTAGATTATAAATGAGTTATATCTTTTAGATAACATAAATGTTCAAAAAAACATAATAACATATTTTTATTAATGTTCTCAATAAAATGTACAAAAATGTAAATTTTTTCTTATGAGTTCTCTTGTTTAGTAAGTAATGTATGTAATAGAAAACAACTTGACCGATGCAATATTGGTCTAGTAGTTTCTTTATTTATATGTATTCTAAGGAACCACAATTGAAAGAAGATTAACACAATTTAGTAAATATTTACAAATGTTTTGATTTTTGGTTTGAAGAAAATGTACGGATTAAAAGATCCAGAAATTTTGCCATTTATTTAAAAAAAACAACTTGCACATTTACCACGAAGGAAATATTTTGATCAGCCGCCCAATATCTAAGTTACAAAAAATAACATCCGAAAAAAATAAAAAGAGGAAGAGGGGCATTCCGAGAATTGAACTCGGGACCTCTCGCACCCTAAGCGAGAATCATACCACTAGACCAAATGCCCTTTTTGAGCAAACATTTGGTTCATATTAATTAATTACATTAGTTGTTCGCCGTGACAGGAAATGGATTGAATCCGCTTTTCACCATTTTCTCAAGCGGCCAGAACAAAGGAGTGGGGAGATTCTGCCAGTCGTACCAGTCCCAGCCATCGCACTTCTCTGGCTCCAGATTCTGCGGCTCCTGAATTGGATCTATCAGTACCGCCCGCGTGAATACAGTGACGTAGTGAGATGGCTTTGGTGCCTCCTTGAAGATGTTGTTGGTAACAGTTAGGACCTCCATTTTCTCTATCTCCAGCCCTGTTTCTTCTTTCACTTCTCTCGCTGCGCAATCCTCGAAGCTTTCGCCTGTTCAATCCACATAGATTCAAAAATAAACTATAATCTTTCATCCTAGATTAGCTGAAATTAAACAGATTAGCAACCACACGGGAGAAAGAGAGAAACCGAATTCGAGGTGACCGCCGGGAAGAGCAAAGGTGGAGTGGCCGATGGGAGAGCGGCGGCGACCTAACAGCACCGATTTTTCCTTGAGAACGAAAACCACAACGGCGACTCTCGGCGTCGCAGCCTCTGTAGCCATCTTTCTCCTTTCGGCTCGGTAAGGAAAAACCCTATACTGCGTCGAATACTTGCGTCTTGTGGACTTCTCACCTCTCAAGTCTTGATTTAATTACGTGGCTCTTTGATAGAAGTTATCTCTTTTTTTTATCTACATTATTTTTTAATTAAATAATATGATTAATTATTCAATTTGACAATTACATGGTTGAAGAAATTAAAACTTTTGAGGAAGTTAGGAAAAGAAAAAAAAATAACTTTTGAGTATTTCAAAATAAATTTTACGGTTGGTCATAGGTTTTTAAATCAAGTTATTTAAATTTTAGGTTGGGTTTAAGTTATTAGTCCAATAAAATATTTGATCAAATTTAATCTACCGTAAATTTAGGGTATTTAGGTTTTAGATAGTGTTTTAAAACCTAGTCGATCTGTTTGATCTGACCGATCAACCCGGCGACCAGATTGATAATTCGGTCCTATTGAAATTAAAAATCTAATTTATTGTTGATCCACTAAAACCCATAAAAACTCGTTAAAAACCCATAGCCCGATCAACCTCCATCACCCGGTTTTGAGTTGACCGGTTCGTATATCAAGTTAAATTTAAATTATAACTTTTATATCAGATCTAGATTATTTAGATTAAATCTAATTTAAAAAAATAAAATATAATAATTTTAAAATTCATAAATAAAATAAAGATATAAGCCTTGGTTTGTTATATTTAAAGTAAACTAACGATGAAAAAAACACGGTAAACCAACAAATTTAAATGAAAAAACAAAACCAATTAAACTAAAATTTTGAAAAAATTTATTGAAAATTTTAAGCAAAACGTGCAAAATAGAATGACCATTTACCTATATAACATGTTAAATTAATAAAAAAAACTAAATTAATGAACTAGAATTGAGAAATTTATGTGTAGTATATGTTAATTAAAGTATTTTACATTTTGTTCATTTCCTAAATATAACTTACATTTATTTTTTTAAACAATATCTTATATATATTATAATATTTTTGAGTTTTATTTAGGTGTTTTAGGTATCCGATGATCAACTTAAATAACCTAAACCTAAAGTCATAAAAATTTTTAGACCTAAATAGGTTAAAAAAAACATAAATTTGATTAAAATTGAGTTTTTCTAAGATGAGTTAGATTAGATTGAGTTAGATTAAATTGAGTTATGTTGCTTAATTTGACAAATCCTAATAAATACTATGTTCCATCTTCTTGGTAGAAAGAGAAGTTATAACTATTCATTTAAACTCTTAATTGACTAATCTAATTATTAATTTAGACGTTTACTTTTATACAATAACTATATAATAATTCATTCATAAAGAAATAGCCACTATTTTAAACAAGTAAAAATCATGAAGATCTTCATATTTGGGGACGAATGCAAAAAAAACCCTGGGGTTTGGCGTTTTCACCAATTAAACCCTCGTTTTTGAAGAGGTGTAAAAAAAATCCTAACGTTTATATTTTAAGCAAATTAAACCCTCCCGTTAAA
>KE151150.1:16225-36547 GCA_000411095.1 Aethionema arabicum
TTAATTAATAAAAATACTATATACATATATATAATTTATTTATTTATATTTAAAAAACAAAAAGTTATTGATAGGTTGGTTTATGGGGTGGATTGTGAACGAATCGGTTGAGACAACCTAGATTAGGCGACAATTCGGTTAGTTCGGTCCGTGACAACATCTTTACAAATAATAATGTTTTTAAATAACCGAATTATACTATATATGATTATTACATAAGAACAAAAATTCCAACTAGCATACAACAAGTAATAAACTTTGCAAATTATTAAATTAAATAATTTAACATCAAAATCGGAAATTTTTTTTATCCTGCATATAATGCGGGTAAATTACTTGTATACTATTATTATTATATATAATTATATATATATATATTAAATTATTATTTTTCTAGCTAAAAAATTCGATAATATCATTTTGTTAAAAGTTAAAAGCATAGAAATATTTAGTACCGAGATTGTAGCAAGAATTAAAAAATATATATAAATAATGAAAATTTTGAATTAATGAAATATGAATTAAAAGTTTGAGAAAAAAAAGAAAGAAAGATCAATTGAAAAGTTTCATGAAAATAAAAAATAAAATATCCATCTATTCATATATCTCTACATTTATGGAAGATAACTCAATAAAAATTGGTATAATTTATATGATTTTGTGACATATTATTATAATTTTTGTTTTTGTAAATAGTTAAAATTTGAGACTACAAAAAAAGGTAAGTGGTTTCCTTCTGAGTCTCTGGCATCTTGCGTATAAACCCACCACGAGATAGAATGTCGTATTTAATTTCTATTTCAGCTAATGGAACCGGTTTGTGGTTCATACCGTTAATCCGACCGGTTTGTGGTCTATAGATGATATAAAAAAAAAGTAACATTTGACTAATTTTATAAATCATAATTATTCAGAAAACTTTTTTTCTCTTAAGTCACTTGAGTTAAATCATGTAAATGCTTTAATTAAATTTAAATTAAAAACCTTTTTTGAGTTAAAAAATATTAAAAACATTTCAACTTCGAATAGTTTTAAAGCTTATTCATTTTGCGTGATTAGCTATACTTTGCTTTACATTAATGAGGATCGTTTTGATGATGCATGGCGTTGTGAAGAAAGAGTGACTGAGGGCATCTCCAAGGACTCTCCTTATTTTAAGGGGACTAAAACCTTAAAATAAAGTTTTGAGGATCGTTTGTTCTAATGATAAACCTTTAAAAAAAATTTTAAAATTTTATTAATTTACAATATAGTCTTTAATATTAACAAAAACTATTAATAATGCTAACACTTTATAAATGTGTATAAAACATACACTTAATTTTTTCTGACATTTAATTTATTATATAACATATAATATTATTTATTATATTATACAACATACACTATTACATTATAAAAATTACATTATAATATTGTTTTAATGTGTTTAAATTAGACAAAATTTATGTGTTTACATTATTCTACTATTTTAATTCTACTATTTTATTTTATTTTAATTTTAGTANATTTTAGTATTGTATTTTACTTTAGGTCTATTATTTTTATTTCAATTTTATTTTATTATTTTATTTTAATAGTTTAAATTAAACAAAATTAAACTTTGATACATTTAATTTAAACAAAACATAAATACAAAGATTAAAAACACAATAAATGAAAATTTTAAGGTTTTGGATATTAAAACGGTATATTTAAGGTTTTACCATTCAAATCCTTTAAAAAAAGTTTTAAGGATCTATTAAAATCCAAAAATCCTTATTTTTTAAGGGTTGGTGTATTGGAGTTACTCTGAGTGACCGTGTGAGGTCTACTCATTCTTTATTTACCCATGGTTAAAAGAACAGTGAAATTACCGTATTCAAGGTAGATATAGATTAACGGTAAATTTGTAACATCAGGGTGAGTGAACCAAATGCAAACCAAGTGTTAATTAAACAATTGAAAAATAAATCCTCACTTGAGCTGATGGTTTGATTGAAATAGTTAACCAATGGATAATTTAAAAGGAAATCACCAACCTAAACTGATGGTTTAACAAAACCATTAGGAAAAGACAAAATAGCAAACACAACCTTCTTCTTCGTCGAGCAGGAAATGAAATAGGAGAGAGAGAGACAGGAGAATGGAGACGTCTGCTACCTCCGAGAAACGATAGAAGAGCAAATAGATTTAAATTGACGGCAACAAACCAAATCCTGCTATAAGCGAGAAGCAACCGATGAACGGAGATGCTTAAGGAGAGCGAGAACAGTTTGCGAGTTAAACGGCTGAGAGTGCTAGAGGAGGTCAGTAATGGTGACTTTTACTGTAATTTGGCTTGTAGAATCGTTAAAGAATAGTTATAGAATCGTTAAAGAATAGTGAAATTAGCGTATTCAAGGGAGATGTAGATTTACAGTAAATTTCCGACTCCAATCTCCCGCCTCTTTCACAGTGTCGTCTCTGTCTCTCAAAATCTTTGTTTATTTCAAACAAATATCTGCTTTAACACTAAAAAATCTCAGAAATCTAAAGGAGAGCTCAAGGACGACATTGTTGAATGGTGCGTAAACGTAGATCTACCGTGCCGAAGATTCTCTGGACAAACTTCGGAAGGAGAACTAGAAACTTAGAGGATACCATACTCTTTCTGATTCCTGACCGGAATATCGAACCCGAACAATGTCGCTGCCAAGGACAAGGTTGCATCCGATGCAGCTGCGATAAACTCTCATTTCTCTTGCGTCTCAACGACCCTAGTGACTACCGCAAACTTCTTCACTCTTGCTTCGTTGTTCTTCATGAACACGCACCTCCGCTTCTGGATTTCTCTCCCAAATGTTGGTGGTCACAGAGAGAGGTAGGTTTCTGTCTCGCATTATATGCTCTTCTTTGGGTTCTTAATTGACAGATCTCAACCTCTAGTTACGTGAAGTCTGATGGAAATCAGCATCATTTACCCAAAGACCGTAAATAACCAATCATTTCACGTTCGGACATGTTTTTACTACTAGGACCGCTGGACTTGTGGATGGTTCTTTTGTCATAGAGCTGTAGAAACTCTTTGTTGCTGAAACTTGAAGATATAAATAGCGTTAAGAATGCTGTGGAGCTATTTATGTAATTCTGTATAATGTTGCAGGTTATCTTAACATAGTTATAATCATGTTTTCAGATTGTCGAAAGAGTTATCGAAATGATGGATTCTGGAAATGCTCATCAGAATGTGATATGTGCCAGATATGACAAGGTGAAATCTCATTCTTTCTTGTGTATTACTTTAGTTTGGCATTGGTGTATCAAGATATGGAATATTGGCATAATGCATTGCTTCATAAATGGAACATATTGTAATGGTTGGTCTTCTGTTTCATTTGTATAATAGTATCGTCAGTCGAGTCCTATTCTGGAGTTATTGACAAAGGCATCGTGGGAGTTTCTTCTCAACCGGGTTTGTTGTCAAACCATTTTGATGATTTCCTCCCAAGCATCTTTGGGTTTGAGGATGCTCATTTTCATGTTCTCTTGTTTGTAGGTTGGTCATGAATTCATGACTTATTTGTTACAGCATACATCAATCTTTTTACCATTTCTACAAAAGAAACACCAGCAAGTGGCCGGCCCAGCTCTATGTATCACACGACAGGGTAAGTCTCAGTATTATATAAACTTGTAACCTAACTGACAAACAAATGAATACATTTGTTTGCTTTAAGATTCAAATCATATCTCGTCCCACAAACTTTTTAACTAACAATTTGGCTTGATCTTTCTCTGAATACAATGTGGTTTCTCTTGGCCATCTATTATCATCTTTTGGGTTTTAGTACATATTAACTTGGTAAGTTGTCATCTATCAAGGTACAAAGACATTGTCAGTCCACAGCAACAAGAGAAAGAGGGATGACAAAGTTCAACCATCAAAGAAAAGGCAGCATTTATCTTCTGCCTTCAATGGTGACTGTCGTAATGATAGATCTGCAGCTGGTACATCCAGAGCTGGCGAGAATGTATGCCAACAGCAAGAGGATTCTACTACACAACAACTTTGCAGCTCCAGTATTAAAGTGGGTAAACCTCGTAAACGTTTCAGATTGTATCTGAAGCAGCGAAGGCAGAGACAGCTCAATTTCCAAACGATTGGTAATGAAACACCTCGTATAGCTTCTTGCATCAATGGAGAACCCTTAACTGGGCATGAAGCTGTTGGAAGGAATCAACCCAGTAGAAATCAAAGGTTCATTGATTCTGCAAAGCAGGTAATATTCGTTAACTGATTTACGCAATCAAGTTTAGGTTGCAACTGTACAAGTTTGACAAAGAGACGTTTTACTTTATTGTTCTGGTATTGCCATCTCAAAATGTTGAAAAACAGAAGTATCAGTGCCCCCTATCTTTTGAGAAATCTTGTATAGTTTTATTGATATCAGCTAGTTACCAAATACTTACTCACACTTAGTTACCTTTAAATTTGATGATTGCTTTTGTATGCTAGAAAGAAAAGAAGCATTTCAAGACTGACATCTCGGAATCAGGTTCAGTTATACCACCAAGGCGTATCCTTCAGACATTTGAACATGCTTAATGACTTCTTTGCTTGGAAAAATTTCCTTGTTTTGACTTCTTTTGCAAGATTCCTTATGGTATACAGACATTTTGAAGACTTTACGTCCCAACTGCTCTGATGCAAAATTCCTGATTAACCACATATTTGGTGAAGTAAATGCTTGGTCAACTGTACCAATCCAAGCCAAAGGCAAATGTCTCTGTGCATCTATTTGTTTGTAAGTCATTCTATTACTTTGCCCGATTCTTTGGTTTTCCATGTTTTTCCCAGATTCATAGTTTTCTTAAGGAACATTTTGCAAGTCAGGATATATTTTCCAGAACAAAAGTTTGTTTTTCTTGCTCTAATGATAATGTGTTTGTTATTTTTGGTCCACTTTGTTGTAGATACCATTCATGTGTCCAGTCTTTTAGAAATTTAATACGAAAAGCACGATCCCCACACTTGAAAATGTTGCTAGATAGACACTGTCCGCAAGAGGAGGCACTGAAGTTTGCTGATGTTAATTCCCAGGTTAATATATCCTTTTTCACAACATATTAAATTTCTTTAGGTTTGAATTATGGGGTCGTTTTAGTTTTCCTAAACTATATTCATTTGGTAAAAAGCTCTTGAACCATCAAAATGGTTTTAAAGTGTAGACTTTAATAACTGGATTTTATAAACCCTAAACTGCAATAACTGGATTTTATAAATCAAAATTAAACTATATACCCTAATCTCAAAATTAAACCCAAAAGTACTATACGTATTTGGGTTCTTTAGATTGTAATAACTAATAATTTTAAATTTAAGAATTCGGTTTATATATAAGAATAAGCTTTAGGGTTTAATAAATCCAGTTATCGAAGTTTAGGGTTTAAAAACCCATTTGAAAGTCGACGGGTTTTTTCACTAAATAGAAATATTTGATATTTAAAATACCATAATCCCTTGAATTATAGTTGAACATGTTGAATAATCAAGTATAAACAAAGAAATAACACAATTGCTAGACATGGATATAATAAGCATTCATATTAGTGGCACATCCAATTGATTCTTGGAGTAACTAACCTTTCATATCTTTTATCACAGAGTTCCAATGGTAAAGAAACAATGTTGTACTGCACAAAACACCAAGTAGTTTCCTTCATTTGGGCCATATGCAGGCACATTGTACCAGAAACTATGCTCGGTACCTCTTGTCAGAAGAGGAGGCTTATGAGTAACATAGCTTGGTTTGTTTCTAGACGAAAACATGAAGAATGCACAATGAGCCAATTTTTGCATAGACTAAAATTATCAGATTTCCCATTCTTCGACAATAAGGAGTTATCTTGTTTGGTCAAACGACATGAACTACCTAATGAGTCCATCAAAAGTACACAGCATTTGTTGTGCTCAAAATGGATTTCTTGGCTCTTTTTAGATATTATTAAGAAATTGGTGTCCTTCAACTTCTACGTCACCGATAGCCAAGAAGGGAAGCTAAATGTTGCTTATTACCGAAAAGGCAGCTGGCAAAGGTTAATAAGGAAACAAATTAGGGAAAACTTTAATGGATATACCCAAGTGGAGAATGTTGAAGCTGAAAGTAGAAGTAGAACAACGGGTTTATCAAAGTTTAGGTTTTTACCAAAGGAAAATGGTATGAGAATGTTGTTAGATTTTAGATCTTCGTCAAGGTTGCAATCTTTCCGAGATACCCATGCTGTTTTGAAAGACATTCAACTTAAAGAACCAAACACCTTTGGGTCTTCTTTATTTGACCACGATGAGTTCTATAGAAAGTTAGGCTCATATGTTATTCAATTAAAGAGCCAATATGGAGATATTCCTCGTCTATATTTTGTGGTTGCAGATGTATATAAAGCATTTGATTCAATCAACCAGGACAAGCTGCTTAAAATTGTTCAATGTGTTTTGAGAGATGAATACATCTTCGAGAGATGTAGGTTGGTGTCTTGTGGCAAGAAATCACAGTGGTCGAACACGATACTAATTTCTTCTGATAAACTTGCTGGCCATTCAAGATTAACATCAACCTTTCCATTCAATTCATTTCAAAGTTTCATGGTTGATCAGGTATGTTTCTAGTTAAACAAAACTCTTTATTTGTGCAACTTTTTATAAGTTTAATGTTAAACAGATTCTGCTTCTAGGATGAAAAATGTTATCAATTAGAAGAAAATATGTGTTTTATTTGCATGTCGGTCTGCGTTGCTGTTTGTTTCTTTTAAAATGTTATGCTTATTACTGTAATTTTTCAGGGAGAAAATCATCGAGTAAGCAAAAAGGATGTCATGGTTTGGATAGAGAAAATGCTAAAGAACAATATGGTGCAATTGGATAATAATTTTTATGTACAAACAGCTGGAATCCCTCAAGGACACAGGTTATCTTCTTTATTATGTTCTTTGTACTATGGACATCTTGAAACAACTTTGATTTACCCGTTTCTCAAAGAAGCCTCTAGAGATGTAACAAAAGAGATAAGCAATTTGCCGAGCTACAACTTAGTAAGATATATGGATGACTATTTGTTTGTCTCGACGTCGAAAGACCAAGCAGCTAGCTTTTATCAAAGACTGAAACATGGATTTGAAGATTACAATTGCTTCATGAATGACAAGAAATTCTGCCTAAATTTCAAAGATGAAAACGGATCTAGTTGTTCATCTCAGAATATGTATGTGGGTGAGAATGGAGTTTCTTTCATGAAATGGACAGGTTTACTTATCAACTCCCACACCTCTGAAGTTCAAGTTGATTACACAAGGTAAACCTTTCTTCCACTTGTTAGCTTTCTCTAAGTTTTCATGTTATAAAAAAGTGATTTGTTATATGCACCTTATCAAATTTATGGAACAGGTATTTGAGTAGTCATGTGAGCTCAACATTTTCTGTAGCCTGGAAAAGCAAACCAGTGGCTAACCTTTGGCGCAAATTGTGTTACTTCCTAGTCCCCAAATGTCATCCAATTTTCTTTGACTCCAACATCAACTCAGGAGCCATTGTTAGATTGAACATCTATCAGATCTTTTTGTTAGCTGCAATGAAGTTTCACTGTTATGTCTACGAGTTGTCCCGGTTTTGGAAGTTTGATCCTCAACATTTGTTCAAATTCATCACAAAATCCATCAGGTATGAAAGACGAGTTTGCTGTTTTTTGTTTTTTCCTTCATTTAATTTGAATTATGCAGTCCATAAAGAATTAAACAGGAGTTTCGTTAGATTGGCTTGACTTTGGATAGATTATGGTCGGGTATTTGGTGAGTAGAATAAAGAAATTATGTCTCTTTCAATTTGGTTCTATGGAAAACATAGTTCAGTTTCTTAGGTTTCAAGAAGATAGAATTAATTTGGTTTGATTTGGGTCTGATTTGATACAATATATTAATAATAATAAGAATAATAAGAAATTCTTGTTGTTTCTTTATTTGTGAATGATAGGTACTTGTTTAGACTGATAAGACGAAGAATGTACAACTTCAACACTGGTTCTACTTTCAGACCAATTCTCCAACTATGCAAAAGTGAAGTGATATGGCTTGGATTACATGCTTTTATTCAAGTTCTCAAGAAGAAACAATCTCGACACCGAACACTTCTGGTACTTTTGAGATCTGCGTTTTTCAAACACAATCTCTTGCAGAACTTGTCTCCAGAATTGCAATACGCAACGGATCGGTTAAACTCTTCTTCTTTGTGGGAATTGAAGTACTAATTTTTCAGTGTTTATAATTTATGTTTAGGGATTATGGTGAAACAATTTCTGAATTTTGCTGTTTTTGTGAAACAAAACTCCTATCTTTCGATTTGGATTTTTAATCCCAACCTGTTAAAATTATGTTTTTAATTATGTTTTTTAACCTTCGGAACAGTAATGGTGTTTAAGCCGTTTGAATGTGATGATGATGCATTTTGTTTAAAGACAAGACAAAAAAAACCCTAATAAATGATTTCTTTTTCACGCGGTGTAATAAAATCAGAGTATCCATGGATCTATAAGTTGACATTACGCAAACTACTACAGCAAATTAAGCTATATATCTGTTCATCTCCTCGGTAATCATGTCTTGTTAGCCTTGTGAATACATAGTGGCATTATCGAAATCTAATAGCTTTCTTCTCTTTACGCACGTTATGTTTAGTTCTGTTAAAAAAGGTCATTTTGGTCAGTTCGGCCTGTCACGCTAAAAAGTTCAACCCGTCGAACATTACCGATCGTAAGTCCGTAAAAATTATGGTCCAATCCACAGGCCAACCCGTTAGGCTCAAGGTCGGCATATGAGCTAAAGTGGTCCATTTAAATATTTTTTTAGTTTTTATAATCTATATATAATAGCAAAATGAATTTTAGAGATGGTTAATGTCGTTAATTTCAATTTAACGGTCAAAATTAATTTTCTATAAAAACGATGATGCCATTAAAATTGGTTTAGACTTAAACCTAAAAAACACATCTCTTTACTCAATAAATATTCTTATTTTCAGAGATATGAGTGTATTTTCATAAATTTAGTTATAATTTTGTGATGATTTAATAATCTAGTGATCAAAATTCTTTTTCACAATGATTCAGATTGAAAATTTAACGGATACAATTATAACACATTAACATTTAATAACTTCTTTAAATCCATGGTTAAAAAAAGTGGTTTAGATATCAATTTAAAGAAAGTGGATAATAACACTTTTTAATTTAAAGGTTAACATTGACTTATAAATATATTAATCTTTTTAATAAAATTTTAACAGTCATGATTTAAAGTTAAAATATGTATACCGTTAAACATTTACTTGTCTCCATATATATATATATATATTGTTTCGTGTAGAGTGTAAATTTATTTTATTATTCTACTTTTATGATAAGAAGAAATCTAAAAGGGAGTATTTTATGTTTTCAAATATACGTATAATAAGAAACTTTTGTTAAAAGTCATGTCATAAATTTGTAAGGTATTTTATATTTTTACATATATAATATTTTCTTGGGGGAAATGCAAAAAATGGTATTTTAATGGGCATTTTAGCAAAACTAGCAATTGAATATCTCTTACAAAAATGTCACTTTGGATAATCTAAATGGACAACAATATCTTTTTTATGTTATTTAATTATTAAAATTATTATTTAGTTGTATAATTACTTTTATTATAAAGATTACATTTATTTTTTTAATAAAATAATAATAATAAAAATAATAATTATTATAATAATAATCATGGCCATTAACATCATCATCATTATCATCATCATCATCATCATGATCAACATTATCATCATGATCATCATCATCATCATCATGATCAACATTATCATCATGATCATCATCATCATCATCATGATCAACATTATCATCATGATCATCATCATCATCATCATGATCAACATTATCATCATGATCATCATCATCATCATCATGATCAACATTATCATCATGATCATCATCATCATCATCATGATCAACATTATCATCATGATCATCATCATCATCATCATGATCAACATTATCATCATGATCATCATCATCATCATCATGATCAACATTATCATCATGATCATCATCATCATCATCATGATCAACATTATCATCATGATCATCATCATCATCATCATGATCAACATTATCATCATGATCATCATCATCATCATCATGATCAACATTATCATCATGATCATCATCATCATCATCATGATCAACATTATCATCATGATCATCATCATCATCATCATGATCAACATTATCATCATGATCATCATCATCATCATCATGATCAACATTATCATCATGATCATCATCATCATCATCATGATCAACATTATCATCATGATCATCATCATCATCATCATGATCAACATTATCATCATGATCATCATCATCATCATCATGATCAACATTATCATCATGATCATCATCATCATCATCATGATCAACATTATCATCATGATCATCATCATCATCATCATGATCAACATTATCATCATGATCATCATCATCATCATCATGATCAACATTATCATCATGATCATCATCATCATCATCATGATCAACATTATCATCATGATCATCATCATCATCATCATGATCAACATTATCATCATGATCATCATCATCATCATCATGATCAACATTATCATCATGATCATCATCATCATCATCATGATCAACATTATCATCATGATCATCATCATCATCATCATGATCAACATTATCATCATGATCATCATCATCATCATCATGATCAACATTATCATCATGATCATCATCATCATCATCATGATCAACATTATCATCATGATCATCATCATCATCATCATGATCAACATTATCATCATGATCATCATCATCATCATCATGATCAACATTATCATCATGATCATCATCATCATCATCATGATCAACATTATCATCATGATCATCATCATCATCATCATGATCAACATTATCATCATGATCATCATCATCATCATCATGATCAACATTATCATCATGATCATCATCATCATCATCATGATCAACATTATCATCATGATCATCATCATCATCATCATGATCAACATTATCATCATGATCATCATCATCATCATCATTTCATAACCATTATGATCATGATCAACATCACCATCATAACCATCATGATCATCATTATCATCATAATTATCATGATAATCATCATCATGATTATCATGATAATCATCATCATGATTATCATGATAATCATGATGATGATTATCATGATAATTATGATGATAATGATGATCATGATGGTTATGATGGTGATGTTGATCATGATCATAATGGTTATGAAATGATGATGATGATGATGATAATGATGATGATGATTATTAATCATAATATGTAATGATAATGATGATATTAATTGTTAAAATAATAATGAAGTTAAATAATGTATCTAATGATTTATTATAAATAAAATTAATAATTATTTTTGTTTTAAATAAAATAATTATATTTTTATTAGTCATTGTGTTTAGGCTTATTAGTTTGATTAGAAGAATGGTATTGTAGTCCATTCATTTACGAGGGGAGTAAGGGTGGTAAAAATGAAAATATAGCACTTTGAAATGTCATTTTTGGCAATGTCTCTATTTTCTTTTTATTTAATCTTACTCGTTTTATATTTTTTATTTGGTTGTAAATTTATTGATTATTTATCATTTTGTTGTCTTAAACAATTAAATAGTGGTAAAAAAACAATTAAATAATGGTAACTGATTTCGTGAAAAAAAGAAAGAGAATTTGTGCTCTATAAACACCAACTAACCATATTTGCACAAATACACATAGATACTTTATGAAAAAAGCACACATTGTTTGGGACAATATTGCCCCCCCTTGTTCATTTCTTTTCTTTTTTCTCTTTTTTTGTTTTCATTCTTTTTTTATTTTTCTTCTTCATCTCTTTTTTCTCTTTCTTTGTCTTCTCTCTTATTTTTTTCATGTTCGTTTTTCTGTCATTTTGTTGATGTTAATATTTCAATAAATTGTTACAAGTTGTCAAGATATTGAAGGTTAATTATTTAACATTTAACAAAATGATATAAGATATCATAAAGTGCTTTCTCCATTATTAAACCGAATAATATAACATTTAACACGATGTTATAAGGTATCATAATGTGTTTTAAAATATATTAAACGTTAAGACCTTTAACAAGCTGTTATAAGGTATCATAAAGTGCTTTTAGACATATTAACCATTAACAATTTCAATTTTAACAAGTTGTTATACGATATCATAAGGTGTTTTTAGATATATAAAAACTGAACAATTTAATCTTTAAGAGACTATTATAAGGTATCACAATATGCTTATAGATTCCATATAGCTTAGATTAGGGTTTCCGATTTCAAAAAAATCTCAACCCCTAATCGATCCAAAATTTTAATCGCCGACAACCTAATCAACACTATAATGAGTAACTCTCATACCTAACTCGATTAAAATTTCCAAACCCGATTAAGCAACACAAAAAAAAAACTAAAACCCAGGAAAACCTAAAAAAACCAAAACCCATGAACTGGATCCGAAACTCAATCCACGTTCATGAAAAAACCCTAAGCCCCAAAAATACCACTTTACACTTGAAATATAGCTCCTCATGCTGTCGTCGTGCTCGGCGGCAAGCTTTTCGTCCTCCTCCTCTCGGTGAAATCGCCGATGAAAAACTCTGCAAATCGTCGAAATCTCCAAATCGCCTTTTTTGCATAAAGTGAATGAGAGATATAAAAAGTTAAAAACATTAGGTTAAATTTTATAGATAAAATCGTAAGTGACCGATTGCCACTTGTTATAAGATTACAATACATATCTTGTTATAAGCTATTATAAAGAACAGTTATAAGGTATCATAAGGTATTGAGACATATTAAAATAATAAGGATAGAACCGTAAACTCGTATTTTTCATTTTTTTTTCCATTTAAAAAAATCAACAGATTATGTATTAGTGCAAAAAGCACTTTCCCATGTCTAACCTTGCAAATTTCCCAAAAAAAAGTAGTGGTAACTCATTGAATGTTGATCTAGTGGTTTTATTTTGGGTATGTGCCCCAAGGAACCACATTTCGATTCTTCCATTGAAAAGAGATTGATACAATTTATTGTGGACATTTATTTGTTCGAATCTCCAATTTGAGGAGGATGTAGAGGTTATAAGATCTGAAACATTGTAGATGAAGGAACTAATGTATCTATTCCTAGTTGTTTCTAATCATCATCCTACAATTTCAAGAAACCCCTAGATCATAACTAAGCATCTGTTCAAACTTAGATCTTGATGAACCTCACATTTAAGCAATGGAAAACATTATTAAAAAGTGTAGAACGTTAAAACTTGGAATCTTTGAGCCAAAATCTCCCTAAAACAAAACTAACGGTGGAAAATTGTTTGGTGGCATCCTTAACTCTATTTGGTTCCACCCAGGTCCACACACTCAACAAAAACAAGATATAAGTGTTTATATTTTGAAACTCTAAGTCAAAATCGCGTAGAGAACAAAAAAAAAGAAAGTTATCTCCTCACAACAGGGTTGCCGATCGACAGCCATGAGGTTGTCGGTCGGTGGGTTTTCACGGCCAGCCTACCTAATCAATGTGTTTTTGCTTCAAAACTCTTCTCCAATCCTTTCTTGATTCTTAGACGCAATTTGTACCTAAAAATCCCTTAATGCACATGAGATGAAGTAAAATACTACAAAAATAATGCCTTAAAATGTGGTAAAAAACACAACTTATCAATATTAGGAGTCCAGATTCATCGAGATCGAACTCGAGGTATTCTAGAATTATCACAAAAGGTCTTTATCGACAAGGTATTAAAGAGATTTGGCATGTAGGATTGCAAACCATGTGATACCCAATCATTAAGGAGACAAATTTTGTCTCGATCAGTGTCCAAAAGAAAAGTTTGAATTTCAAAAGAAGCAGAAGATTCCTTATGCGTCGGCAATAAGAAGTTTGATGTTTGCTTAAGTTTGTATGCGGCTGGATTTAACGTACATTGTTGGGGTTTTGGGCAGATACTTAAGTAATCTAGGTGTAGAACATTGCAAAGGAGTCAAAAGGCTCATGAAATACAGCAGAGAACAAATTATTACATGCTCACGAATCAGAGGTCAGATCATTTGGAAATCATTGGGTATTCTGATTTTTATTTTTTTGGATGCAAAAATTCTACGTTTTTATGTTGCCTCGTGGAGCTATTGCTTAACGCAGTGCAAACCAATCACTTGTAGCTTCCTCCACAATGGCGGCATAATTTTGTATCAATTTTTTAGGCATCCAATTAGGGACTTTGACGAACAAATTTTTTCACAAGGCTGAAAATTTTTTTAAGGAATTGAAAGACCATTAAAATTATATTGTGACAATAAATCAGATGTATTGTACTCTAACAAGAATATGAGTGCGGCAAAGTAAGTTTATTGAGATTAAATTCTTGTCGTTCAGGAAACGATACAAAGTAATGCCCTGCTATATAATGACAGTTTTGAGCTCATAAAATCTATCACATTTTCAGAATACATATATGACCCAGTGGAGGATTGTTAGAACTATTTGGGGTCAAATATGTATAACCAATATGTTAGGGTCATTATTTTAAGTAGTCAAAACTTATGTGGTCACTTTAGAAAAAAATAAAAGACCAAAGAACATAAATGTTATGAAATATTAATATGTGGATACATTTGTGATTTCTAAGCTGATGAAAGACTAACTTAAAAATTATTTATGTTATAAATACAAACGTTATGGTTCCTACACCCAACCCTAACCAGAAATACAACAAACTCTTTGCATCTCATCACCAGAGAAATACAGTTATCCTGAGTTCATTGTGGCAGAACCATAATCCAGCAGAAATCATGTATCCTAAACATATGCTTCCACTATAGTTTAGTTCTTATCATTTAGAAATTTACATGTTTAAGATATTAGACTCTTACAAAGTTTTCCACAATATTCTAATAGGTCATTATCCTTAACATGATAGAGTTATATTGCTATACTTTTTAAAAATTAGGACCATATGTTCTTGAATTCACGGTATGCATGTGGACCAATCCAAATATGTTATGATTTTTAAAGACTAAGTCACAATTCAAATATGTTATGATTTTTAAAGAACTTTTGTTATGTACTTCTAGTTATTCTCTTGCCTAAAATATCTTAAATTTGTCTTTTGAATCAATCCAAATATTTGGTTTCTAAAATTTTATAAACGAAAAAAAAATCATTAGGTCATATGCACACAAATGATGTCTTAGATCAGAACAAGAAACATTTGGACCTTGAACCATATGTCCTAGATCAAAAAAAGGAAACTAATGTTCAAAGACGCCTGTTCCTTGGTTTTTGAGACTCAAAGAAGTCACCTTGCTGGGCCACCTTGCTCTGGCGACACCCGTTTCTTGATATCGGATGGTTTAATTTTTTTTAAAATTATGTTTTAGATTTTCTAAATAAAAAAGTAATAATATATCATAAATTTACTGTTATTTCTATTTATTATTATAACAAATACTTCTTGCAAAGTTTTGAATACTACCAAAACCAAATATCATTTATTTTTAAAAAAAAATTCAAAGAGAACAAAAAAATCACTAGAAACCAAAGTTGAATCATCACGAGTTTAAAACGACATTATCCTCCACCGTTTTGAATCGTTGATCAGATCATCAGCAGCAAACTAATGCTCAAGGATTCATATTTCATTGAGAAGAAAGCATAATAGCATTCACAATTAGCAAGGAGTATGTTGGATTAACGACAAAAGTCAGAAACTATATGTACCCAAACCCATCAACAACAACTTCTCCCAATGCTAAACAATATACAAACAAGTACACAAAAGTTGAACGTACCCAAATTGAGTCATCAACTCAACCGGTAAGCCCATAGGTGCTTTGCTAGATAAGCCTCCACAGCCTCCTTGATCGCCAGATTTGCAACCAGTAAGGACTGGTCAAGTGGTTCACGCGTAACCGGATCAAACCTCCCCACCTGGCTTATAGAAACATGGAAATGACATCTCTATTTATGCATCTAAACATGTGACAAAAGTACAACAAAGTTTCGAAATCTCACCTTTTCAAGATGTTCCAAGATTGCTGATCTTTCATATGTAATCCCACTTGGAGAAATCACAGGATCTCGAAGTATCTCTAGACTAATTTTACAGCATAAGTAATCTGGTACCTGGAGATATTACTTAAATGGCATCAAATGTGATCACATAATGAAACAAAGGTATATCGCAGAACAAAACACTAGAAAAGAAGGGAAATGCACCTCAGTTGGTACATCATCTTCTCCAGCTTTCTCAAAAACTTGCTCGATAGCTTTCAACCGCTTGCAATGGGAAGAATAGGCTTCATCTTCATGTGAGGACTCTTCTGTTGCAGACATGTCAAGAGCACGCTGCTGATTAAGAGCAGACTCGCAAGTTTCCCTATGGCCAGCAATCAATAAGTCTGTTAAGCGACTGTGATGAAACGTCGAAAGCAGAATGACCCACTGGGTTAAGAATGGGAAACTCACAATAAAAAACCTACTTCAAACATTTCAATTCCCATGAGCGCTCAGCAGATACTCGTTCCCACTCTTCATACTTTGCTTTGGCTAGCTCTTGCCAAATTTCTTCAACCATATATCCAGTTGGGTTCGCGCCTCTTCCAAGATCCATAGCCTATGTAAGAGATGTTAATTTTAAACAGACACTAAAACTGCACTTTCTCATACTAAATTCCATCAAATTAGCCATTGTCTTGGTCATTCTCATCATAATCAATAACCATAGTATCCACTAAGACTTAAAGTTTATGTCAAGTGCAATATTTCCGCGCTTATCTAAGAACCAAACAACCTACATTACAAATTCAATTCACCAACAATACTAAAAACAAACCAAATGTTTAGATAAACACCTTTTGCAACTCTCTGATTCCAGCGGCGTATTCTTGTCTCTCTAATAATGCACGTCCTAACATGTAGTGAGCCTGCCTCAAAAAGTGTGTAAGATTGAAAAACACACAGAAGGAATAGATTAGGTAAAGAAGGATGCAGAGAAGAACTAATCAGAGATATATTCCATTGATTCAATTCTGAATAAAAGAGAAACCATGAAATACAGATTTTGTTGGTGACATGAACCTTGACGGATTTATGGTCAAGCTGGATAGCCTTGCGGCAATCAACTTCAACCCTACTCCAATCCCTGAATTGACAAATTGTCAGCGAAAAAGGCAAAAAAAGATTACAGAAAAAGCAAAGAGTTTGGTGTGCATACTTCCGCTTCATGTGGCAGAGCGCTCGATTCGTCCAATAAACAGGAACATCCGGGCATAAGGTTATCGCCTTCAAATATCCAGCAACAAAAAAATGACAAGAAAATCACCAAAGATAAAGGTATAAGCCTTTTCAGCTGCTCAAGAACACTAATATCAGTATATGTAACCTAATAGCTTACCAAGAACATATAAAAGATACTAGATTTTTCAACAGTAACCATTTAAAGCATTTTATTCTCTACTCCATCCAAATCAAACATGAGAGAAGTTGTAAATTTCAGCTATACATTAACTAAGAAATCAATTGAACTGCGAAATTCCATTGATTGAACCTCCAAGCAAATCGAATTCTTTACAAGAAAATTAGAGAGAAGCGTTTACCTCGGTATACGCATCAACGGCAGCGCCGAAACGCTCTTTCCTAAAGTAATTGTTGCCATCCTCTTTTAACCGCTCGGCCTGTTTCGTCGACATAGCCGAGAACGTGCTTAAGACCATCCTAAGCTCCACCCGACTGGAAGAATCGCTTCTCTAAGGTTGGATTGGAAAGACGATTCGGCGGCGGCGCGTNAGAAAACGCGGAAATTTCGGGAAGAAAATGGAGTCCCAAAAACTGAAATTAAATCATTTCTTTCGAAGCAGGCACTAGATTTAAGTTTCTTTAACCGGGTTGACCCGGTATTTGTTGGACCCAAATTCCGGTTTTGCAAATATCCGATTTTATTTAATTAATTATTAAAAACCCAATAGTAATTAGACATCTATTTCTATTGTTTCCACGTCATCTGCCGAAAGAAAAATTGAAAAATACCCTAAACAATCATTATGAAGCGCTTCTTCGTTTCGCTGAAATAACCCTTGATGTTGGGAAGGTCTTACTACGAACGGGGCAGTGTTTTATACTTAATGGTTTTATCTTCTTCGAAAGGTAATCTCATATTATCACATATATACTCTTAATATCTGCGACTGTTTTGTTTCGATTGAAGTTCAGTTGTAGGTAGTCTAGAGAATTTGATTGGATTATGAGATGAGCTAATTAATGAACTTGTTGTATATTTGTATTGTTTAGCCAGCTTCAATTGGGGGTTGTTTCTCGCTGCCTTCTTTATGAGTAGAAAATCTCCTAATTCAATACCTTATCCTTATTTCTTCCACTGTTCTGCAATTTGTGCGGTAGGTGTGTTTATTGATCCAACCCTTCACTTGATACTAATTACGATCGAGATCAGTGCTCTCAAGAACATTGCTCACTTGGATCTTATGTATTTATACGTGGTGGCCTTGTGCAACTCTTTTATGTTAGTACAGAGCTGTTTAAGATAGTCTATTTGAGGGTTGAGAGACTTCTTGCTTGATTTAGTGTTGCATTTTGATTACCATCACTCACATAAAATGTGTTACCTTTTCTTATTTTCTGACTTTAAAAGAACAAATTATCGTGGTAACTGATCTTTGACTTTAAAAGAACAAAATGGCACGTCCAAGCCATTTTCTGTTTAGCTTCATCTTGCGTAACATCTAGTAGCGCATCTACTAATTTTTTCTCTTGCTCTTACCTTTTATTTTATGAAAATATTATGTCTGACTTGGAGATTTGCTAACATTTTTCAGTAGATAAAAGGTTTGTACGTTCAATTTTGCTGGAAAAGTTTGGTGTCTGCAAACTTCCTCTCATGAACATAGTATATCCAGTGATCAGGGCCAGCTCTAAAAATACGGAGGTCTAAGGCAAAATCAGAAATTGGGTCCGATATTTCAATAAAGAAAAACCCAAAATTTTTTTACAAAGAAAAATATATGATCGGAGGCAGTTTAATTTGGAAACCGAGACACATGCTTCACAAAACTTTCCTCAGGACCAACCCTGCTAGTGATTTGTGTAAGGCAATCTATTGATTATGTAGTGTGGTAAAGGTCCCAATCAAGATATAAAATATTCACTAGATGCAACAATTTGTAGAAAATTCTTTCTACTTTATTTCTTAATTTTTGTTACTCAAATAGAACAAGAAACATAATAGTGGAGTCATGGACTCTCGAAGTAGTGGGAAATGGGAGAGTGGAGAAAAAGAAGAAGACTAATTCTTCTCTTATTTACTAAAATGCAAATAATTAAATAAATATTCTTATCAATACTCCCATCCTTCAAAGAACCTTGTCCTCAAGGTTTAGAATGAAAATGAGATTGCTTGGTGGCTTTGTCTCGTTCTGGTTGAACGAGTTCCAGTTCATCATCTTCAGTTTCTCCTTCCATGAGTAGCAGCTGTGGTTGTTGACACTTATGTCCAAGCGTATAACGTTCGTCACAACTGAGACAAAGTCCCAAACTATATTTAGTTTTAATGTCATCCCAACTTAACCTTTTTGGGGTAGGATTTGACGTCTCGCGCGTTCGATTTTGAGGAGTCATGAGGTTATTTGGTTAGCGTCGTCTTTCTAGTTGTTCATTTTGCATTCGTGCCAACATAGTTGTTTCTTTAAGAGATTTAGGTCGAAACATACGAATCCCATCAGAAATCGTAGACTGAAGTCCGCCGATAAACGTTCCAACCAAAGCCTTTTGCATCCACCCACAACTTTGTTCAGAAGTCGTTCAAATTCCCTTTGATAATCTCTTAAAGTACTTTTCTGGCAGATTTTGGACAATGCTTCGTCGAAATCGTCACAGTCTGTTGGTCCGAAGCGAGCCCACAATTCGCATCCAAAAATTTCCCATGTGATTGGAAAATCAGTATCGTTGATTGCCTTTGATGTCGCTAACCACCATTCATTTGCTTCGTTATCAAGGTGGTAAGTGGCATAGTGAACACATTGATCCTCTGGAATATTTTGGTGAGCGAAAAACTGTTTCACCTTACTCAACCATGATGTCGGATCTCCTCCTGAAAAATGTGGGAATTGAAGTTTGACAAGCTTTGAATGGAACAATGGATTTGTGTGGCTTGTTCGATTGTTTGATCGTTCAT
>KE151155.1:5940-48348 GCA_000411095.1 Aethionema arabicum
AAATTATTTATAATTAACAAAGTGATAGTAAACAAAGTAAGTGATGATTAACTAGAAGTTAGTATTTGGTTCTAAGCCAATCAAAACCCTATAACTTTATATTAATAAAATCTTCATTAGGTCAAAAGAAGAGACTTTACTAGCGTTTTGGTTTAATTTTTTTTTTTATTATGACTTTATATAATTTCGAAATATAATAGATTACTGAATATAAGTCAAATACAAAATCAAAATTTGATTACCACCGAATAATAATAATAATCAAAATTGGGTGCAAATCAAGGATAAGGATTAAGGCGTGATAATATAACCTTATTGGTTAATGAGGTGTTTGACTACTTTGACCAAGGAGCGTAGTTTAGACGCGCGATTGGTCGTGACTCATGCCACGTCATAGTTATCTTTTTTTTTTCCACGGCCACGTCATAGGTATCTAATCCGATAAAAAAAAGTAATACAAAACTGGAATTTTTTAATTAAAAAAAAAGAATTTGGTGCATTCCAATTGGTGACAGCCTCACAAAATTTTGGTGCTGGGGACCACTTTCCCACCTTTTATTTTTTCTCTTATTTATGTTTTTTTATTTTGTCAAGAAAACGTTTAATCATTGACCAAAAAGGAAGTTTATATATAATGAGTTATAATTAATTATTTTTCTATATGGATTAGGATGCCTCATATTTTATAATTAATTAATTCGACAAAAAAACAACTAAAACTTAAAATTAAATAGAGAACTTAAAAACTAAAAATTAATTCTTCATAAAAAAATTTGACGAATGGGTTTTAATGTTTTTTTCTCATGAATATATACTTTTTTTCATGGCCAAATAATTTTGTGTGTTGTGATTTTTTTTGTTGTCCTAAAGTAGAAATTATTATTTTATTTGGTAAAAAACATTATTATTAAAAATCAAATTGATAAATTTGTGGTTCTCATCCGGAACAAATAAATGGGCTAAGGCCCATTTATAATAACTCGCGGTCCAATCTGAAAACCGGTTTAGGAAACCGGTAGTGTAAACCGCCGATTCAATAATTTGATTCAGAGATTCGTCTCCTGCGCGCCTCTCTCGTTGAACATGGACACAACTTCCCGTGGAGGAAAATAAACTCATCGAGAGAAGTGCCGAATAATGGGGATGATTTGATTTGACGAAGAAACGTTTGGTTGAGAGGAAAATCGGAATTCCAAATTTGTCAATTTTGGGACTCTAATCTTAGTTTCAAGATGGGTGGTGGTGGGAATCTTGTCGACGGTGTTCGTCGATGGCTTTTTTTTCAGCGTCGTCATTCTTCTTCTTCTTCCAATAATCACGATCAAGTACATAATCCACTAACAAATTCGAATCTCGATCAACTAGTCGATAAGGTTAATCGCAACGATTTGAAGGAGACTGAAGATTCCGATCTGTTTGAGCTTAAACACATTAAAGTTCCAAAACGAAATCATTTACCCATGGATGGCCATAAGAAGGTATCTCTTCTCTCCATCCTCATTTGATCTGATTTGATGTAAAATAGAAACTATGTTCTGATTTGATTTGATGTGGTATGATATGGTATTCTCTCAATTGATTAGAACATTGAATTTCAAATTTTGTTATGAACTAGAAAAAACTTTGAATCTCTATCTGAATGAATCATTTTTACTCTTAGGGAGTACCGAATGCTGAATTCTTCACTGAGTATGGAGAAGCAAATAGGTATCAGATTCAAGAAGTTGTTGGAAAAGGAAGCTATGGAGTTGTGGGTTCTGCTATAGACACACACACAGGAGAAAGAGTAGCAATCAAGAAGATAAATGACGTGTTTGATCACATTTCTGATGCTACAAGGATTCTGAGAGAGATTAAGTTACTAAGATTGCTTCGTCATCCAGATGTTGTGGAGATAAGACACATCATGCTTCCTCCTTCGCGAAGGGAGTTTAAAGATGTATATGTTGTGTTCGAGTTGATGGAATCTGATCTTCACCAGGTAATCAGAGCAAATGAAGATTTAACTCCTGAGCATTATCAGTTTTTCTTGTACCAGCTTCTCCGTGGTCTGAAATATGTTCATGCTGGTTAGTTTCTGCTTTTCTAGTATTTACTTTCTTGCTCTCTTTTGGTTCATTAAGATTATTGAACAAATAGGTTTCTGTATTTGCAGCTAATGTGTTCCATAGAGATTTGAAACCAAAGAACATTCTAGCTAATTCTGATTGCAAACTGAAGATATGTGACTTTGGGCTCGCTCGTGTATCTTTTAATGATGCCCCGTCTGCCATTTTTTGGACTGTAAGTCGTTTATCAAAAGAATGTGATAACAGTCTTTCTCCTTGAGCTTTAAGCTGTCTTAGGTAAGATTCTCTGTTTTAGCTTATGAACTCACACTCTTTTATCGTTTTATATAGGATTATGTTGCTACTCGATGGTATCGAGCCCCTGAACTCTGTGGATCCTTTTTCTCCAAAGTAAGCTTGTAATTATCAGCAGATTGGAATGCTATTTTCTCTGTTTCTCATATATTGCTGAGTTTGATTTTGCTCCATCTTTTGTTCTTCCCCTCTCGGTTTCTTTGATTTCTTATTCTCATTTTCAATTCTTCTCTGTGCTGCAATCTTAGAATGTGGCTTAAACTGAGATTGTGTGAAGTTTAGTATCCCATGTTATCTATGATTCTGTTATATGCAGTATACCCCTGCGATTGATATTTGGAGCGTTGGTTGTATATTTGCCGAAATGATATTGGGAAAGCCATTGTTTCCTGGGAAAAACGTGGTGCACCAATTGGATCTTATGACTGATTTTCTCGGAACTCCACCGCCAGAAGCAATAGCAAGGGTTAGTCATTTAATTTACTTTAAGTTTCAATAGTTCTAGTAATATTTCAACGTTTTGAAGCTTGAATTGTAGTTTTCCTTTACTAGAAAAAGATCAATTTGGTTAGAAATTATTGAAACATTTCTATTGCAGACTAAAGCTTACAGTGAATATGCAATAAATGATATTGGCAGATCAGAAATGAAAAGGCAAGAAGATATCTTGCGAACATGAGGAAGAAGCAACCAGTACCATTCTCTAAAAAGTTTCCTAAAGCTGATCCTTTGGCCCTCCGCCTGCTGGAACGCCTGATTGCCTTTGATCCAAAAGATCGTCCATCGGCCGAAGAAGTAAGCTGAAGTAAATTTGTGACGGTTCTGCCAAAATATTAATGCAGGAAATGGAAAATGAAAAGAAATCAAATAACAAATTGAAATTCTATGTTCATTGTTATAATATCCTCATGCTTGTATTTACAGGCCCTAGCTGATCCATACTTCAGTCATCTGTCGAATGCGGAGCAGGAACTATCAACACAGCCAATATCAAAGCTTGAATTTGAGTTTGAGAGAAAGAAGTTAACAAAAGAAGACGTCAGAGAATTAATCTACCGGGAGGTGTGTTGAGCCTTTTACATCTTTTCTTTTGGTTTCATTCTCTCCTTTTCATGATCTTAATAGATTACTTTCTTGGAAAAAACATAGATACTGGAATATCATCCTCAGATGCTGGAAGAATACCTTCGTGGTGGTGATCAACTCAGCTTCATGTACCCCAGGTTGGCTACTTGATACCTAAAAGCTAATATGAACGTGGTAGATCAATCGAAGTAGATTTAAGATATGATGATCTGTGCTTATTATATTCTATAAAATTTGGTCTGATTATATATCCCATCTTACAGCATAGTCTATGTTTCTGTTTAAATTTTCATCTGTGGTTTTTGGGTTACAATGTTGGTCTCAAAGGATACAAATTGTCAGGTTCAAAAACTTGGAGAAATTCTGTGAATGAAAAACTTTTGTTTGCTACTGCAGTGGTGTAGATCGATTCAAGAGGCAATTTGCTCATCTTGAAGAAAATCCAACCCCAGGTCAAGGAGGAAGAAGTACCGCACTTCAGAGACAACACGCTTCTTTACCGAGGTATAAAAAGGCAAAACCTCCCTTTTGTTTCCTTTAAACCACATTTGTTACATATGCGGTGTATTCTTCATTTGAGCCAGCAAGCATTGATTTTATCTTCTTCTTATATGCGCGTTGCATTCTTCATTTAATCTCCAGAGAACGAGTTCCTGCATCCAAGAACGAGAACGAAAGCAACGAAACAGAGAACACAACAGTAGATGCTGTAGCTTCTACACTTGAAAGCCTCAAAGGGTCACAAGAACATGAAGATGCAGAGAATGGAGGAGGAGGATACAGTGCACGTAACTTAATGAAGAGTGCTAGCATCAGTGGCTCTAAATGCATAGGTGACCAACCTAAAGTCAACATTGAGGTAAAAAACAAAAACATAGTAATTTCCATTAATCACAATGTAATCTACTGTTTTTCTCTAGATTATTTATAAGTGCTCTTGTGTTATCTTGCAGGAAACCATAGATGAGGAGGAACCAGAGGAAACAGTTGCACAGGTTGCTGAGAGAGTTGTATCTCTTTACACTTCTTAACTTGTTTGTTTTATATATCTTTTTACTTTGTTTTCTTCTTTCAAAAGAGTTGTAGAAGCAAAAAGCTTGGCTTCTCACTCAGGGTTTGGGTTTGGTTGTTGTATTTAATAGTTTGGGGGCAAGAACGAAAACACTAGGTAAAAAGTTGGCTATTTATGTAATATTTTTGTTACACATTTAAAACCGGTTAATTTAAAAAACAGTACTAAAAATTATTCATATGTACGGTTTACAATTCAAGAAAACAATCAAAATAGAGAGAGTCACACGTGGCGTGTATCTAAACCGGCCACGTGGAGTCAAGT
The DNA here is from genome assembly GCA_000411095.1 of Aethionema arabicum. Taxonomy (NCBI): domain Eukaryota; kingdom Viridiplantae; phylum Streptophyta; class Magnoliopsida; order Brassicales; family Brassicaceae; genus Aethionema; species Aethionema arabicum. The sequence continues at coordinate 10,726 of KE151155.1, forward strand.
CAACCGTTAATATAGCCGTTGACCGGTCAAGGAGCTGGTCGGAGATACAAAGGAAGCCAAGTGGTGGGGTCAGGATCTGAACTCCAAACAGAGAAAGCACTTGAACATCGCATCCATTGGTTAGTTAAATTTGGAAAATGTCTGTCTATTACATCTTTTAAACTCTCTGTAGTGTTAACCCAATCTAATCCTTCTTTCGTATAAGTCTTTTCGTTGAAATTCGTCGTAAAAAATCTATCTGCTTCTAATCTCCTAATGTAAGAAAAAAAAAATCGAAAACTTTAAAAGGTTGCTTGTAATGCAAGATAAGTAAAAATGATTAGGTTAAAAATGAAGCGAACCTGGAAGCTACGAGAAGAAAGATGAAGAAAGCAGTTTCACTAATGGCGAATCCTTTGATTTTCTTCTCTGCGTGTAATCCCACAAGTAAATCAAGCTTATCTACATCGCCTTCATAAACTTCTTTTAATACCTTAATTGCTTCTTCATCATCTGTTAAATCCTCCCATTTTTGAATCGGACTCATCAATAAATTCTTCCTAAATTCGTTGTATCGCGGAACTCCTCTCTCTCGATCTCTATAAACTGCGCAAAATTCGACTAATTAAGCAACTTAAAATCCAAAAAAAGGACAAAAGAATGGTTTAAATTTTATCTTTTGACTTACTTTCCAAGGCAGCCATGTCTACAAGATTAGGTCTATCTTCACCATCAATATCTTGAGGAACAAGTTTCCTCATCCAATTAGGGTAATTCCACAATGTAACTGCACCACATCCTTGATGTCCCATTGAAACCAATAACTGTTCAAACCCTATTTTCGCACCGTTTCTTCCAACTTCTTTACCAATCAATTCTGTCATCGGAACCCTAGGACAAAAACAAACAAAAAAATCAACAAATCAGCGGTTAAATCGATATATAAAGCTAGGGTTTTGGATCAATTACTCTTGTTCAATTGCAGGATTAGCTTTGTTTAGAGTCTCAGGTGTCATATCTCTGAGGATTAGTGTATCTGGTAGAAGAGAATGCATTCTATAGACACTAACAAACTCTTCTGTAAGTGAATAAGGAACTCCATGATCTCTAGGCTTCTTTAGACCAACTAATCCACTAAGTATTGGACCAAATCTTGCCCCAAACATGTCTTTTACTCTCTTCCCTAAAAAACCATACCAGTTTATCCTCATCCCAGCCGTAAGTGTATCGGTTTTCAGCAACTCTATTGTCCAGTCAATAGTGTGAACTTTTGCGATAACCGCAGCTGTCACTAACCTCGCTGTTCTATAAAGCTTCTCATCATCAAAATCTGGATACTTCTCCTGAAGAAAACAGTTTGTAAAATGTTAATAGATGTTTCTTGTGTGAGAAGAAACGAGATTAAACCTTGTTAAATTACTTACTTTGAGCATTTCACAAACAGAGTTGTGTTCTTTGACAAACAGAGCTTGCAACAGAGAGAAACCTGACCAACTATTTCTGATATCACCGGAGATCGGAACGCCTCTTTCGTCGAACTCCAACAAGCCATTGTTAGAGAGTTTTAGCTTCCCGTCCTTAAAAACCCTAACTCTGTTCATTCCAGATTCATCATTTCCATAAATTACACTCCCATCCCTGTCCCAAAAAAACAAAATCCTCATTCAAATTATTGATTAAATTATGTAAAATTTGTGTAAATTAAACCATGATTAAGGAGTTGTTTAGTAATTAATACCACCAAGGGGTTCTAGTGTTAACAGAACCAGTTTTATGATGATCACCAGTAAGATCATTTTTGGTTCTCAAGAATTTAAAAGATTTCAAAGGGCATCCACTTGCTACTTCTTCTGGAGCTTCAAGCTCAATCTGTTATTATGCTATTGTGTTAATCAGCCATAATCAAAAGTTGAGGGAATAAAACGTAAATAACTAAAAATTGAGGGACTGAATATTAATAAATAACCTGGTGGGTGTCTTCTAAGTGGTCAACCCAATCATGTATCATAAATTGAATCCAAGAACAAGCAATCATATTAAATTGCTTTCCATTATCTATAAACCTTTTTCTACTCAATAATTTTGTAGCCACCACACTTGGATGTGGATCCAAAATCTAAAAATTAAAAAAAGAAAATTATTGTTCTCTCTGTCACAAAATATTTGATTTTTCTGACATTTACACACATATTAAAGAAAATTAACTATGAATTTGTTAAATTTTGTATTCTAATTAATTATATTTATATTTATATATTTTCCAATAATAATTAGCCAATAAAAAAACCTAATAAATTTTTGAGTTGATTTATAAAATTGATATATTTAATTATATATATTATTTTTAGTTAAATAAAAAAATTATAAAAAATCAATCTTTGTGGTACAAAAAAATAATTCTAAAAAATCAAATTATTTAGAGACAGAAGGACTATATTTAAAAAAAATAAATTTGCATGTTAACTAAAATTAAAATAAATAAATAAATAAGTGGAAATTACTTACTCCGTACTGAGAAGTGGAGTGAGGCATATTCCGACCAAAGAAAGTGCCTTGACTACCGACAGAGTCATCGGAGGGATGATTACATTTGCCGTCAGCCGTACGATAAGAGAAGTGATCGGTGTCGTAATCTCGACCGTTGATTCCACCAACATGTAATAGATTGTAACGTTGATGAAGATGTCTTCTAATTCCTAAGTAAGCTAATCCCAATAGAACTGGAAGTCTATGCCATATTCCTAACTTATCCAATATATGCACAATCTATACACACAAATAAAATCAATTTTATTATTTTATATTCATATTAATTCACACAAAAAAAAATTAATCATCCAATTAATATTTAATCTTCCAAATTCAAAATCGATAGATTTTATTCAAATATAAAACCATTTTCAAAAAATTTCTTCAATTTTTTTTTTTGTAAAATACGAAGATTTTTCAAACATGAACAAAAATAAATATAATTTAGTAATTCAATTTTTTTTTAATTTGAAAAATAAGCATTGAGATTTTGAAGATAGTAAAATAATGACTCTTTAATTTTTCATTTTGAGAAAAAAATCAATTAACACAAATCTTTAAATTTTACTGTATTTTCTTAAATTCGAAAAAAGAAATGAAAGACGATTGGAGATGATATATGTATATACCTCTAAAAAACAGTTACTGAAATTCATATACATATAGAGAGAGAAAGAGCTAGAGAGAGAGAGAGGTATACTTACATAGAACATAAAGGAATCAAAGAGAGACATCTTGGAAACAACATGCTGAAGATTAGGATCAAGAAACATAGAAGAAGATAGAGAGAAACCCATTTTGCAGATATTTTTATTTTTTATTTTGTGTTTGATTTTTAGATAAATGTATTTGCTTTATGCTTTAAATGATAGTCACACAATTGTAATGGTTTGCTTCATTCTCAACAAGTGTATATATATTTATAGACCCACACGTATTCTTCTCACATTTGTCCAAAATATTAAATTATTTATTTTTATTTTTTAAAGTCAAGAGTTGTCAATACATTATGTTTTAAGAAATGGGCATATTTATAACCATTTATATAAAAAGAAAATGGACGTAATTAGAAAGATTTTTATTTCAAGATAGAATAGTAGTACCTATTAAGTATTTTTATAAAATATTACTTAGTATAAAATCTGTGTCAGGTAATAAATTATATTATTGATATTTCATTCCTTATTAGGAAAAAACCTTCTTTATATTGCACTTATGTAACGCTCTTCTGTTTTGACTTCTTATCCAAAGTTTCCAACTACATTTATACATTAATATATTATGATGTATTAAGTAATAAATCCAACCATATATTGGCAATATAAAAATTTCCAATATATATAATTGTAAATAGAATTTACCAAATTAATTGAAATTCCAAATTTAGTGCGTAATCATTTCTTTTTATATATACTTGGTAATTATATACTTATATTCTTATTTAGTTTTTTTTCTTTATTTAGTTTATATAATTTTTATTTAATCTTTGTTTTTCTTGATATTTTGTTTCTATTTCCTCTCTCCATTTACATAATTTTTTTACACATTTTCTAGTCGTCTACATTCTTTTATATAAATAATAGTTTTTATCTTCTTATGATCTTCCAATTATAAATTATTTTTCTCTAATTATTACTAGGGAAATACTATATCTATATTTGATATTTCATAAAATAAAACGTGTATATTTTGATCATTGCCATAACTTTTCAAATTAATTAACCGGAAACATTCCAAGGCAAAAAGATAGGCGATAAAATCAAAGTAACAAAATTGTGAATTTTAACTATTTTTGTCGTTATTTCAAGTGGAGTAAACGAAATAATAATAATTAGATATAGACATATAGTAGTTGACTAGTTGTTGGAAGAAATAAAATTAAAACAAAATTGAATTATAAAATAAAATTCGATTAATTGAATTAAAGATTGAGGTCGCCGCATGTCGCATCGCATGCAATGCTACTCAAAATTCGAGAAAGTAATTGAAGTCAATCGCGTAACAACCACCTGTATCATAATAATTACACAAGAATATACAATATATTATATATATATATATATATATGCAACATATAATATTGCTATTTAGAAAGAGAATTTGTGTGAATTATATTTTCACACACCTTATTTTTGTTTTATACACCCAATGGTGTTATAAGATGTTATAAGGTATCATTTAACTTTTTATAACACAATTTGTGAGATATTATACTTTCTATTTACTAATATAAATTGTTATACGATGTTATAAGCGAATATATAAAACAAAAAATAATCAACAAATGTGTATATACCTGAAACACTTTTTCCAAAGTGTATTTAACTAATTCTCCCATTTACAAATCTTGGTATTTTTTATGGTGTTAACATATTATGGTGTTGTACATAATTTTGTAAATGAATCTAAATATGATTTTAATGTTGGAGATTATTGATAATCTTTTAAGCTTAACCTTTAATTTTGTAAGGTATTTTATGTTGTTTGAGTGAAGACGATAGAATAGTTAATAGTATATTAAATTAGTTTAATTTATTTTTCTGATGAATCTACGAAAGATTTCTTGTGCGGTTTTTTTTATAAGAATTTTGTAAGTATCTTTTTCTATATTTTTATTTTAATTACGCCAATAATTTGATATTTTTCTTTACGTAGTTTTAATAGAAAAATGTCGTCGATATTTAATGAGGTCGGTCTATTTTGGTGTATACATGAATAAGATGTATGCCCTTTATGGAATTGTTTTATATTTCGATTATAATAAATTAAGATATTTAGGTTTTTGGACCGTATACGTATCATCAAAATTATAAAGAATAGAATAATGACATAATATATCGACATTGTGTAAGTGAGTCAGGATACTATGATACACTACGAAATAAAAGCTTAACATATAACTACTTATTGCCACGTGGCTTTTATTGCCCGTTATATTTATGTTTCATCCAACTTACATATGATGAAACCACCGCCCATTCTTAGACTTTTTGGGAAATATTTTTTATATATATATGTTTTTTTTCTTCCTATATATACTGTATGATATCTTATTTATAAAATAAATCTAAAATAATTTTTTTTAAGTAACAAAAATAATTGTAAAATTTTATATCAATTTACAATTCCTATTGACTATATATATATATGCTATCATAATATTTGCGGAGAAATTTAATACATATATATATATATTTATATTATCTTTTTTGACGCATCTTTACATATATTTTTCTCGATTTTTAAATATTTAGTTTTCATTGATACACACCCGTGGATAAATTTTTTTGTAATGGTGAAATTATTTTAAGATTTTATATAATTACTGCACATAAAAATATTAGAGTAGAGATATAATAATTAAAACATGTAATTTTGTTATATTAAAAATCTTAAATATCTAATTTCATGATATCCAATTTGCTTAAAGTTTAAAACACATATCTATAAGAAAAAATCAATCGGAATATATCAAAAGTTCGTTTTTTTGTTCGTGCTTCTTTTTTTTAATGTCATTTGTTAACTTGTAATGTCATACAGATACAGTGTTTCAAAATAATATTGTATGGTGTATTTATCAATTATCATGTACTAGAGAATTCTATAAGAATTTATGTAGATGTTGACTTTGGTCGTTACTCTCGTTCTATTTATACATTATATTTATAATTAATGTTGATGTAATTTATTGATAAGACAAAATTAATGTTATGGATAAGTTCGACCTTGTTTTGTTCTTCTAGAATTTTCCACAGGGTTGGTATTGCCCTTGGTTTTTTTTAACTAGTGTATAATTTTGTGTAAAATTGTAAAACAATACATCATGTGAAAAAAAAAACAAGTTTTAAAAAATGAAAAATAGCATTTCAATATAAAATGTATTTCTTGAACCATTATAAGTCATATATAGAGTAGTAGTATATAAATCCAAATGATGCATTAGTTTCATGTAATTTGGGAAGAAAGAGTTTAAATTGAAGCAAAGCACATTCTTCAAAAAAAAAAAAACATCAAACTACATTATGATTCTGTTGATAATGAGAAGTAGAAAAAGCCAAGAAAACAAAGTAGAAGAAGTTGTGGAGACAGAACAGAGAGAGATAATAAGAGGTAGTAGTAGTCTATATTCTAGTAACGACCAATGCCCCAAACTCTGATCACACCGTCTGTATATCCACTGAACAGTGTGCTTCCATCTGCGCTCCAGTTCAAGCTTGTGCAGTATATAACCTGTCAACAAAACCCACATCCATCAAATTCTACAAAAACCTCAAGGATCCTTCAATGTCTTAACTCCAAATCAGAAGTAACAACATTAGCACAAGTGTTATATAGCTAGATGCAATATGATACGTTTATCTTTGAGGTACAAGCAAGAAATGTGACCGTGCAGAGCAATCAAAGACTAGTGAAGATACGCAATCAAAGACTAGTGAAGATACACAATCAAAGACTAGTGAAGATACACAATCAAAGACTAGTGAAGATACACAATCAAAGACTAGTGAAGATACAATAAAAGACAAATCTGAGCTAGCTAATCTCTCTCCCATAATCAACAAAAGTATATAATTTGAATTGAATAAACTACACAGAGAAAAGCAATCCAAGGATCCTAGAATCGTATTGAGAGAGACAGAGTCATATGCTTAATAAGAGGTACATAAGTAGTAAAATTCGTGTACATATGATTCCATATTCCTATAATCAAGCCTCAGATTCTATGAACGCTACCAAAATGATTGAATATACATGTAAAGAGACGAACAAACATCTTAATCAACTGTGACTACTGAATAACCAATGACATTTGTAAATTCCCATAAAGTTAAGATTGTTATATCGTAATAAACATATAGTAGCAGAAAATATGAATCAGAAGCTACGAAATGTACCTTCTTTTTGGTGGCAGCAGTACCACTTCCATCTGATTTCTCAGCTTCAGCCTTGAGATCTACCTTCAAGTCCTCAACAATGCTCTTACTCTCAAGATCCCAGATCTTAATGCCTTGTTCAGTAGCTGCGCAGAGCCAGTACCTGTTGGGGCTAAAGCAAAGTGCGTGGATGATAGAATTAGCTTCCAACGAGTAAAGCTTCTTTCCCTCGGCCAAATCCCACAGCAGAACAACACCGTCTTTGCCTCCACTGGCACATAGGGAACCATCAGGAGACACAGCCACTGTGTTCACGTATCCACTGTGACCAGCAAGGGTCGACTTGAGCTTGCAATTCGCCAGATTCCATACCTTGACGGTCTTATCCCATGAGGCAGAAACAATCATTGGCTGAAGTGTGTTAGGGCTAAATCTAACACAGCTCACCCAATCACGATGTCCCTCAGCAGCTCCTTCAGAGATCGTGTACTTGCACTCTCCCAAAGTGTTCCATAACTTGATCGTACGGTCACGCGATGCGGAAACGATCTGACGATTGTCGAGAGAGAATGCAACAGAGAGCACATCCTTGGTATGCCCAACGAATCTACGGGAGGAGGTACCAGCAGCGAGATCCCATAAACGAAGCTCACCATCCCAGCTTCCAGAAAGAGCAAATTGTCCATCAGATGAAAGCACAACATCCTCCACAAAATGAGAGTGACCAGTGAGACGCCTCTGTGCAACACCGTAAGATTTCTCGTCCTTAGTGAGTTTCCATAGGATAAGCGACTTATCTCGGGAAGCTGAGACAATAATGTCAGCGTTATCGATTGGTGTAGCGATAGCCGTGACCATATCAGTGTGTGCACGCATGGTGCCCTTCAACACAAGTCCTTCCGCCATTGTCAATACCAGGATAAGCTTCTGAAATTAGGGTTTTCTCTTGTTGACGAAAGTAAGAAAGAAAACGGAGAAATTTCACGAACGAAGCTATTTATATGGCAACAAAATCAAATACTAAGTAAATTAGGGTTAATACATATGGGCCTCATATTTGGGCCTTATTAATGAGCTTAAATATGGACTTTATATTACTGTTAAAACATACATCTTCTATGACATTGACTATGGGTTTTCTAATTAAATTTTTTTTTTTGCTACAACTCGTTAATTCATATGATCATAAAATATGAAAAAACAGTTGTATATAAAGTTTTGTTAGATGTGAAATGTAACTAATTTTGTCCACAATCGTAGGTGGCGTCTGAATTAGTGTTAGAAATAATTAAATAAATGAACTTATAATTATGAATAAATTCTTTAAAAAAACTTAATTTTAAATTATGAAAGGGCTAATGACCTCAATTGGTCAGAGAATAAAACTGAAGTTTATATTCACAAGAGACCATAATTAAATATTCTGAAGAATTACATCTTTTTTATAAGTCTTATGACATTCTTCATATTTGGTACGGTTATCGTTTAAATGTAATATTTTATAAATATATAGTATTCACGTAAACCTGTTTATAATTTGCCAGGATAATTACTAATGTACTCTACCATTCATAATTTTGTTTTAGTAAGTTAAGTTCTAGACAAGTATCAAAAATTAATGTACAAATCATAAATCGTTAATCTGCAAGCAAGCATGACCGATCCAATGACTTTACGACCTAAATTTAAAAAACTTGTTTTTTTCTTGAATATGTAATTCTTTTTAAAAATACACAACTGTTAAATGAATTTTTGTTTGAAGTTTATTAGCTATTTGTCATTCATTTTTTTTTACTTTTTTGTTACTTTGAGAAGTTATAGAAATAGATAATATAAGGAATATAAAGAATATAATCAATTCTAATCTTGTCTGAAATTATATTTCACATATTCGTACTAATTACTAAAGATTTGCAATGATATTGATACAAAGAATATAATCAATTCTAATCTTGTCTGAAATGGGAAGAAAGCTATTATTGCAATAATCTAAAGATTTCAATGTAAGAATAAAAATCAAACAAATAAAGAAATGTCTCTAATTTAGGCAATAAAATAATTTAACCGATACACTAAATTAAAGTTACAGCATAACAAAGTTTTACATCTCTCGAATGATCAAATCATAAACATAAACCCTAATTCATCAAAATAAAAAATTACAAATCTACAAAATCAATCGAGAACGAATACATAGTAAAACTAATTACAAGAACACTTCAGATCCATCATGTACCTACAAAATAAAAAGGATATCGAAGAACACAAAATAATTAAAATGAAAAAAGACAAATTAAAGATATAAAGATGTAGAGCTCCCTTCAATCCAAAGAAGAGTGAAGCAATTAAAGGGCAAGTGAAAGCTCCTGAGATATGCAAGCCATAAACCCTAATTCTCTTTTAAAGATTATAAAATTAGGGTTTATGGGATCCATAGCTTAGCAGCTTTGCTTTACCCTACTAAACTCTCGTTTGAACTTCAAGGAGCTCTACTTCCATCATTTTCTTCACAATAAAAATTATATTTTTCTTCGAATATAAATAACAACTTAATCAGCAAGAGGATCTTAAGACCCAAACCTTATATAAAAGTTATAGATCTGAACTAAATAAACTATGAAGGTCAAAGAGAAACCATAAATATAACATATCTTTCTACTTAATTAGATCTAAACAACAAACAAATCTTCATTTATGGTTAGGAAAAATACCCAAAAAAATTAGATCTAAAGTAAAAGATTTAGGTTTAAAACCTATGAACTCTTTAAGGGCTGAGGGAAGTAAAAATCTATATCTTTCATAAAAAAATAATGGAAAACAAAATTATGTATAGATCTATGATGAAATCTTGGAAAAAATGAAACAAAAAAAGGAGAAAAGATAAGGTTTTTTTTGAAAAGGATGAAAATAAGAACCCTAATTTGACCCTAACCAGCTTTAGAGAGAGAGAGATGGAGACGAAGCAAGAGAGATAGAGAGGGGTGTAATTATAGTGGTTTAGATTTTCGTTATTAAAGAAGATAAAATAAAAAATGGAAATAAAAATAAATAAGAGATCTGAAAAGACATGGGAAGAGTTTTCTGACATTGTTTAGTGTTAGATTCCCTACGCGTCACATGCGTTCTCCTCGATTTTTGTGTTTCTTTTGTTTTTATTAATTTCATTATTAATTATTCCGTTCCAACCACTAGTCCACTATATATATTTTTGGATCTAGTTTTAAATTTGTATTTGGCCGACCAAAGTTTCAAATACGTTCAAAAGAGAAAGTCTTTTTGTTTTCCATGTGAATTATATTTAAGAAAATGTATAACAACACATACTTATATGATTATATTGTAAACAAAACTATTTCGTGACATTTGAGTTCTTAAAAATAACACAAATTCATTTGATCCATCGATATAATTTATTTAGACAGAAAATTATATAAATTAATTCCATATATATATATATATATATTTGTTTGTCCCAATTATTCAAATATTTTAGAAAAAGAAAAGTAATTACCGCTGTTAACTATTTATTTTTAACCCATTTATTATTATTATTTTTTTAATCATAGTTTTTTTTGTTCACCTATATATATCAAAACATGGTCAATCGAAGTTTAAAACAACAAACAAAAATTGTCAGTCTTTCTTTTTATTTTTTCCATTTGGACAATCTAAATATCACAATTAAAAATTAATAGAAGGTAATTAATTAAGAAGTGGGGTAAGGATTAACATTAGATGGAGTGGATAGGAGTGCAGGTAATTATAACTCTGAATAACAATAGAATCTATATGCTTATATTTATTACAGCAAATGTAACTTTGTCTTTTTACACTCAAAAGTCTCGTCTCTATCACAATTTAAAGACGGACGTGAAAACTTTATATTCACCTACTGTCTTATTTTAGACTTTTCTTTATTCGTTATATTCTACGAATTGTGATGCCACAGAATTTGAAAAAACTGAAAAAAATAAATACAGCATGTATATTAGAATGGTATAAAACAAACTATTTCTTTACAGGAAACTTGGATTTTTATGGTTTAATTAAATTGGTAATAATAGCATGGAATCATAAATCATAATCTACATAATTTGAATACTTTTTTTCAATTATGGCAAAAATTATATATTATTCTGACCTTTAATTTTTCCGTAAAAATCCAAAAATTTTAAAACGGAGTTTCTGAATTTATTTTGGATAAAAAAAATAAAATTTTGGCTTAAAATGATCTTCTGCAAATTCAGTTGGGCCGCGTTGTTGTCTTAATGGGCTATTTAAGGTATTGACAAAAGTGGGCCATACTAATAGGTTTAATAACGGCCCAAATATCAAATCATTATTTTTAACCCAAAATCAAATCATTTACCATCACATTTTCGTTAATAATAACACATTAGGTTAAAAACAGTTATTTTCTTAAGTTAAATTAATAGATTTTAAACATGTTCGGATTTGAAAACGAAAAATAATTAATCTGTAATATAAGATTAAATATGAAAATTAAGTTTAATCAGAATTAATTATTTTTAAAATGATATAAAAGAAGGAAAAATTGACCTATGACGCAAATAAGTAAAAAGGGGGTTCATTTTTCACTTAGAGCCCCTTGAGACAGCAAATAGGGATTTGCTGGTAGATTTTCTCGACGCGCTTCTTCTTTTGTCAGAGAAACCTGGAAACTTCTTCTCGTTCAATCGAAGACTCCGCCATGGGTAGGGTTCCAAGCTTTCTCCTTCTGTCTCCTCTCTCTCTCTCTCTCTCTCTCTCTCTGTCTTTTTGTTTCCTGTTTTTCTCGGTGCCGGACTTTCAATCGGTTAATTGGTTCTCTCGTCAAGTGCGTGGCTTACTGATATATTCTCGAATTTGAGGTTGCTTGATTTGCTGTGCTGCTGGTTAATCTTATAATGGAACTAGATTTCTAGGGATTTGAGATTAGTAAGCTGAATTAGGGTTTTTAATCTAGCAGAACGGTTTCTCGGGCATAGGGTGTGCTCGAACGGATCTGATCCTTTTTTTGTTCTTTCTCCTCAGTGAGTGATATTGGAATTATGTTCATATTTTCTGTGTTTTTTTTTAATCGCAGGCTATAATACAATCGATAGCTTGTGTCATTATATTTATATGTAATTTTTGGGGGTGTGAGAAATTGAATTATATTTTAGTTGGGCAGCATAAGTTTCTATATGATATATTGAAAGCAATTTGCTCAAATATGTGGAACTGTTTCAGTACTTATTTGATGAGTCTTTGGTGTATCCCGTTTAGATGAAAGCTTGTTGTTTGGCTATGCAATCTCTTTACTTTGTTTTTGTTGGTTAGTTTTGCTTCAAGATTGTTCAATCTGTTCCTCAAAATTTGTTAGTTTTTTTCACTAAAGTCATCACACTCCTAGCTTCAATTGCTGGATTTCTGTGCATGTCTTGTCTGCTTAACTGGTTTTAATCTGCAGATCTTGAGGCAGATATCCGCGCGTTGCAGCTTGACTCAGCAGGTAATTAAAAGATGATGATCAGTGTAACAATATTTTGTTGCTTTACAATTACTTATATCAGCTATGAATATACGCAGAAGAAAACAATGGAGCTACTAGTGCTGAGTATCCAAAGTCTGGGGAAGAAGGGACGGAGAAAACAGAAGAAGGTTAAAATCTATCTTTTCAGTTTGATGCTCATGCTGACATGTTCTGATGTTTGAACTCTTTTTAAACTTTTTTACCTTAAAAGTTCAAATGGTAATCCGCAGCTTATGTAAGCCTTTCTTTTGAGAAACAAAAAAAGTGGGTGGATTGCAGTCTAATTTTTTGTGCCTCATGCACTAGATTAGACTCATATATAGCAAAGAAAGTGTTCATTATTTCTTAACTTTAGAGGAGAACATACTCATTCACAGTCAATATGTTCTCTTTGATAGATTCTGGTCATACCATGTGTTTTGCTTGTCCAGAGTGATTACGTGACATTACCATGAGTTGTTGTGTGGTCGAGCTATTTTATTTTTTCCATATTTCTCTAAGCTACGAAGTTTGCTTAACGAGCATGTGAGACCATTAACTGTGTCTCTGGTGTTATAAGATAGCTATTAATATGACGTTAAGAGGGGATGGCCAGGAACTTCGTTGTACTTTCGATGAATCTTAAGTTCGATTCAATCTTTTTTGCGTCAAATGATAGATATAGAGTTTGACCTAAGATTTTCTTGTCGCTTTGATGGCTACAGAATTGAAAGAGACGGTGCATGAGTCAGAGCCAGTTCCAGACGAGCTGAAAGGTTCCTGGATAGTTTGTGTACATTTTTCTTTTTCTTAGAATTTAGTAAACCTCATAAGGTTTTTTATTTTAATTTAATTTTATGTATTTTGGTTATCTCAGCTTCCGAAGATCATCATGAAGAAACAGTCCAAGCAGTGCATAACCCAGCCAAAGGTTCCTATACTTTTATGTGCTCCTCTTGTGTAATCTACCTGCTGGTGTGCTCTTTGATCTAATTCTATCTCTTTGATATATTGGAATATATTTAGCTAAAGAAAAGGCTGCCTTAGAGAAGGCTGCCAAAGAGGAAGCTGAAGACGAGGCTGAAGCAAATAAAAAGAGGCACTTGAATGTGGTGTTCATTGGGCATGTTGGTACGTTCATCTACGAGGTGGTCTATTTTGATTGGGTTTGTGTCCTTTTTACGTCACAAGAATTCCAAGTTAGTTTCAATTTTTTCTCAAATTATGTAGGATCACTTTGAACCAGTATCAATGTGCAGTCTATGTTTTCCTGTAAGTTTGTAGTGGCTGATTCTGGGTTAGAACCTTATTTGACTACTTTTAACCGCAGATGCTGGAAAATCTACAATTGGTGGACAAATTCTTTTTCTGAGTGGACAGGTTGACAAGCGAACAATCGAGAAGTACGAGAAAGAAGCAAAAGAGAAGAGTAGAGAAAGCTGGTGAGATGTCCTGAACGGCTCAAACTTGTAATGATTACTTCTCTTTTCTGTAGTTCTTTCCATGACCCAGTTGTTCTCCTCTATACTAGGTATATGGCATATATAATGGATACCAATGAAGAGGAGAGGCTCAAGGTACTCACTGTGTTTTGAATGAATAACTAAATAATTTTTTTTGTTTGTTAACATCGGTTAAATTGCGTGTCACAAAAAGTCTTCTTCTTGTTGCATTTCACGAGGGTAACTGGTCTGAGATTTACAGGGTATCACAGTTGAAATTGGAAGGGCTCACTTTGAAACCGACACCACGAGATTTACCATTTTGGATGCACCGGTAACACATTAATCTAGTTTAACAATTTTATGCACATTTGAGTTTCGTTTAGGGTCATGATGAATGTTGGATCAGTTCCTCATTCTGATTGTTTTATTCTTTATTGGACTTGTAGGGTCACAAGAGTTATGTACCAAATATGATTAGTGGAGCGTCACAGGCAGATGTTGGTGTGCTGGTTAGTCATAAAAAATGTTTCTCCATTTTTAATGTACCACCTGTTTCATGTGACTCATGAATAACTTATCGCTACCTGTATGTCCTCCCCTTGAAGGTGATCTCGGCGCGCAAAGGTGAATTTGAAACAGGATTTGAAAGGGGTGGGCAGACACGGGAACACGTCCAGCTTGCTAAAACATTGGGTGTATCTAAGTTGATAGTTGTAGTGAACAAGATGGACGATCCTACGGTGAACTGGGCGAAAGAGAGGTATTAGTTTCATATATATTACTGTTATTGTTAATCTTTCTTATCTTCCCCTCATACATCCTAGAATATTTGCATTCTATGTAGGTATGATGAAATAGAAGGAAAAATGGTACCATTTCTGAAGGCTTCTGGGTACAACACAAAGAAAGGTGATCAATGAAGCGCCACTAACTAGCTATTATTATTATCTAGAAGCATCATATTTATTAGTTTTTCGTACTCTTTGATTATGTAGATGTCATCTTCTTGCCTTTATCTGGCCTGATGGGGGTAAATATGAATTCGAAGATGGATAAAAACATCTGTCCCTGGTGGAGCGGCCCTTACTTTTTGGAAGTCCTTGATTCTATTGAAATTCCTCCGCGGGATCCTAATGGCCCTTTCAGGTGAACCACCAAAATTCTTTCCTCTTTTGTGTTTCTTTACTGGGTTTGTTGTTGTATCTTGGTTGATGCATTGAAGAAAGCTTAGGATTTGTGTATATAGTAGAAAAAAGAAATTGTCTTCTACAGGTTTTCCTTTAGTGGAAGGATTTTTAGATGTAAAAGATGTCGTTTTTCTGTGCTGTAGAATGTATTAACCCATGTTAATTTTTGAAATTTAGGATGCCTATTATTGACAAATTCAAAGACATGGGAACGGTTGTCATGGGAAAAGTAGAATCTGGTAGCGTTCGTGAGGGTGATTCCTTGATTATTATGCCGAATAAGGTGTGTTCTACCTCCCTCTTGGCTTGTTTCATATTGCATTTGGCAGCTGACTGTTTTCCTAACGAATTCCATGGATCTATTAAGGAACACGTAAAAGTTACGGCTATCTTTTGCGACGAGGACAAGGTTAAACGTGCTGGACCTGGTGAGAACTTGAGGGTCCGTCTATCTGGTGTTGAGGAGGAGGACATCCTGTCAGGTTTCGTTTTGTCCAGCGTTGGTGAGTATGTTGTTTTGTGCAATTGACACAATAACAAATGGTTATCTTCTTGAACATACATTTTTATATTTGTTACATTTTCCTAGCAACTTATTTGATGGCATTTTGTTTCACGACCAAGTAATTTGATTGTTAATTATCATTGAAACGCTTCCTTCTTAGTACGTGTTTTTGTCTTGTAATTTTGGTATCTTCAAATGTTTTTGTTATTTCTCCCTGGGACTGATCTGGAGTTTACTTTGTATTCTGTTGCAGTAAAACCTGTCCAAGCTGTCACTGAATTTGTTGCCCAGCTACATATTCTTGAACTGCTTGACAACGTAAGTACAAATTCGTTAAAATTGTTAGCTTTTGAAATATAATATATAGATACGCAGTTTTAAATACACTTAATTGTAATTGTTAGAGATGGACTCTCTTGACTTGTTGACTACTATGGTACTGTAGGCTATTTTTACGGCTGGTTACAAAGCTGTTTTGCACATTCATGCTGTGGTTGAGGAATGTGAGATAGTTGAACTGATGAAGCAAATCGATCCCAAGACACGACTACCCATGAAAAAGAAGGTTCTCTTTGTGAAGAATGGTGCTGCTGTTATTTGCCGTATACAGGTACGGGTCCTTCTGATGCCTCTTGCTTTCGTTTTATTGGTAGTAGGTTATTACATTATACTACTCCTAAGTCAAAACCGAAATGATTGTTTACATGTTGGGAATGTTAAGTGTATCAATGTGTTACAGTACTCAAAGTCTTATGAATGTCTTGTTGCATCTGCAGGTTAACAATTCAATTTGCATCGAAAGCTTCACAGATTTTCCACAGCTTGGTAGATTTACTTTACGAACTGAAGGTTAGGCTCCTGTGAACTTTTCCTCCCATGCCAAATCTCTCTTTCTGGTTCCCTGATTAACAAATCTCAAATCTGTGGTTGTTACAGGGAAAACAGTTGCGATAGGGAAGGTAACTAAGCTCTTAGGTGCCACCACTACAAGCGCTTAATCTAAACTTATTTTTGATAGAGGTGAGAATATACTGCACTTGGAACACATGAAGAACTCACTAGTGATAAGATTCCCTCTAGATTCCAGCTCATTGATCGTCTTTGGATTGTGCAGGAGACGGCTTTCAGGTTGCAGCAAGGAAGAGTCAGGGAAAAACTTAAGTGATGAAACTTAAGTTCCTTTTTGTGGTACACAACAGTGTTTGAGTCTTGAAGGTCTCCTCAGTTGCAAGAGGAGATGAAAAACCTGAGCCGGCTTCTAAATTATCTTAAAAGTTAGAATTATTTATGATTTTGAGCTTGATTTTATATACTTGTTGAGTTTTAAAGAATGTGTTTCGGATGATCTATAGTGTTGTGTTTCGGCGAAACCATACTTCTCGTCTTAAAGAATACTTTCTCCGACATGAGCATTTTTCTATGTCTTGTTCCATGCAGATTGGTTTTAGTCAGTGACTGTCTGATCTTTCTGATGTTTGGCTGTGTTAATATGACCGAGTAATAGTCCCGTCAAATATTAAACCGAAGAGTTAACGACTCTAATCAGCTTCTGATTTTGTACAAAAGTTGCGCTAAACCGAACCAGCCTCTGGTTTGGGATGACCGTTAAGCTAAACCGAAATCATACAACACGGCGTCGTTTTCATCAACACATCAAGTAGAAGAATCTATCTTTCCTCTTTTGTTTGCTTTTCAATCTTTTTACGTCAAATTGTTAATTTGTTCTGTAAAAGCTCTAACGGCTACTTTTCTCCCTCCGGAGCCGGAGCTCCTAACCCTTATCTCGATTTCGTTTTAGTCTCTGAGGTTTTGGGAATAATTGAAGTATTGAGGGAATTTGATTTTTTTTTCTTCTGTTAACAATAAGTGTATGAGAAGAAAGATAATCCGGTCATTGATTGTGAGCTGGTGAGGAGTGGAGTGATTGCTGGAGATGGATAAGCAGAAGAAAGTTGCGGATAGGTATTTAAAGCGAGAGATTCTTGGTCAAGGTACTTATGGAGTTGTCTTCAAGGCCATTGATACTAAGGTGATCTTTCAAATCTTGTGGCGAATCATTAAACTAGGGTTCTGAATCTGTCGGCAATTTTGATTTCTGAATATTGTATGTTTTTGGGCTTCTACTACTGGAAATCATTTGGTAGGGTTTACAGAGCTTTGCATATGAAATTATGGGCACTGTGTATTTTTTTCACTGTGTTCTCCATGGATTTGAGGTTAATTAGTGTTTTCTTGGGGAATTTGCAGAATGAACAAACTGTAGCAATCAAGAAAATAAGACTTGGCAAACATAAGGAAGGTGTAAATATGATAGCTCTTAGAGAAATCAAGTTACTCAAAGAACTTAAGCATCCAAACATTATTGAGCTAATTGATGCATTTCCTCACAAGGAGAATTTGCATATTGTATTTGAGTTCATGGAGACTGATCTTGAAGCAGTAATTCGTGATACAAATCTCTTTCTTTCACCTGCTGACATCAAATCTTACCTTCAAATGATACTAAAAGGTCTCAGTTATTGCCATGACAAATGGGTTCTCCACAGGTACTGATTATATTCTTATAGATCCTATAAAGACTTGTTTCTCTCCAATCAGCTGTTTGGATTTACACTGGCTTATCTTATGGATGTAATCAGGGATCTAAAGCCGAACAACTTGTTAATAGGACCCAATGGACAGCTGAAACTTGCAGATTTTGGGTTAGCACGTATATTTCGTAGTCCAGGTCGTAAGTTTACCAATCAGGTAAGGAACTTGTGCATTGTTATTCATCCTTTGTTTCTGGCTGCTTCTTTGTCTTCATATCTTGATATAGCCAATAATTCATAGGTATTTGCTAGATGGTATAGAGCACCTGAACTTTTGTTTGGTGCAAAACAATATGGTGCTGCAGTTGATGTTTGGGCTGCTGGCTGCATTTTTGCTGAACTTCTATTGCGAAAACCATTTCTTCAGGTTAACCACTCTTTTGCCCAATTCAGCAATTTTTTTTTGTTTTGATTTTGTGTCCTGATCCAGCTCTTCTGTTTATTTGTTCTCTATGTGTTTACTTATACCATTCCTTAATCCCAACCATTGCAGGGAGACAGTGATATGGGTCAGCTGAGCAAAATCTTTGCTGCTTTCGGGACCCCAAAAGCAGATCAGTGGCCTGATGTGTTAGAGCTTCCTGATTATGTAGAGTATCAATTTGTCCCTGCACCTTCTCTACGTTCTTTATTCCCAATGGCTACTGAAGATGCTCGAGATTTGTTGTCTAAGATGTTGACGTATGACCCAAAATCTAGAATATCAATTAAGCAGGCTCTAGAACACAGGTACACCTAAAGCTTCAGAATGCAGAAAATCAGTGTAATCAGTATTGTTTTGTGCACCTTTGACTTTTGTTTTCAGGTATTTCACATCTGCACCTGCTCCTACTGATCCAGCAAAGCTCCCAAGGCCATTGTTCAAGCAGGATGCTAAGGCCTCTAGCAGTAAACATGAGGGTGTTACAGTGATATCGCCTGCACATAAGCTTAGAAGAGTGATGCCTGATCGCAGTGAGCCTGGTGATAGTCTCAAGGACCTGAACGTGGATGTAATAAGACAAGCTAGCCATGACGGACACGCACCCATGTCATTAGATTTTACAGTCCTTGCAGAGCGGCCACCAAACCGACCAACCATCACCAGGTAAATAAATATCTCTGCTGCATTGACAATCCATTTTCATGAGTATCCCAATCTCAACTTGGATTCAGTTCTTGTCATCTTCTAAAATGAAAACTTTGATGGATTCTTGATCTTGATGTTGCAGCGCTGATAGATCTCATCTAAAGAGGAAACTCGATCTGGAGTTCCAATAGGAAAATGTAGCATGTGTTCTCAAGTATCCATTGCTGATACTATAACCCCTGTTTCTGGTACAAAGAAGAGAGTTCTGATTATTTTACATGTTCTTATTTTTTCTCAAAGAAAATATCCATTCAAATGACCAGATTTGTAAAGATGTGACAAAAGGAAACGACAATGTAATTACAATCTTCATTGCAATTACATAAATTGCTAATATCAATATAAGAGTATTGGTCTTAATCCTAAGCCTAAGCCTAACTACAGCTTTTCTTATTACCAATTTAAAACCTAACAAGTTCACATGATGCATTTGCAGATTTCATAGTTAAGCTGGTCCATCGTCTTCACCGTTGTCAGCAGAAGACCCAACTCTCTTTGTAGCTTTCATCGCCTATCCCATTAGAATCACATCAAGGAAAAGTTATGAAAAAGTAAGAGCTGTAAAAGGTAGGAGAAAAGTTACCTCTTTATCCCAATTTGTAGATATAGTGACGACGAAAAGACAAACCACTTGAACAATCAAGGCTGACACAATTCCCAGCCAAAGCCCCTGAGTTTAACACAAAACCATCAAAACTATGACACAAGCTGGGTTCAGTACGAGGAGGTAAGTTTTGAGTTTTGAGATTATTACCCGACCGCCCATATGGAAATGGAAACCAAGTAAGAAGCCTAAAGGAACTCCGACAAGATAATATGATCCAAGATTCACACACGCTCCAATTTTTTGCCATCCACAACCTCTAGCAACTCCTGCAACCAATATTAAAGTGTTGCTTAAGTCACAAGAAAAGTGGTATTTGTGTTCTTGGTTTCAGAGATTTCAGTTTGCATAACCTGAGAGAACGCATTGGAGACCATCAAGGAAGCTGCTTAAAGCAACGATGGGTATCAAAGATGATACGTATGAGATGACTTTTGAGTCACTGCTGAATGCGTGACCTAAGATCTTCCGAGTTGATAACAAAACCGTTATGACCAGAATACCCTCGGTGATTGCTGTGGCTACAACGACGTATACTGCTAGTTTCGCCACTTGTGGATTCCCTGCTCCTACCTCGTTTGACACTCTTACGCTGGTAAGTTCAAAAATTGCAGACTGATGTTGGTTTGATACAGTTCTCTTATGTGTTCGGTTATTATATATAACTTGTGTACTTACCTTGCAGTACCACCAAGACCAACTGAGATCTGCCAGATTGTTAATGAAGTGTTTAGACTGAAAAGTTGCAGAAATTTGATTATCAGATTCACAAAGATGTGCAAGATCTAAAGAACAGAACAAATCATACAAAGTTTTACCAGATTGAAAGCACTGAAGTTTCTAGAACTGGATTAGGAAGAAGACCTGAGGCAAGAACCAAAAGCTCAAACGACCATAACTCCAAACTGTTAAAGAGCAAATTCGTTTAAATCAGAATGGAGCTGCAATCTGATGAATACAACATTTGTTTCATCACTTACCAGACCATGAGCGCAGAAGGAAAAGCAATCTTGGAAAAAGCAAAGATCTCATGCAGAGCCTCTATAGAGAAGCCAGTCCAAGTTAACAAGCAAGAAGAAGAAAGCTTGACATAGCAAGAGAGGAGAATAACATTGAACCAGTAAGAAACCGAAATGGCTAGAGCAGCTCCTCTGTAATCTAAACCTGTCTTAAACACAAACAACCAGCAGAGAATCAAGTGTAGACAAGCAGTGATTCCAGAGCAAACAAAGACAGGGAAGACATTGTTCTGCGCTTGTAGAAACCTGTTGATGCATTGAAGGAGTCCATAAGCAAAGAGGCTTGGGATCATGTACCTAGCATAAGATCCAGCAACAATTGCAATGGATTTCTCTTGGTGAAAGAATACAAGTATGTGTTCTGTGTACGCCCAGATAATCGACAAAGGAATAGAGAGTATTAGAAGAACAAACATTGCTCTCTGCATTTGAATACCCAATTTACCGTACTGTTTAGCTCCATACGCTTGGCCACATAGTGTCTCCAATGCACTCGCTGTTCCCAGCTGTTATCACAAGTTTCAAGGTTAAAACTTGATAGGTAAACACATTGAGAGAGAGAGAGAGAGATGAGGAAGGAGACGAACAAGGAAGGTGAAGCCAGTGACAGAGGCAAAGGAGGTGGCGATTGAAGCGGCGGAGAGAGGAAGAGATCCGAGATGCCCAACGAACATAACAGAGATGACTTGAAGAGAATACTGAAGTAAACTAACACCAATGAGTGGAGCAGAAAGCCATAGCTGTTTCTTGAGTTCTTCCTTGACACGATCCATCGTCCTTTGCTCGTGGATCAGAGGCTGAGACGTCGCACTACAATCTCCCAACATTTTCTCTTATGAATCAAAGAAGAAACTGAAATTTAGGGTTTTTTTAACTTCTTCTCCATGTTGTTAAAAACCCAATCTTTTTCCATTTTACGTACAAAATCAAAAAAATCATAACCAGAGATATCGAATGAGATTCTTACCTTGTACGGAAATTTGGAAATGAAACTCAAATTAGGTTTAACTTTCTTCGCAGATTCCCACGAAATTAGGATTTGAATTTGGGTTTAACTGAAATAGAGTTTGTTAAATAGAGTCCTAGAATTATGGACTATTTGACTTGATCTTTGCATCAGCATTCAGCAAATATGTCTATCTCATAATCACTCTTTTACTTAATAGGGTTCATCTTCTACGGAAATTTGGAATTTTTAAAAAATAGCTCAAATTAACATTTTTTTTGCAGATTCCCAACAAACCCAAAACGTCAAATTCGAAGAATTGCTTACTTTAATTGATAAAAGATGAGCAATGTGATGAGTGATGACGATGAAGACGGTTTTATTTTTTCAAATCATTAAATACACCGTTATAATTAATAAATTATTTATAGAAAGATGCTATTGTTTCGTGATAAAAGATTAAAAAACTAAATCAGAAAAAGATTAAAGTTTTAAAAACCAAATCAAATATTTTAACCATAATCGTACTATACATTTTTTTTTATCAGATATTATTGGCACTAAATATAAATAATTGTAATACACAAAATAACAACGATTCATTTTCTTATTCGAAGATTCTGATTATAGTTCTATAGACAATGATTTTTTTGCCTTTCTTCTCTACCGAGTCAGGTGACCACCTCAGACTCAGTCTCTGGTAGAATTGACTCGTAAACTCGACCTTTAGCTTTCTTTGCCTTAAAATCCACCAAAATAAATAAATTATACAATTAAAAATGCAATTAAATATAAAAAGAAATCACCTTGCTTTATCCCAAAAACCCTTAATATTTTACTTACCTCTTCTGTCCAATTGGTACGAGTCATGACGAGAGCGATAACACTGACTTGGACAAGTGTACCACATATAATCCCTAACCATATCCCCTAAAGACCAAACACAAAACAAAGTTACCAAATTGAGACCATAAAATTTTCGATTTTGATCAAGTAAAGATTTGTGTTTTTACCATTCCTCCGATCTTGAACACAAACCCAAACAAAATAGCTGAAGGAATTCCAACAATATAGAATGATCCAAGTGTTACATATGCACCTATCTTTTGCCACCCTGATCCGCTAAGTACCCCTGAATCAATAATACCCATAAATCAGGACGAGTATTCGATTGGAACGAAACGTTTAGAGAGAGAACAGAGGACATAACCTGAGAGAATGTTTTGACAACCATCTAGGATGTTGGAGATGATGAGGAGAGGCACCATTGTTGCTACGTATTTTACAACTTCAGCTTCGTTTGAGTATGTATAACCAAGTGTTTTGCGTGTAATGAGTAGCACCAAATCAATTAAGCCACACAAGAGAAGGGTTATTGTCAAGCAAACACGTATAGCTCGCAGGGCAAAGTCTGGACGTCCTGCTCCCAACTCATTCGAGACCCTCACGCTTTAACAACACACACATATATATATATAAGCATGTTAAGATCTTATGTTCAAAAGCCATGTTTTAGAATATTGATATGTTGGAAGGCAAAGTAATTACCTCACTACAGCATTCGCTGCATAAGGAATCATACGAATAACTGTGGAGATACCTAAGCTGTTCAAAAGAAAAGACAAGACGTTGACGTAAATTTCGATCTTAGGACTGTACAGACGAGTTTTAAGTGAGCAAGGTCGTTCACCAAGTGGAGAAAACCGAAGTTTCCAAGACGGGATTTGGAAGTAGGCCTGAGAGGAACACCATCGTCTCAGATGACCAAATCGACAGGCTATTTCCATCGAGACACATAAAACAAATTAATCAATATAGACAACAACAGTAACGAATGATACTGATATGAAATCTGGAATCGATGATATTTAGCAGAAAACATAAGCTGGAGATACGTACCAGACCATTAATGCGGAGGGAACAGCCAGCCTAAGAAACACAGTGACATTCTCAAGAGCCTCTGGGGAGAACCCGGACCATGTTTTGGCGCAACTAGGAGAAAACTTGATGTAAAGACTCAACAAGATGACATTAACCCAATACGAAAACGAGGTTGCGAGCGCAGCTCCTTTGATCCCCAAACCAGACCTTAAAACCAAACACCAACAAACAGGAACGTGAAGCATAGTTGTTAACCCAGAACAAACCATAAGAGGAAACACTTTGTTCTGCGTCATGAAGAATCTGTTAAGGCACTGAAGAATTGCATAACCGAAGAGACCAGGGATCAAGAAAGTCATATATAACCCAGCTGTTTGGGAAATGGTAGCGTCTTGGCCAAGGAAGACAAGGATGGATGATGCGTTAATCCATATGATGGATAATGGCAAGCATAAGAGTAGAAGAACCAGCATAGCTCGTTGCGTGTATATTCCCAACATTCTCTCTACCTTTGCTCCGTATGATTGACCGCAAAATGTGTCCAATGCGCCAGAAAGTCCCATCTAATTATCAAATTTTTAGTAATTAAAAGAAATTAAAACTGAATTTCTTGAGAAATTCCCAATTTCAGACCTAATCCTTTCTAATTCCCCCTAATTTTCCTCTTCGTGTCGCAGAAGTGACAATGACAGAGAAGAAGACTTACAAGCAAACTCATCCCGGTGATTTGGGCGAAGGAAGAAGCAATGGAGACGCCGGAGAGAGCTAACTCACCTTGATGGCCGACGAACATAATCGAAATCATCTGAAGGAAGTATTGAAGAAGATTCGTCGCCATCATTGGAGCACCCAGCCAAACCTGCTTCTTCACTTCCTCCGTAAACCATCCTCCTTCGAAGCGTCTCTTCCAGGGATTTCCCGTCGCTTCCATCAGCGGAGACGCCTCCATGGACTTTTCCTTTTACTCTCTCCATCAGTTGCTTCAGAGTGAGTGGTTATAGAGAGTAGCGCAGTGGTAGTTGGGGAGATTGAAATCATTGGGGCTTTGGAGGGTATCAGAGGTCCCATTTCTCAGTGACAGGGAAATTTGCAGAGGATTAAAGAAAGAACACGTTTAAATAATATCCCAATTTTTCAATATATAATAAATATTGATTTTGACATAGCTGGGCCCCAAACCCAATAATTCTATTAACGAGGCCCACATTAGGCCCAAACATTAATAGGTTAAGCGCGTGTTATCACGCACCGATATTTGCAGTAACATTAAAATGTAATTTAGAGAAATTCTTGATTTCTTCTTCTTCTTCTTAGATTATCTCAGCAAGTTTCTCTAGAGAGAGACATGCTTCAGCCTAGTAGTCACTACTCTTCCTCCTCTAGAGATGTCCGAAATCATCGTCTAGCTTCCTCCTCTTCTCTGAGTACCAGAGGTAGGGTTTTTCCCGTTACTGTCCCCTGTAACTTCCCACCTAGGCTTTCTTTTGGGTTTCAAGTAAAGTGTGTCATCTCTGCTTCCGAGGTTTCTCCGGCACGATATTCTAAACCTCACTCGAGCTCTCGCAAACGCAAATATGGCGGTGTCCTTTCTTCGATTTTGCGTTCTCTTGATTCATCTACTGATATTGAGACAACCCTTGCTTCTAGCTGTCTCAATTTAAGCCCTAAAGAGCAAACTGTTATTCTCAAGGAGCAGACTCGTTGGGATAGAGTTCTTCGAGTGTTTAGATTTTTTCAATCGCATCAAGGTTATGTCCCTAACGTGATTCATTATAACATCGTGCTCCGAGCATTGGGTAGAGCTGGGAAATGGGATGAATTAAGGCTTTGTTGGATTGAGATGGCTCACAATGGTGTTTTGCCTACTAATAATACCTATGGTATGCTGGTTGATGTCTATGGTAAGGCTGGTCTTGTTAAGGAGTCTCTTCTCTGGATTAAGCATATGGGACAGAGAGGGCATTTCCCTGATGAAATCACCATGACTACTGTTGTTAGGGTTTTGAAAAATGTGGGAGAGTTTGATCGTGCAGATAGATTCTTTAAAGATTGGTGTTCTGGCCGAGTTAACCTGGATGACCTTGATTTGGATTCCATTAATGATTATCCAAATGGCTCTGCTTCATCTCCTGTAAACTTGAAGCAATTCTTGTCAATGGAGCTCTTTAGGGTTGGTGCTAGGAACCCTCTTGAGAAAAGTCTGCATTTCACATCCGGTTCTGACTCTTCTCCTCGAAAGCCACGCTTGACGACTACTTTCAACACTCTGATTGATTTGTATGGAAAGGCTGGGCGCCTGAACGACGCTGCTAATCTCTTCTCAGAGATGTTGAAGTCTGGAGTTCCTATAGATACTGTCACATTTAATACAATGATCCATACTTGTGGAACTCATGGGCACTTGTCAGAGGCCGAATCTTTGTTGAAGAAGATGGAAGAGAAAGGGGTATCCCCTGATACAAAGACATATAACATTCTTCTGTCTCTACACGCTGATGCAGGGGACATTGAGGCAGCTCTTAAATACTATAGGAAAATCAGGGAAATGGGTCTTTTCCCTGATACTGTCACTCATCGAGCTGTTATTCATATATTATGCCAGCGGAATATGATTGGAGAAGTTGAAGCTGTGATGGCTGAGATGGATAGAAATGGTATTCGTATTGATGAGCACTCTGTTCCTGTTATTATGCAGATGTATGTTAATGAAGGTTTAGTCAAACAAGCAAAAGCTCTCTTTGAGAGGTTCCAGATGGATTGTGTGTTGTCATCAACGACATTTGCAGCCGTAATTGATGTCTACGCTGAAAAGGCACTATGGGTTGAAGCAGAGGCTGTGTTTTATGGTAAGAGAAACATAACAGGTCAGAGGAATGATGTTTTGGAGTATAATGTCATGATCAAAGCTTATGGGAAGGCCAAACTTCATGAGAAAGCACTCTTTCTCTTCAAGAGAATGAAGAACCAGGGGACTTGGCCAGATGAGTGCACTTACAATTCTCTTGTCCAAATGCTTGCTGGTGTTGATTTAGTGGATGAAGGTCAGAGGATCTTGGCTGAAATGCTGGAATCTGGCTGTAAACCGGTATGCAAGACCTTTGCTGCGTTGATTGCAAGCTATGTCCGGCTTGACCTACTGTCTGATGCAGTTGACTTGTATCAGGCAATGGAAAAGACAGGGGTGAAACCCAACGAGGTTGTTTATGGTTCCTTGATTAATGGTTTTGCTGAGAATGGCAAGGTTGAAGAAGCAATCCAATACTTTCGAATGATGGAAGAACATGGTGTTCAGCCCAATCATATCGTTCTAACTTCCCTTATCAAAGCTTATAGTAAGGTAGGTTGTCTTGAAGAAGCTAGGAAAATATACGACAAAATGAAGGAATCAGAGGGTGGCCCAGATGTTGCTGCTTCAAACAGCATGTTAAGTCTCTGTGCAGATCTTGGCATGGTTTCTGAAGCAGAAATCATTTTCAATGATCTAAGAGAAAAAGGCACATGTGATGTTATCTCGTTTGCAACAATGATGTATCTGTACAAAGGCATGGGAATGCTAGACGAGGCCATAGAAGTAGCTGAAGAGATGAGAGAGTCTGGTCTACTAATGGACTGCACTTCATTTAACCAGGTCATGGCTTGCTACGCTGCAGATGGCCAGTTACGTGAGTGCTGTGAACTATTTCATGAGATGATAAACGAAAGAAAGCTATTACTGGACTGGGGAACCTTTAAAACACTCTTCACCCTATTAAAAAAAGGTGGGGTCGCAAGTGAAGCTGTGGAGCAGCTACAAACTGCATACAACGAAGCTAAACCACTGGCCACATCAGCAATCACAGCAACTCTCTTCTCAGCCATGGGATTAACTGCATATGCTCTGGAATCATGCTTAGCTCTCACAAAAGATGAAATCCCTCTCGAGCATTTTGCGTACAATGCAGTGATATACACTTATGGTGCGTCAGGAGATATTAACATGGCTTTGAATACATACATGAGAATGCAGGAGAAGGGTCTAGAACCAGATATCGTCACACAAATCTACCTTGTTGGAATATATGGTAAAGCTGGAATGATGGAAGGTTTGAAAAGGGTACATAACCGGCTTACTTATGGAGAGCTTGAACCAAACATGTCGTTGTTCAAAGCGGTTAGGAATGCTTATGAATCTGCAAACAGACAGGATCTGGCTGATGTTGTAAAAAATGAGATGTCTTTGGCTTACGAAGAGAAGTATGGTTCGAGATCTGGAGAAGATGAAGAAGAATCCGGAGCAGAGGAGGCATTTTGAAGTAGCCATTAATGTGTGTATGAAGAATGTAGAAGTTAGGGTTTAGTGATATTGACCTGTATAGTTCACACAAGGCAGAGAATACGTGCATATACAGACTGATCTCTGGCAAAGTTAAACTGTTGTACGTTGCAAAAAGTCTATATACATAGCCAGTTCGGTATTCTGTCTCTCGGGTCGGTTTGGATCGGTTAAATGAAATTGAGCACCGTATGGTTTAAAATTTAAACCAATATTTGGTTAGGGTGGATTATCCAATAAAAAGCGGGTCGGGTTCTGAAATTCGGGTTCTTCGCACGTGCGAAGGGTAAAATTTGTGGCGCGCAAAACCTAGAAGGTTATATTTACGGAGAAGCCCAAATAGAAAATGGATTTATCAAGAACCCCCCTGAAAATTTCTTTATCGCCCTAATAATTGTCGCTCATGGAGCTTTGTCGTTTGATGTCGTTCGATGTCTGTTGAACGGGAAAACTGCTCAGAAGCTACCCGAGCGTTCGTCGTGTAGTTCACATTGATCGCCGGTCTTTAGAGAGTAGAGAGAGATTCATCGGCTCATTCGATTCCATTCGCTGTACACCATTCGTGTCGCTAATTCCTCTTTCTGACCCTGGGATTAGGTGTGTTAAAAGGATTTCCTCCCTGAGGCTACTTTTGTATAATTCCATATGCTTGTTGTTGTTTTTGCTCTTCTAATTTAACAAATGCGTAATTTGTATGATTGACAAATTTTTTGATAGTAATCTTCTCCGAGTCGGAGCTTTGTATCATTTGAAATATTCAGGCAAAAAAAATGGAGTTATTTCTTTGTTGTGGTCAATTTCATATCCTTAGTTTTTGATTAATATATTGAAAAGAAGAAGAAGGATAGAGAGCATAGTAAGATCGATGGCTAGTGTCCAGCAAAATGGACTGAGGTATGGAATTACGGAACCTATCTCTTTAGGAGGACCAACTGATGTTGATGTGATCAAGACACATGAGCTCGAGAAGGTTACTGTCTTTGTAAATTTTCAGTATTTTAGTTTCGAATATTTCCATTATAATTGTTTCTTGGATCTTCAGTACCTGGAAGATGTTGGATTGTATGAGAGTAATGATGAAGCAGTTAGAAGGGAAGAAGTTTTGGGGAGACTAGATCAGGTTTTTAATGCTTTAATGGTTTCTAGAGTTTGATTATATTCAAGAGCAGTAACTGTTCTTCCATGATTTATGTATCCAGATTGTGAAGACATGGATTAAAACAACCAGTCGTGCCAAAGGGTTGAATGATAGGCTCATTCAGGAGGCGAATGCTAAAATATTTACTTTTGGTTCTTATCGGCTTGGGGTAATGATAAAGACATATTGGAGAAGAGCTTTGTTTTACTCGTTTCTTGTATTCTGGATGCTTTCTTTGTACAGTGAAAGGAACACTTACTGAAATCTAAAGTGTTATTCTGTAGTCTTCTGATGTTTAATTTGTTTCCTTCTGAATGTTTTGATGTATAACTTTCTTCTTCTTCAAATAGGTACATGGACCTGGTGCGGATATAGACACACTATGTGTGGGACCTAAACATGCAACTAGAGAAGTACTATAACTCTTGCATTTATGTTTGACGTGGATCTTTTCTTCTTTTTTCATATATAGCGTTATGAGTACTTATTCTTGTCTATAATGCGATTAGGGTGACTTCTTTGGTGAATTACAAAGGATGCTGTCAGAAATGTCTGAAGTGACTGAGCTACATCCTGTGCCTGATGCTCATGTTCCCTTGATGGGATTTAAACTCAATGGAGTTTCTATAGATCTTCTTTATGCACAACTTCCCCTTTGGGTTATTCCTGAGGTAGTGTCTGGGATTCGCCAAACAGGGTTTGTTTAGTCTTTGACAATGCTATTTATCAGTCATGTCAAAATAAGTAACAGGGTATTCTATCGCAGACATTGTAATGCCTTTGACTCATTGATTTCAACCTGATTAAAGTCTTTGTTAATATGTGGCTTCATGAAATTCAAATAGGTAGATGATGATGATGCTTCTGTTTTCAGAGTTCTAAAAGTCATTTTAGAATGGATCTCTTTGCATTTAGTTTCTGAGAAAAAGAGAATATCTAAACTCTGGTTCTATCCTGGTGTTAATGGTGTAGGACTTAGATATCTCAGAGGATTCAATTCTACAAAATGCTGATGAGCAGACAGTTCGGAGCCTGAATGGTTGTAGAGTTACCGACCAAATTTTGCGTCTTGTTCCAAACATTCAGGTTTTGGCCACAGAGCATACATGTTTTACTTTTTCTCTATTATTATTACTATTTCTCAGCAGTAAGAATTGTTTTTCTGAATCTATGCTTTATTATGGGCAGAGTTTCAGGACTACGTTAAGATGCATGCGATTGTGGGCTAAGAAACGTGGAGTCTACTCAAATGTGTGGAGAATTCTCTCACATATTTTACTTTTTTCACTTGTTATTATGTAAATGTTAATTTTCCATCTCTTAAGAGTGTCACTTTTCTATGACACTTGCAGGTCTCAGGATTTCTTGGTGGTATAAACTGGGCTTTGCTTGTTGCTCGGATCTGTCAGCTTTATCCTAATGCGCTCCCAAACATGCTAGTATCTCGGTTCTTTAGAGTTTATACTCAATGGCGTTGGCCAAATCCAGTAATGCTTTGTGATATTGAAGAAGGATCCCTTGGGCTTCAAATCTGGGATCCTAGAAGAAATCCAAAAGACCGGATGCATATAATGCCTATAATAACTCCTGCATATCCCTGCATGAATTCCAGTTATAATGTCTCAGTAAGCACACTGCGGATTATGACAGGGGAGTTTCAGAGGGGCAAAGAGATTTGTGAGGTCAGATTTAATTATTTCCGAACATGAAGTTGTCTAAACCCTGCTTACTTGGATTCTCTGCAGATTGTCTGATTACTAATTGTCTAGCAGGCTATGGAAGACAACAAAGCTGATTGGGACACACTTTTTGAGCCTTTTGCGTTCTTTGAAGCTTATAAGAACTATCTGCAGATTGACATTACTGCAGGCAATGAAGATGATCTAAGAAAATGGAAAGGTTGGGTTGAGTCACGTCTCCGCCAGCTAACACTGAAGGTGTTGTTTAAATTGTCATTAATTCTATTGATTTCTTAATCTTATTTATACAACTCATCACTTGCGTAACCTATATTACAACTGATTATTTCGTTGAAATCTAGATCGAGAGGCATACATTCGACATGCTTCAGTGTCATCCGCATCCCCATGATTTTCAAGACAAATCCCAACCGCTCCATTGCTCATACTTCATGGGTCTGCAACGGAAACAAGGCGTTCTAACAACAGAAAATGAACAATTTGATATCAGACGAACTGTTGAAGAGTTTAAACACACTGTTAACAGTTACATGTTGTGGATTCCTGGAATGGAGATTAATGTCAGCCATATAAAGCGGAGGAACTTACCAAACTTTGTATTTCCTGGTGGAGTTCGGCCTTTGCATACCTCTAAAGGAACATGGGACAGCAAACGCCGATTGGAACATAGGAGCAGCCCTCCTAACGCCGCTACTACTGAAACAACTTCTGAAAGTAAAGCTGGTTCTAACAGCACAGGTGATGGGAAGAAGAGAAAAAGAGTGGAAAATGAAACGCTAAGGAACACTAAACACACCACTGTCCTAATTCCTGTAGAGATTTGCGAAGCCAGAAGCCCTAATCCATCTATTGCCTCCATCTCAAGTCCTGAGACAGATAGCTATACAAACAGTAAATCTGCTCCTATTAGTCTACCGGAAAATGTTGTTGCAAGTGAGAAGTTAGCTAGTGCTCCCATTCAAGAAACTGAGGAACTCGAAGACAGCTTCAGTTTTGAAAATCCAGCTACAGAGAAATCAAACAGGGATACAAATACAATCTTACCAACTGCTCCGGTTAATCTGACCATCAAAGCCGGCACTTCAAATGGCTCATTATTCTCCAATATGACAGTAGAAGAACTCGAGGTCTTATCTTCTATCATGTTCTTGCGTTTTCCGATAACACAGACTGGTCTTTAAAGCTTGTTATATGTTCCTTATGATATCTATTCTCTTATAGGTTCCTTATCCGTCCATTCAACAGCCGAATCTGATGCATATACCATCAGTACAACAGCAGAAGCCGAGAATCAGGCAAGTACTTGTCTCTCTATTCTTCTTGTTTCTTCAGTTTAAGAAACATATAAGAACTTCTATCATTGTTTTCTCATTTTGCAGATTGAATTTCACCACTTTAGGAAAAGCTACAGGCCAAAGCACTTGATAAAAACATGAAATCCCCCCAAGTCCATGTAAAAAATCTTCTAAGTTCATGTAAAAACAGTGGTTTTTTATATACAAAAAACGCTTCTTGTCATTCATCTTTGCAATACATTACGTGAATTCACAGTTAGCTTTATATAATAATTCAAACTTACATATAAAAGTCATAATTCCAATAAATTAAAACATTTTGCCTACAAGAACTTTTGATGAATTACTCACAGGTTAATTTACACAAGATGCACACTCACTGCTTTCCCCTGGAGACCATTACAAATTGGATAAAGCAGACTGTGACAAATTATTCGAGTAAATTGTTTCTCTTCAAAGATCTAAGTACAAAAAAAAAAAAAAAGATCAGGAGGATACTGTAACTGTACTAACCAGACTATTGCCATCTCCATATGAACCTATAATCACATCAATATAACATCATATAAGACAATACATTTGTAAATTAAAATGAGATGATAGTGTTGTGTGATTGATACAAACTTACCATGTAACCTCTCAAAATTTTATAAGAAACTAAGCTCCAAACCATGAGAAATCCTTGTCAAACTCATCATCAAATGCACCATAAGTATCAAAACCAGAGTAAAAGGTGCCAGTATCAAACGGTAAGTCATGAAATGGAGACAGAATGTTAGTGTCCAAGAGCTTATCTTGTTCATTCTGAAGTATAGGCAAATCTCCACTTGTACCGTTTTCATTTCCATGTAAACCAACAGGTTGCAGTCCCCCTGGGGCCTCAAAACTGCTATTAGGTGCTGGTACATTCATTTCTAACTGTGTATGAATGTCTTCTTCTTGATTATGCACAAACACTGAAGATGGATTATAAAAGTTATAACCAGAACCATATTGTAACTCCGGGTTAGCGTTTGGTCCGTAAATCATCGGTCTTTCTTGGACAGGTATCATAGTCTGTGCAGGCATTTCATCTACAGATGGAAGATATGAATAGTTGTTGTTATCAAAATCAGGAGCAACTAATTGAGAATGATTATCCAGACCATTCTCCACTAGTCCTAAAGCAATGTTGGGTTCTACAACACCTTCCCCTATGTTATATTCAAGCATATGTGCGTCGACATGATTCATATCAGGTAAAACAACATCTCTTTGCTCAATTTCTAGTTGTTCTTCCTCTTGTTGATTCACATTTCCTGATCTGATCCTTGGTCTTTTCTTTCTCCGGTGCTTTTCTGTTTTATCTTTATCTTTATCTCTAACTGAATGTGAGATAGTAGCTGCTGGCGGTTCTTGATTTCTTCTATTATCTTTAGATGAAACAGAACCTGAACCTGAAGCATCCTCTGCTCCATCAACATCATAGTCACTATCACTCATGACGACAGGCTTCCTTCGATCAGCATTACCTCGTCGATGCGTCTCAGTTACATTAGATGTTCCATTGTCACTACTAGGCTGTTGAATGAGAGATTCCTCTTGGTTCAACACAGCTAACCAAATTGCACTCTCTTTAGCTGTCATCTTATCCTGTAAACATTTTGATTGACGAACATGCCTCTTAATCTTTGCTATATCAGGAGACATATGGTTGATCACAGCCGTTAAAACCCCAACTTTCCACATCTTCTTGAGATCATGTGGTTTTTTGTAAGGTGGAGTCTGGCTTTTAGGTAGACCTAGTTTTACCCACCATTCTTCATTCCCTGTTGGCCACCATGGTGGAGGAGTTCCTTTCTCTAATGGATACTTTCTCTGTGGAGGATCACAGTGTTGCATCAAAGAAGATAATAAAGATCCAAGAGTTGCATCTTGTAAATCTTGAAGAACAAATTGTGACATTCTATTCCCATCTGATTTCCCAAAAGCTAAACATTCCTCTTCGTATTTCGCAATAGCCGCTGGTCCATTCTTATCAAACTTCACTTTCTCCTTCCACCAAGCTCGAATATTGTCCGAGGAACCGCTTACAGGCTTCCCCTTTTCGGGTATAATACCATACACAAAGCCTCGGACTTTGCAGACTTCCATTAGCTTTAACATGTATTTAAGTATACCATCTTGAGCTCTAGACATTTTCTTTCTCTGAGCTTGATCTGAGATTTTCTTGGGTGTTTCCTTCGTCACCTGTGAACCAATTTTTTGCCGTTCTTTGATTCTTTTAAGCCGAACACGATCCTTCCACATCCGTTTCTCTAGATCTTCAGCATCAATTTCTTCGTCACTCACCTCAATTTCAGCAACATTATCACTAGCTAAATCATCAGGCTCATTGTCCATCCTGTCAAAATCCATTTACAAGAACGATTAACACCAAACAACAACCTTGCCCCATTAATGCAAACAAGCTCCAACGTTATTGTATACAGTATCTCAATTTTGAGGAAAAAAAACGATCGTTGAACCTCAATTTATCATCGATACATCAAATTCAATTTCGATTTGAGATTTAACCTAAGGCATAACTCTGTCCAACAATTCTTAAACATCCCGAACAATGAATTTCCGGTGTTTCATCGATTACGGTAAACAAAAAGTTAAGTGTTCGATAACAATTGAAATCCAGTTAATACTTCGACCCATTGGGGATAGCATAAACCCTAAATCCCCAGAATGAAATAGCGTAATCGAAACCAAAGGATCGAAATTGAATCCAATGTTCCTCACCTGATATCTGCTATTGTCATAGCAAGATCGCCCATATAAAACGAATCTTACTCAAAAAACCCTTCAACGATTGACCACTATAAGCCGTCAAATTCGCATATCCTGAAGAAATTTTAGGGTTTTCTCTTCTTATTCGGGCGAAGAGTAAAAAATGGCTGCCAATTTTCGAGAGGCAACCGATTAGTCTTTACCAAAGTTGTTAACTTTTGATTCGTAACAATATTTGTTTTTGTGTGAGAACAAAAAAAAATATATATATATTATTATTTATTTTTGTTGCGAAAACCAAATTGTTTTGTCCCTTATTGTTTTTTCCCTTATATGTAAAATATATTCCGCTTTCGTTGTGGTCAAATAATCACTTAATTTATTTCTCTCAATTTTTGTAAATGCAAATAATTATAATTCCTTAACCTTCAATATCATAATTATTACTAGTGATATTATAGCATAACGTTTCAAACAAATTTATTTGTGGAATTTATATATGCTTTTAATGTATTGTAGTAAGCTTATAAATATAATAAATATATGTGCGGTTCATAAATGACAACTTTTTATCACAAACAAAAATTAAACAATTGTGGACGTTATAACACATTTCTGTAAATATTTTAAATATCTACCATATATTTATCAGCAAAAAAATAAATCTAAAAGTATGCATGATTACCAAATTTTTCATAGATACATTAATTTATTATATTTTTTTATTAGGTATAACAAAAAAATACACTAATAACAGGTCTAAAAACAATTTTGGTAAACACTAACACATTAGTATATTTTTACAAAAATACCTATAAAATTCTTCATATATATATGCACCCCACGAAATATCGTATTTCTATTCATTTTTTAATTTGTTGGTAATTTTCTTTTGTTAAAAGTTTGTTGG
Source organism: Aethionema arabicum (assembly GCA_000411095.1). NCBI lineage: Eukaryota > Viridiplantae > Streptophyta > Magnoliopsida > Brassicales > Brassicaceae > Aethionema > Aethionema arabicum. Next base: position 47,021 of record KE151155.1, read on the forward strand.
TAACTTGGTATCAATTCACTATATTAATAATATTGCCAACTTTATTCATTTAATTTACTAACGTCTAGTTGCTTAATTGTGTACATTAATACATGGCGTAAATGGTCAAATGATTCAATGTAAAATATTAAAAAAACCATAACTCTATTTCTTAGTAATATTATAAATATTTTTGTATGCTAAGTATTTTTCAACGTGTCAATACTCAATACACATCTCCGATTTGGATTACGCTAAATACGGTTAGCCCATTAAAGGCCCAAGAGAAAATACAATGAGATCATACATTTTTTTTTCACACATGAGATCATACATTATACCTTGGCTTTTTTGGCGTGCATTAATGCTTTATTTTTCTCTGGTTGATATTTTTTGCAAAATTAAAATATTACTTTTATAACATTCAATATTTCCTACCATAACATGATTATTTTCTATTTTAAAATGAAAAAATAAAAAATTATCTTATATCAACATTTTTCCAACAACTAAACCAAATCATCAAATATATATTTCTATGACCTAATATGCATTGCGAGCTAATTTTTAATGCAACTGTCTACTTATATTAAACTTTATAGTATTTTAATTTATGAATTCTATTAAAAATTTAAAAGTGTTGATACGAATAATACGTGATTACCATAAAAAAAACAACGTTATTAACAAATAAATAAAGGGTACCAAAAAAAAGTATTTCTCGCGTGGCAACAAAAAAATACTAAAGAAGTTGACTTTTTGGGTACACCAAGAAGTAAACTTTGACTTTACCGACAAGACAAAACAGAAAACATTAGAAGCCGAGAGTCTTGTTCTTTCTTCAACTCTTCAAGATCGCGTCTTTCATCATCTTCTTCCTCTACACACTACTCTTAATTTTACATTGCTAAATCTTTCCCTATTTTTCTTCACAAATGTTATAGTGAAAGTTTTAAACTTTTTTTTCCTCTCTTCTCTTAACCTTAACCTCACATGGCGATTCCTGCTTCTCTCTGTTTCCTTTCTCCTCCAACCGTTCCAAAATTACCCTTTTACCCTTCCATCAAACTCGCTCCTACTCGACTAACCCTTTCCTCTAACCGTCAAATCAACAATTCCTCCTCCGCCGCCGCCACCGCGGCAGAATCCGGCGAAATTTCCGGTTTACGAGTTGTGATTTCGGCGGGAGGAACCGCCGGACACATCTCTCCGGCAGTTGCGATCGGTGATGAACTAAAATCAATCGATCCACAAACTCAAATCCTCTTCATTGGTTTCCCCAACAGTATGGAGAGCACAACAATCCCAACCGCCGGTTACGATTTCGCCGCCATCTCCACCGGCGATTT
>KE151155.1:48364-65595 GCA_000411095.1 Aethionema arabicum
ATCTCCACCGGCGATTTCTCCCGCTCATTCCAATTCCCAATTCGATTAATCCAATCAACCCTAGAATCCTACAAAATCCTCCGTAAATTTCACCCCCAAATCGTCATTGGTACCGGAGGACACGTGTCATTCCCCGTATGCTTCGCCGCTATAATCCTAAGAATCAAACTCGTAATCCAAGAACAAAACTCAATCCCAGGACTCACAAATTGGATTCTCTCCTTCTTCGCTGATACAATCTTCGCTCCTTTCAATTGCACAGTCGATAATCTCCCAAAAAGAGTCGCTACAAAATGTGTTGTTTACGGTAATCCAATACGACAAGCTTTAAAACGTTACGCATCAAAAGGAGCTGCTCGTGTAAGCTTCTTTGGTCAATGGTCAGGAGCTGTACAAGAAGCAAAAGTAGTTCTTGTTCTTGGTGGTTCTTTAGGAGCTAACGCCATTAACATAGCTTTACTTAACTGTTACTCAGAACTATTAACAGAACATCAGAATTTGTTCTTAGTTTGGCAAACTGGAGTTGAAGCTTTTGATGAAATGGATAGTCTAGTTAGAAGCCATCCTCGTCTTTTTCTATCTCCGTAAGTCTTTTGTCTTCTTTTTAGTTTTGTCTTGTTTGTTTGTTTTTGTCTGTGTTTCCAAAGAGTAATTTTTGTTTGAACAGTTTAAGTCACAGAACTCAAAGTGTGGTTTTGCTACAAGGTTCTTGCGTTCAATAGGTATGGCTTATGCTGCTGCAGACTTGGTTATCTCAAGAGCTGGTGCAATGACATGCTCAGAGATCATGGCTTTAGGCAAACCTTCTATTCTCGTACGTTCAAATCCCTTCTTTAACTACTGAAATTCCTCTGTTAAAATCATTAAATTGAGTGGTTTTTGTTATAGATTCCATCACCACATAATGATGAAGGAGATCAAGTGAGGAATGCTTCTTTAATGGCGGATGCAATTGGTTCAAAGGTTATATCAGAAGAGGAGCTAGACTCAATTACTCTTAGAGCTGCCATGGAAGAGATTCTAGGTACCAAATCCTATCTCATAAGTTAAAAATCTCCACTTTCTTCTTCTTCTTCTTCCTCTTATAGTCTAATTTGTGTGGTATGTGACAGGGGATGAAGAATTGATGAGTGAAATGAGTGAACGAGCTTTGAATGCAGCGAAGCCTGATGCTGCATCAGATGTTGCTAAACATATCATTTCACTTGTTAAATCTTCTTCAACTAACACAAGATGAAGTAAGTTAAATTCTTAGTTTCGATTTTCACTTTCTTGTAGCTTGAAACCTCCATTGATTTATCGATTTTTAGTAATAAAAATGTGTGCTACAGATTTGCAGAATGGGTATGATGCCTGAAAACTTCAAAAATAATGATGATCTATTCAAGAACAAATGTTGATTTTTGTGGACCCATTTTGTCGTCTCAATCTTGTAATGAAGAGACCAGAAAAAATGTAAAACTTCAAGGGTCTTTTTGCAATTATGTATTTGTTTGTATAGTTGTATACAGTATACTTGTATTTGAATCAATTTCGTTCCCAGTTTGTAAATCTATAACACTCGTAAGAGAAACCTTCTATTTGCCAGAGAAGGTTTATCTTCCATACGTGTGTGTGCGTATAAATACAAGGAAACGCACGTGTGTATATACATATACTGATAAGCACGTGTGTATATATACATATACTGATAAGCACGTGTCGTTAAATGTGGTTGAGCAATTTTCAGCAACTTTGATTAACATTGCTTATAAGTTATCAATTTCGTGGACCGATATTTTAATTTCATTTTAATTCTGTGGCAATAAAGTTAAGATTTTAAGCGGTTCTCTAAACCACAAATACAGAAATAAATAACGGTTTGTGCTTCTCCGGTGAGATCGGACGGCGACTGGTAATTTTCGCGGTGGAAAATGGTTACTCTCCGATTTGAGCTAAGCTCAGCTTCCCTCACTTCCGCCTTAGTCACCTCTTCTCTGAACAATCACTCCCGAGCTGGGCGTTCCTTCGCTTTTGAGCAACTGGGCCAGGTCAGCTCATCTCCGGCGATCGGAATGGTCGCGAAGGGATGGAAGACGACGGTAGAGGGAATCTGCACGGCCGATGAGCTTCACTATGTTCCAGTTCCTAACTCAGATTGGCGCGCCGCCCTCTGGCGATATCTTCCTTCCCCAAAGGTACATTAAGGTATATGTGTAGTCTTGTAGAAGCATATGTATGTGTAGGTGTACTTATATACGTATTTCCAGGCACCGAAGAGGAACCATCCTTTGCTTCTACTGTCTGGTGTTGGGACTAATGCTATTGGATACGATCTTTCCCCTGAGGTGACTACTAATTTCGATTTACTTTGTTTAGGGAAGGGCTTATAATGTTACACAAACTTGCATATGGAAGCTAAAAACTCTGGTGTTTGATATTACTTTATGTAGTCTTCGTTTGCACGATTCATGACTGGTCAAGGTTTTGATACGTGGATTCTTGAGCTCCGTGGAGCTGGATTAAGTTCGCGCAGTGTTGATCAGTCTAATACAGATCTTGGTAATTGAATGCATCATGGCTTCCTTAAGTGCATCTTTTCTTTGATTTCTGAAATCCTGCTTGTTGATGAAGGGAAAACGGGAGAGAGATTACCTAGCAACAACCAGCAGCAAATCGTGTCAGGTCTATTGGAAAATCTCATAAGTGTATCTGAGGGGCTCGAGAATGTTCTGGACGGAGGTTGATTATCTACTCTCATCTCTCTGTCTTCTGTGATGTATTCAGCTTGTTCAAATATGTCAAACTGGGCAATATGTTACTGAGTCTAGAAGAGTCATTGTGTTGATACTGAGAAAGATCCTGCAGGTTATAATATCCTCGGGCCGCAAGACCGCCTATCCAAGAGAGTACAAGATCTCAAGCAGCGGATTGAGCTTATTCCGCATTACAATTGGGATTTTGATAACTATCTAGAGGAAGATGTTCCTTCTGCGGTGAGGTGACACCTCTTGTTTATTCTATCATTTACTTTTGGCCATTTGTAAATAGAAAAACCTTCAGTTTCAAGTTTGCTTCGGTATGGCTTCTGGACATTTTGTTGGAACCCTTTCTCTGTCGCATGTTATTTCCAGTTATGTCTAGTAATATGAACTGTTGGTCTCAGATGGAGTATGTGAGAACTCAAAGCAAGCCAAAAGATGGGAAGTTGCTAGCGATTGGTCACTCAATGGGTGGTATCTTGTTATATGCCATGCTCTCAAGATGTGGTAAGTTCTCTTATTTCATGTACTCAAATGTAATGCATAGTGAGATTTTGGCTTATATCAGGTTTTCATTAGGCTTTAAAGGAAAAGATTCTGGGTTGGCTTCAGTCACTACTTTGGCATCAGCATTTGACTACTCATCCTCAGGAACATTCCTCAAGTATCTATTACCCGTGGCAAGTACTTTAGAATCACAAAAGTATTCTGTCCCCTTGCAAACGGAAACTGAAACTGAAAAATAGTATTGAAATCTTATCTGTTTCAGGCTGAGCCGGCACAAGCTCTCAACGTGCCTATCATACCAATGGATGCAATGTTTAACGTAGCTTACCCTCTAATGTGTCGTCCTCCATTTGCTTTATCCTGGATAAACTCTAATATCTCTGCTCCTCAAATGATGAACGATGAAATGTTTGAGAAGCTTGTTTTGAACAACTACTGTAAGTACAAGAACTTCCATCTACAACTTCTGCACAATATAATACACAGTAGGAAGTTTTCTCCGGAATAATTTTTGTTAAAAACTATGCAGGCACAGTACCAGTTAAGCTTCTCTTGCAGCTATCAACAGCCGTTGAACAAGGCGGGCTACGCGACAGAACCGGTACTTTCTATTATAAGGATCACATCGGCAAAACCAATGTCCCAATCTTAGCTCTTGCAGGGGACTGGGACATTATCTGTCCTCCTGAAGCTGTATACGGTACATACTCCACAAACAAAGCTTATGTAATCGTTAACCAGAGTTTAATAGCTTTGATCTTATGAGCAGATACTGTAAAGCTGATACCAAAACATCTAGCCACCTTCAAAGTTTTAGGATCACCTGGAGGTCCACATTATGGTCATCAAGATCTAATTGCTGGCCGAACGGTATGAAAATTTTTCGTGATTGTTTAATACAAAACTACATCAATTTATGTTATTTATGCTCATTCTGTTATTACAGGTTCCAAACGAAGTATGTCCTTTGATAGTTCAGTTTCTTCAGCGCCATGACGAAATTCAACACTCATGAGATTCAGACCAATGTTAAAGCTACAGATTCGTTTCTTGGTTCTATAAAAGGAAAGGTATTTACATACACAAACATAGTTATGTTCATGTACATATATCTCCACGCAACTATGATGATGTCATTTGTTCATTATCATCATGATCATCATCAATATATGATCTTGCTTACAAGTCACCATTTCATCAATGTTTGCACCAAACAAAAATTGCACCGTACCTAACATTTTTATCTAGTGACCCCATATAGTTTAGAAAACTGATCTTTTCTTATAGAATTAGAAACGTTCAAGAGTAATGATAAGTAAAAAAACCAAGAAAAGAATAATCTAATAAAACATAATACTAATTGGGTTTTAATTATCAATAGAGGAGATACTTTTCTTCTTCTCTAAAGCTTTCTTCTTGACATACGCCGTCGTTTTACAAAACGGACATGTGTTCTTCCTGAACAACCATTGTTTCACACACTCAACATGAAACATATGTCCACAGGATAATTGTCCTACCTCCTCCTCTGCTTCATACTCGTCCTGTCAATAATCCAAAACATGAACAATTACAACAAATTCGTTTATCTACTAACTTCAAAAACCTATGAAAACCCTTACTTACTTGGCAAATGCTGCATTTCATATCTGCTAGTGCCAATGTTGTTTTACTTGGCAATGGAGAATCTGAGATAAAGGGTTTGATTATCTTGACACAGATCTTTATCTGTTTCTCTTTAAGACCAGTATTCACATAACCAATTCTATCACCAAGCTCCAAAAGTTGCTATTTTGAAACACAAGAGTTACAAAACACAGAGAAAAGATTGAGACAATGAAACTCGTTTGGCATGTTATGTGATTACCTCATATGACATGTTATCGACATCAAGTCTCAAGTCATGAAAGTGATCGTGTGAATTTAAGATCCCTCCCATCATGAATCCGTTCTGGAGCATCATCATCTACAGATGAACAACAGCCATAGAAGTTTATACATTTTGATCTAACAACTTAATTTAAGAAACTTTGCATTTTGCAACAGCATTTTAACCTCAGCAAGCCCATCATTGTAAGGATGTTGTTGTAAATGACGATGATAAAGATCTAAATCTTGATTAATAGATCTCCTGGGGAATACAGAAGAACCCTGCACAACCAGTAAAAACACTTATGAAATCAACCTCTCATAAAACCCAGAATTCAAAACTAATCAAAGGACTATATTAGATAACTCTTGAGTATGCAACCATACTCATAAACCTCATATGATCACTTCAAATGTTACAAATCCAAAAACTCAGAATCAATCAAAGTTTCTAATGCGTTTTTTATGTCTCAATTCAATCAAAAGAGCCTGCAAGCTATTTTCCCAGAAGAGGAAGAAACAGTGTAAAGAACCTTAATTTCCTCGTACAGAAAAGCTTGTAATCCCCAGGAGAGTGGAACAACAAGAGGAAGAGGTATGGATGAAAAACCCTAAAGTTTGCTCTGAGGTTGAACAAGATGATAAATACCAAAATCCCTAAAATTTAGCCATATAGATACTAACTAATGGATAAATACAAAATATTTATTGTAGGTTTTTAACCAACAATATATTTAAAATCCTAAAATCTAAATAATCCAGCAAAATTGCAGAAAATCTAAACCCCAATATAGCTTTAGATAATGTAATAAATGAATTTAAATCAATTAATGAAGAGGTTTAATGTAAAATGTACCTCTCTATGGTTAGGGTTATGGTTACTGCTAGTATTGTTCTTATCTCCATCGATTTTGCGTCTCGCCGGAATATTCCTTCTTGGAAGATCCGACTCAACGGGTTCAATGGAGCCACTAATAACCGCATCAGTCGAGAATCCAATTCCTGGTCCACACCAAACATCAGGAGCCCCTACACAACCGCCTCCATTTATACTATTAGCTTCGCTCAAAATCTTAATCGAATCGCCATTGTAACTACCCTTGTTCTTCTTATTCTTCTTCGGCTTCTTCTTATTTTTCACATTACTAACATCCCAATCCGCGGAGGAGCGAATCAACTCCGGGACGGAGACTCGCTGAGATGCGGAAGCGGTGCAGCCCAGCCTCCTGAAGGAACTCGATTGGGGAAAACCGTTAGGTTTCTTCCTAGTGGAGGCGCTAGCTTCTTTTGAGGAAGAAGAAGAGAATGTTGGGACAAGGAAGAAGGAAGACATGGCGGATTTACATAGACGCGTAACTGGAAGTACGACATGTGTCAATGGTGGATCATCGACGACGAATGGTCGAAGCTTACGAGTTGTTTGATTCCTGGGTCGTTGAAGGCCAATATGTTGACCAATTGTCGTCGAAGAAGACGAAGAAGACTCTGCAGAAACAGGCATTGTTCCAGAGAAGAGAGAGAGAGAGAGAAGCAGAAGAAGATAATGGAGATTGGAGAAAGTGGGTGAGAGAAAGAGAGAGAGGGATATTAGGCGGGGAAGAAGATTAGTGAAAGGTTTTTTTTGAGTTTGGTGAAACTAATTAATACTTTAAACTTTAATCAACGTTTAATTTCTTACTTAATATTTGTATAATTTTTAGATTAAAATGTTACAAAATATAAGGAAGAAACTATGGATTAAAATCTTTTTAATAGTATTAAAATAAATAATAACTAACAAATAAGCGAGTGGGCCGGTTTATTTTCGGTCTAATCTGGCCGGTTCAATTAAGATAACCGGAAACCATGAAAAGAGCTGTTAAAGTTGGGATTCACCTTCACCTTCACTGAAAATCCCTAATCCCAAAAACCTCTGATAAACCCTAATTTAGGACAAGTCCCATGACACGATTTCTACAGAGAATTCCCAGTTTCTTAGCTCGGGGTTTCCATCAATCACCGGTTAAATTTCGCATTTCGAAGAGTTCGACCCACCTATCTGTTGTTCCTCCTCTCGGCCGAGATTTTTCCCGGTTCGTACTCTTCTCTTCCGAGTCCGACTCAGCGCATGAATCAATAAGAGATGAGGATGTCACTAAAGAAGGTGATATTTCTATAAATCAAGCTCTCTTCGTTTTTCAAAATCGAAAATCTTAGCAAAAGGGGAGTGTTTTAAACGGAGTTGCAGGATTTTGTACCAATTGAGTTAGCTGATTCATGAATCCTTCATGATACATATATTCCCTGTCAAAATTATACTTTGTTCATAATTTTTAGGCTTATAGCAATTTCTATTTGTTCTGTTTTCAGAGCTGAGAAACAAAATTAAAAGTTTTCTGGATGATGGCGATGAGAATGCATTACCTGAATTATTTACTGCGATTATGAAGAGAAAGCTTTCAGGGAAACACGATGATAGTGACGATGAGGTGATGAACGAGGTGCGAAAGGATCCAGTTAATGATGCATTTAAGATGAATGACAATGATTCAGATATTGATATCGATAGTGATCACCTAGATGAATCTGATTTCTCTGATTCTGATCTCGAGATTAATGGTCTTAAACTTGATCACTTATCTAATTCCGATTCTGAAAGTGATTAATTAGGTAACTCTTTTCACATAACTGTACTCTGAATTCACAAAATTGAGATTTCTTTTGTTCTTGTTCTTGTTCTTGTTCTTATGTGCCTTTTAAGTTCTGATTAGTGATTGTTTGATCTAAAAACGTGTGAATTCCAGCTTAGTTTTTCCATAGGAATCTTTCATTTGATAAATCCATGGGAGAGTAGCAGAAAGCCTGACGTTTATGTTGGAAGCACGTGGTTTAATAACTTGTCCCAATTGGTGTTTTAGTCATCATATGCTTTGTTTCAGCATCTTTACTTATTTAACAATATCTTTCTGAGGTTAGAGATCTCGAGATCTGATTACAGGTTACGATCATGATTGCTCTCACACTTGATTTAGGGTTTCACTTCCTTGTATAAATAGAGTGACTGTGAGTGAAACTCCCACTTCAAACCCCAAATCAGAAAAGCTTAAAACAATGAAGAGTTCTTGCACAAAACCAGTGTTGTTTACTTGTGTGATCTTGATCTTACTCTTTGTTGGTCAAGAAAACAGAGTGATTGCGCAGCAATGTGACCCTATGCAGCTAAGCCCTTGCGCAGATACGATTACAAAAGGGTATGATCCGTCTCGTGAGTGTTGCACAAATGTGAAGCTGCAAGAGCATTGCCTTTGCCAATACTTGAAGAACCCTAAGTTCAAATCTATCCTTAATTCACCAAATGCCAAAAAGATCGCTACTTCTTGTAACTGTCCTTTCCCAACTAAGTGTTGAAAAAGTCTGTTCTGTTTCCGTTTGTTTAACTCTTGTTTTGTTTCTTGCTTTAATGGAGTTTCCTCTAAAGAATAAACAAAGGTAAAGGTTGCTCCTTTGCTTACCTTTCTACTTTTGTATTGTTTAACAGAAGTCTATTGAGTCTCCTTTTCGAATAAAAAAGAATGATAGCAAAAAAATTTAATGTTACATTTTATATGGTCTAAGAATAACCTTCAGAAAACAAATATTTTAGATTATTTTTTTATATTTTTGAAAATATTACAGTAACATTAATTGGAATAAAATGACAAAAATATTTTCAACCAATTAATAAAAAAAATTGTAGAATATAAAATTCAGCTAATTTTGTGTCACTCATAAAATGTATGAAATTTTAAAGAATATTATTAAAAAATTATTATAAAAAATATAGAATAACACATGTTTTGAAAAGTTGTTTTACCATGTTTCTGAACAAAAACATATATAAATTAGATACATTTCTATACAACATAATCGACACACGGATTGTATAATATAATACATGACTTATCAAACATTAAAAAACCCTTATTTTATAAAGGAAAAATACAACCCATTAACCCTTAATTAAAAAAGGGAAAACATTACTCGTAATTATACAAACTCTAACAAGTATATTTTTTTGTGAAAAAAAAACACATCAAAAGTGATTTAAATGATTTTGCGATGTAGATCCATTAATACTAAATTGAAGACCTAATTCCACATGAGTCGTTGTTGTAATAAATCCTTCATTAATCACATCCAAATTCTCAAAAGATCTCTCACCAACATATCCATTTTGTTGATATGACCTATTCATTTCACTGTTGTTATCGTATTGATTCATACCATATTGTTGTTGGTCCAATATTTCATCCCCACCTACATAATTAATTAATCATATAGTTTTAATTTCATTTCTTATTATAAAAATATCAAAATTAAATATATTATTTTCAGAAATTAACCTTGTGTCAAAAGAGGACTTATATCATCCACTGTTCCTTCCACAACTTGTAACAAATCCCACTTTGAGTAAGCTTGCCTCACTAAACTCTTAACATAATTCTGCAATCAAATAAATTATATATAAATCATATAAAAAACAATAATATAACTTAAGTCGGTCCAAAACCATACCTGACTCAAGTTGTTCATTTCCCGGTTTGTGAAAGTGTGACCATCGATAACCACTTTCACAATTTCGCAAACCGGATTCAACATCATGCCAAAATTTGATCCTTTGAAAATATACAATTTGTTACCCAACACACATTCTTTAGCATGCTTTAATGTCACTTCCCACATTTTATCAGACATTCCTGGTCCCATTATCTGTAACAAGCAATAATTGTTAATTTTTGGGGGATGAGAATGAGACTTTAAAAGTATTTGGCTAAATCTCTAATAATTGAAAAGTTGAGGGGGGGAATAAGTAATTAAATATATTTTACCCGGCGGAGCATATCGGAGTCAACGACGGCGAGTTTTAAAAAGTCTTGAACAGTGTTGATATTGTTAAAAGAGAGCTTCTTGTGAAAAGCTCCTTCTTTGCCTATCTTCTCTAGCCGCCACACTTCATCTTCTAACATTGGTGGGTGATGTTTCTTGTACACTTTATTATTTAAATATTCAACAAGTTGTGTTATTAAAATTAAATTCAAAAAATTAAAAAATTTAATTTTAGTTCTTCACAATTATATAAAAATCGCAATTACTTCTTTAAGAAATGGATCAAAGTTTCTTATTTTATTAGTTAGATTTTTGTAGTGAAATTGAAGTTATACTAATTAATATTAAATAAATAAACAAAAACTATACTCTAATTTAATTTTTTTAAGGAATAATTTAATAAATATTNTAAGGAATAATTTAATAAATATTATAAAAAAAATAAAGAACTTACATTCTCCACGATGATCTCTAACGACAAACGCTTCAGTGATAGCTTCACAAATCGCAACGCTTTGACCGTTTTGACCGCTTAGAACGCTATTTCCAGATTTCGCAATTTTGGCTCCAATTCTAAACTTGCGACTACGAATCCAGCTCGAGTTATCAGTAAACTCAATATCTCCAACAATTCCAACACCGTTTCTGACCGTTAACGTTATTTCTCCGGCAAGTAACGGCCGTTTCCCATCTCTTTCTTTAACAATATAATTCTCAAACGCTTCGCTACTCCATCGTTCACCACAAGGTAAATCTCCGTGAAGAGCAACGATCTCGAGTTTAATCGGACGGTCAAGATTCACCGACACGTTGTTTGAGTCAACGAGGAGGATTTCTAGTGGATTATTGTCCACGTCACTGATTTTGCTTCCGGTGAAGATTGGTAACATTAGTTTGTTACGGAATATTAACTTCATTTTTTTCGCCGGAGGAGTTGCCGGAGCTTCTATCATATACGGCGTTGACCGAGAACATGGCCGGAGACTTTTACTTATACTATATTCAACTTCTTCGCTTACCTGTTTAGATCATTAAATATTATGAGGATTCTATATTTATATTTATAACATAATAATTTATAAATTTATTTATGTAGATCAATTGCTAATTGAATTTTTGTTTTTTATCTATACAAGGTAAATTGTATAAAACATAAATTATTAGTGCAAAACTATTTGTAATGGTAAAATAAAAATAATAATTTCACGAAATCAAAATGCAACTTCAATTTTACATGTATAGAATTTTATACCGCTAATTTAAAATGACGATAGTAAATATAAAGACTTAAATGTAGATATTGTCTATAATATCTTGTCTTGTGCTTTATAAAATATAATTGACTGAAAATGTTAGGTGTCGTTGTATAATCTTTTTTTTAATCAAGTAATTAAATATTAATCACCACTTATATATTTAAGCAATATATAGGATCGAATCTTAGAAGTCGTCAAATGCTTAATTTTTTTAATTGCATAAAAAATTGAATTAATGCCATATTATATATGCACATTGTTGATTTTATCTACAAAGAGCTAGGAGCCATATATTAGTTGTAGATACTTATAATATTAACCATATGCACTTAATTAAACATTTATATTATAAGCTATATGCACTACATATTTATGAACTAATGCATATATATAATATAATAAAAATGAAATTAAAGTTGCACTTACAACTCTTCTGATCACAGGCTCTAAGGCTGTACATAAATTCTTCATTGTATGTTCTTTAATCAAAGCTCCAATTACACTGAAACTATCCATAAATTAAAATAAAATTTATCATAAACCCAAATTAGCAATGAAATGAACATAATTAAGAAATATAATTTAGATTTAGCTACAGATAGAGAGAAAGCATAATTATTAGAGTTGCATATATATATAATTATATATATATAATTATATATAATATATTATTATATGTAGATCCGATAAGAATCATATAAATAAAAATATTTAAAAAAGAAAAAAAGAAAAATTACGAGGAAAAGGAGGGTAGGGATTTGATGCGTTTATCGTTGAAATTTGGATCGTTGTCGTTAGAATCAAGATCGTTGTATAATCTTTTTCCAGCCATTGAAATGAGATCAAATCTAGGAGAGAGTGAGAGAGAAATTAGGGTTTTATCTGCAGAAATGTTTGAGAGACTTTATATATATAGACACACAATAAGTATGTTTTAGTCATTTAAATTAAATAAATACAAAAAGAGAAAAAAATTAATAATTAAAGAAAGTTCGAAGAACGACAAAGGAAACAACCTGGCACCACACTATGATGACGTCATAAATCGTGAAGACTTCTGACGTTAACTCTGAGAGAAAATGTCCGTCTTGTCTACACGTGGAATAATCTTAGCTTCCAACTTTCTTGTCGTTTTTTTAATCCAACGGTTGATATTTACCAGTGAGTCCATCTAATATATACATAGATAAATATTAATGTTTTGATTAATTGGGCAAAAATACGTCCACGATAGGACAATACGGTCTTTTTTCTTTTATTATTTATATTTTATAAAAAAATTTAAAAACACATTATTGATAAATTATGTCAACGTATTTATTATTTGATACATTCTTTTAAATTATATAAATTAGAAAAAAGTAAGGCAATATTTGCGATAACCCGTTTTTCAAAATACTCTGAATATTCTCTTTTTTTGGATAAAAATCTGAATATTCTCTTTAACTAATTAAGCATGTATGTGTATATATATATATTCTATCAACACTATTGTATACATCATAAATTATTAAATACATAAATACACCTTTAGTTATATATAAATAAACCCAAAAAAAATCTTAACAATTATATATACATATATATATCTATAGTAAACCAGTAATGTTTTTACCAGGTGGACCAATCATTGATTATAATTTTAATATATATATATATAGGTTATAATATAATATAATATGAAATTGTATGTAAAAAATGGGTAAAGTACGGAATAATTTCGAAGAAGGTGCGTTGAATTGAACTGATATTTTCATGGAACCTACTTGTCGAGTGGCTTTCAATTTCATTTTTTTTTTAATCCTACTCGACTCTCTTCTTCAGTCTTTATCAAAACTCTTACTTTTCCCTCTTTTTTTATATAATTTAAAAATTGTGTTTTAACTTTAGTTTTATATATATATTATTGGAAGCATTGTATAGTTTATGAATACTTTTTGTAACGATGTTGTTTGGTGTTATTTTAACAAAATACCAAAAAGAATAATACATAATTTTAATTAGTTAGATTCATTATTTAAATGATAAAAGTTAAGTGAGCCTAACTATATATAAAAATGCACTGATAACTCGTACTACTTATACATATTTTTTATATATATAAAGTTCTGTACTATACATATTTGATGGTGGAAAAATTACAATTCTATAATTAGAAGCTTATTTTTTCGATTTAGTGTTTCTATTTATATAATGTTTTTTTATAATTTAATTTCTTGAGATATATTAAGATCGAGTCTTGTTGAAACAGTATATAAAACAGGCTGATTTGTTTCTTGGAAGCATCCTTATTGACCATGCCATGCCCCGTCTTTATATCTCTAGCTAATTGTGTGCACACGTGCATATAGAATTTTCAATTTTCAATACTATATATCCCTAAATTTTAAATAAATACAAAAATATCACAAATTTAATCATGTATATTTCGTGGAAAACATCATCTTAAAACTAACATTTTGTTACGGTTGACCAAGTCAATTTTCACTAATATCTTCACTATAAATGTTTCAAATAAAAAATGAGCAAATTTGGTAATTATAAATGGGCCTCCATCAATAGTAAATGGGCCTTTATCCACTGTAAATGGGCTTTTTTCATGTCCAAGACAATAAATGGACCGAATCGTGTGATATACATATGGGTTCTAATTTCACAAAAAAAAACAAAAGTCTAAAAACGCAAAACCCTATGAGCAAAATACAAAAACCTATCCAAAGAAGTATCATCAAATTTCCTAGCAAACAAGTAACATTTCTTAGTCTTATTTCCATTATACAAACATCCTTCATCTCTATTCCTTAACCGCCACAAGAACTCAGCCGTTACAAACCGCCTTGTATACTTCCTCGGGTGCGGTCCACGCCGCGACCAATCCGTCCACGTCAATGACCGGTTCGCATTTTTCTCAGGAAATTTAATATGAACAAATGTTGGCAAATAATGTTCATCAGAATAACAATTCCAATGACAATGTTTCTTAAAAACAGGAAAGTAAGTTTTGTCCGAAACGACCGCTAACGCTAGCTCCCGGTCGATTTCAAACCATTGCGACCCCTTTCGCCAATCCCGACGCTTAATAACCGGGGACATATGACGGTTAAACCGGCCGCGACCGGCTGGTCCAGCGAGGTCATAAACGTCAACAAATGAGTGTTGAGAGTTTATAAGGTAAGAGTAAATTGTTGTGAAATTAAAGAGTGGAACGTCTGATTCTGAGAGAAGGACAAAACGGTCATTTGTCGCGTCCAGTAACGCATTTGCAATTAGCCGCCGCTCAGCTTCTACCATACTCACCATTCCCCATTCTACTCCCTATACAAAAACATTGACAAAATTTATTATTAATTAATTTAAATTATACGAAGAAATTATAAAATTAGAACAACCGACAAAAAAAAGGGATATTAATGGTATAATCCGTATCAATATATAATAGACCTCTTAACGAATTTTATTTAAAATTATAAAACGTGACATGTATGAAAGGGATTAAATACGACTTAATCATTAATATCACAGTGGACTATGTCTAAATTAATATATATTTTAAATATAAAATAAGATTATTTGAGTTTATTATTCTATTAAAACAAGATGTCTTATTATCATTAGTATACATATATCATTGTCATTACGACTTAATTCTCCTCGACTTTTCTAATTTCTTCTTCACGAAACATCTTAAATTATTTTTTTAATTTTCTGTAAAACTTAATTTAAATATTAATTAAAAACGGTTTACAAAAAAAATAGTCTCTATACGTTTCTCTATAAATTAAATTACCTGGAAACATTAACAGTCAGTTACTAAGTAAATTCTAAATTAGCAATTAAGCTGAAAACAATAATTACTTGTGTCCTATTTTCAAAAATTCAAAATTAATAACCCAAAACCGTAACGAAAAAGAGTAAATTGATTAATTACCCTAATTTTAGTTCCTTAGTTAATTATAAATTAGATATTTCCTAATGTAGATATTTAAATAAATATATTAATTTTTTTATAGATAATATTTTAATAGTAATATGTAGATATATATAATATGAATAATAATGATATTGGTGAAAATAAAAAATAAAATTGGAGTATATAGACGAAATTGACTAACCTTGCTAGGAATTCTCCGGCGATAAAACGGCGACGTTTTGGTAATTTCATCGTCAACGTAGTTTTGGTCACTAGTATGAATAAAAACAGAGAAAAAGTCTTGATGACCTTTGAAAAATCTTTCCCAAAGTTTAGCCAAAGGAAGTTTCCCTCTAGTCAAGAACATAAACGCTATTTTCTTCTTCTTCTTGATCGGCGTTTCTTGAATCTTTGACACCATTGATGCACGCCTCATAAGTTCTTCATCACTCATATCATGAAACACCGTTTCTGGCTCCACAAACTCTTTTACCTTCATCAAAGATTGCCCCTTTCTGCTTTCATAATCGTGAATCGCAACCGGAACCGCGTTTGGAACTCGTTGCGTTTCTTGCGTTTGTGTTTGCTGCGGTTGAGGCGGTGGAGAAGAGGTTGATGATAAAGAGAGAGGAGAGACTTTAGGATTGATGAAAGAGATGTTTTTTATGTTGAAATTGAGTATAAAACCGAGTCCGAATCCAAAACCGATTAGGAATGAAATCAAAACAAGGTTTTGAAAGAATCTTTGAGATTTGAAAATCGAAGATATGAAGATTTGATGAAGATGACGATGTTCTTCTTCTTGCGTTTCGTTGCTTTTCTTCATTGTTTTTGCGTTTGAATCTGTGATCACCATTGGACTGACTTAAAAAGTCAACAAAAAAGATTGAATCTTTAAGGAGATTTTGTCACTGGGTTTCTTTAAATCTTGCGGATTTTGTTATAAAACGTTGAATTGGAGAATTATGAATTCGAAGGGGTTTTGTAGGATTTTCAGGGTTTGTGATGATGGTATGATTGTGATTTATATAAACACGTTAACAAAGATTTATGACATTAATTAGAAATTGGGTTAAGACAAGTGTCACCTAATAGTATTTTATTGGATTTGAAAATTTCAAATAAACAATGAAGAGACTATCGTATTTAATTAGTTTTTAAATTTTTTTTTTTTAATTTGTTCAATTATTTTGTTTAACCGACATATTAAAAATATTTATATTGTAATAAATTAAGTTCATGTACCAACATTTTAAAATATAGTATCTCAATCTAATTTAAAATATGGGGAAATACATAGTTCTATTGTAATTTTAAATTTCAGTTACGAAATTCAGTTCCCAAAATTTAGATTTGAAAAAGCAATTATCAAAGTTTAATTTAAAAAAAAAAACCATATTTTGATAATTTAAAGTTGTTTTCATCTAATAAAAATAGTTAATGATTTAAAAGACCTTAATCCCAAAAATTTCCTTTTTTTTTTCAAACAAAATTTCCTTTTTTTTTAAACAAAATTTCCTTTTTTTTTTAAACAAAATTTCCTTTTTCCATACATATTTGGGATGAATACAAAAAAAAACCCAAGATTTGACGATTTCACCGATTAAACCCTCACTTTTGAAGAGGTGTAAAAAAAACCCTAACGTTTGTATTTTCTGCAAATTAAACCCTCCCGTTAAATTGACTAACGGAATTCAAAACACAGTTGTTTTGGTACTGACCAAAACGACTGTGTTTGATAAAAACACAAAAAAACACTTAAAATTCATCTAATAACCTATAAAAAATCCTAAAATTCACCAAAAAATTTCAAATTTTTTTTTAAAACCTGAAAACAGTTAAAGAAAATTTATTTGATTTTTTAAAAAAATTTAAATTAATTTTAGTTATTTTTATAATGTTTTTATTACAAGTTTAAATTTAAATTTAAAACAATTATAAAAATAACTAAAATTAATGTAAAAATTATATAAATATTAAAATAAATTTTTTTATATTTTTTCATGTTTTTAAAAAAAAAAAAAATTTTTTTGGTGAATTTTATGATTTTTTATTGGTTATTTGATGAATTTTAAGTGTTTTTTTGGTTTTTTATCGAAACAC
>KE151155.1:73229-108228 GCA_000411095.1 Aethionema arabicum
AGAATTCATTTTGATATATAAATCTTATGCATTTTAATTTTAGTTTTTTTGGGAAAAAAGAAGGGTAATTAGTTTAGGGAGTACGACTTATTTATTTCCATAATTGAGTAGGATTTAATGAAACTATTTTAGGTAAATCTAATTTTAAGTTTTGGTTTTCTAAAATGGGAACAGTTTGGCACCAATTTGATTTTTCTGATGTTATTTTTGTTTTTTTTTTGTATTAAAAATCAATACGAAATAATGACAGTAACAATAAAGTTTAGGTTAGCAAACAAAAGTCTAAGAACCTATTTTTCTTATACCAAACTTTCCTTATACGATTAAAATCAATAGATTTATGTAATTATTTTAATTAATTGTATATAGTTAACTAATTATATGGTGTGAAATAAATTATTTATATTAAATTACGATCATTTTATTATATTTCTTAAAATAACAAAGAAATTTTGTTATAATATCCATAATAATTTAAACATTGTATCACTTGACAAATTTACATTTAGATCCACTAGTTTTTTTTTTTTCAACATTTGTTTAATTAACTAAGTTAATGAACTATTCATTAATCAATATGTTATGTGGAAGTTGTTACATTCAAATTTAAAAATCCTTGAAGTCAATGGAATTGATAAATATAATTTATAGAGTGATGGTCCGATCAACAATTAATTTTTCTAGTTTTGATAGAAACCTAACTATATAGTGTAAAAAATGTGTTTGATCAACATTTTAAGAAGAAGAAAAAACAAACTATACCTAAACTAAAAGACTTTGGACCTTACATTGTATCTAACTACTCAAAAACTAATTATAGGTTAAAGATTTACCTAAAATTTCAATATTTTCAATAAAACTATATGATTTGTCTTTTTATATCTAACTCTTTAATTTTTTAAAATTTGTATATACAAAAACTCTTGTGTTATAATGGTTTATATTAGTAGTATTATCTTGATGAAATAATTATATTAGTTTAAACTTGATAATACATGTAGATTGTTCATAACAAAAAAAAAATAGATGGTATATAAACAGGGCCGGGACAGAGCACAAGCTAGGGAAGCCACCGCTTAGGGCCTCCGATTTGAAGGGGCCTTTTTTTTAGTTAAAATTTACTATATATATGACTATTTTTTTTATTTGGTACGGGTTGATTAAATTCATTACTTAGAATCTTTAATATAAACTATAAAAGATAGAAAATTTTTTTTCGCGCTACGCGCGAAATAAAATTCTACTATGTGAAAAGATCTTTTTTTTTAAAACCGCTTAGGGCCTCCGAAAACGTTGGAACGGCACTGTATATAAAATCATGATTTTGTTTAATTGGAATGAATTTGTTTAATAAAAGTTTGAATCTTAATAAAATAAATTCTGGAGTGATTAATGATATACTTTAACGAGTGTGTGAAATTTATATTCATAAAAAATACTATAATCTAAAAAAGTGGAACCAAAATATAAATCAATTTTCAAAAAACCGAAGCCAAAAGAAGTTTCAAACTAATTGTTAAAGAGTAGATTGAATTTTACTTAATTTAGTAATTTTAAAAATAACGAGACCAATCAATTACTTAAGTTCTTCCCCCTTCGAAACTTGCCACTGGGTCCCACTACCAAATTAATGGACCCACTTTCTTCATTTGGATATATCTCCTGATAAATTTAATGGGCCCCACCCGGATACAAAAATCCCACAACTCTCACTTTCATTGGCCTTCCATTAATTTTTAATTTTCTCTTGTTTTTATTATTATAAATTAAATAAAACAATAATAAAAAAGTGTGTATTATAAAGAGACTACTCCTCTTCTTCTTTGTAATCCAAAAATCACCCATTCTCTAATTTTCTCCTCTCAATTTTTTTATATCTTTATAAGAAAATAATAACATTTTTTTAAAAGAAAATGGCGAATCTCTCATCTGATTTTGAAACATATACAATGGTGGATGATCCCATAACTCAACTTGCAGAACTCAACAATACTTTACTTCATCATCAACATCATTTTCACTTCCAATCATTTCCTTCTTTCTTTGATCAAAACCCATTTCATCATTTTCCAGGAAAATCTCCAGAAATTAATAATAATAATCTTCAAGGGATTTTCTTACCTTCCAATAACGAAGAAGAATCTTCTTCGGGATTATTTGATACTAAGAAGAGAAAAACATCAACGGCTGATATGTCTTCTTCAGATAGTTTCTCTGATCAAACTTATCTCTCTTCCTCCACCAAAAATGTAATTCAATTTCCAAACCCTAGCTAATTAGGGTTTAATCAATTTCTAATTAGACAGAATTTGATTTTTTATAATTATAATTTTATTGAAATTTTATAGGGTTGTTTAAAGAGAGGGAAGAGATTGAAAAAGAGAGAAGAAAACGAGGAGAAAGAGAGAGAAGTTATTCATGTTAGGGCCAAAAGAGGTCAAGCCACTGATAGTCACAGCTTAGCAGAAAGAGTAAGTAATTATTATTTATTTCTTTTTAACTTTTTAAATATCATTTCTTCATAAAATACTTACAATAATAATAATAATATAATAAGTGGTGTATACTATTAACACTTTTAAAATGAATCGACTATATATTGATCATAATGTACATATATTATCTATAAAAATTACTATTTGACTATACAATTATACATATATTATCTATAAAAAGTGTTTCCGCTATTTTATGATTTTTTAATTTGATTATTTACTATACAATTATACATAATAATCGTTACTTTTTTTTAACGATGCTTGCAAGATAGTATAATCGTTACTTATGAATAAAAATATTGTTTTATATGAAATTTTAGGTTCGGCGAGGAAAAATAAATGAGAGGTTAAGATGCTTGCAAGATATAGTTCCAGGATGTTATAAGGTGATTATGAGTTAATTAAATTAAATTTTATTTAAATTACAATAATATAATTTTAGGTTTTTTTAATTAATATATCTATATGATTGGTGATGTAGACAATGGGAATGGCTACAATGTTGGACGAGATCATTAATTATGTCCAGTCTTTGCAGAATCAAGTGGAGGTTAGTAATAATTATATTTTTTTACAAATTAAGCTAATTATTTACATTATTTTTGCTGATAAATCTAATTTTTTTTTTTTTTGAAATACAGTTTTTATCCATGAAACTTACAGCAGCAAGCTCATTTTATGACTTTAATTCAGAGACTGATGCAATGGATTCAATGCAGGTATAATTTTTAAATTTAGTGAAAATCACTAATTAAATTAATATAGATATATATATAAAGATTGGAATATTAAATGATTTAATTAAATTAAATTATGATGTAAAATGTTGGTGCAGAGAGCAAAGGCACGTGAGGCAGTAGAGATGGGGCAAGTGAGGGATGGGAGTCCTGTCTTCCATTCATCATCATGGACCCTTTGACTTTTGTTTTTTTCTTCTTTTTTTACAAATATTTTTTATTTTATTTAGATATAAAAAATTACTTAAATATTGATTGCAATTATTTGGATGCCATATATATAATGGTAATGTATACTTGTGTGTAATTTCAATATTACACAATTTATTTCTCTAGAGATTATTGTGAGTTCAGTTAATTTGGAAAACTTACAAAATATTATTCAAATAAGGTATTATAACACAACTAATTCATATTATTAAAAAAAAATGATAACATGGTCAAAAAATATATTTCATTTCTGTCAATTATGATTCTTAGACAACGGGCAAAAATAAACTTTAATTAGATAAGTTTATGATTTATGAATTACCGTGCACACAAATATTATAAGCTAGTTCATATGCAAAAAAAATTAGATAACAAAAAGATCAATGATGAACAGTATAAACCATAAAGAAAGAGTGGCTTCTTTATATAACTTTAGCAACATATAAGAATAGATATTGAATATTTGGATATATATATATATATAGTTTTTATCTCGATAATCATTTAATTGAAAATAATGGGATTAATTAGTAGGTTTGACTGGGGGTCAAAATCATATATATATTGACGAGCAGAAACGATAAAAGATGGACACCAACTGGATTAGGAGAATGACGAAATGACGAAAGTGCCCTTGAACTGTTACTATCTGAAGAAAGACACAATGATGAATGTATTCGAAGACAAAGGAGACGAAGTCTTGATAGTGATACCGAACCCAACGGGGACGTGTTTGATCAACGAGCAATCAAAGATATTTTTTCCATTTTATTACATAAATAAATATATAAAATAAAATAGTTTTCTTTAATATAAAACAAATTTTATCTATTGAGTGACGGTTCATGGAATCTAAGGGATCTTTTCTATTCATTATATACATGATTGCCAATAGCAACAATCAAATCCATCTATGTATATCAGTATATTTATGATTGTATATATATATATATATGTATATAAATACATAAATATTTCGATTATTATGGAGATAGAATTTGTATATATTAGACATATTTATATCATTATAATGTATTTACTAGAAATTTGAATGTAGAATTTTAAAAAATATATACATTTTTTTGTATCATAATTTTGAATTTTATAATAGTTTGCTTATTTAAATCTGTAGTTGTATACTAAAATTATGATTTCTAGTTGTACAACCTTCAATTTGTTTTTCATTGTTTGAAACATATGAAAAAATAGATTTTGGATTTACCAAATTTTATAATCGATTTTCTATATTTAATTAGCATCGATATTGGGAATGATAACAAAAGATATAGCAATTCTAATTAAAATGTACATAATTTGAAATATTATTTGAATTTTAATTGTATTAGATAAATACATAAATAAATTAGAGTAATTTATAAAGAAACTCAAAAAATAAAGTGGAAGTGGAGTGGAGTCCATGGCATGTTGCTCTCGGAATAGTTATATGCTCTTTTAGTTTATTGCTTTTAAAGATAAATTGTATAGTTTTGGAAATTAATAAAATTAAATTATTAAAACAAAATAAATGAACAAATAAGAAAATAGATGCAATGCATGAATCCATGAAACAGAGGAGGACAGCTTGAAATGGGCCATTCGTTGCCCTAAAGACGATGAAACAATGTGGGGTTTTCTCTTATTATTATTGATTATTAATTTAATGAAATTATATTATTTTATACCTAATTTATTTTATGAACACTTCGACTCCTTTTTGTGGTTAATTGTTTCTAGTTATAGTGGAGTATGTGTGGATACAAATATAATTTAGAAGATACATATTCTTTATTAATATATTTGGATCTCACATAGTAAATATTTATTTAGAAAAACTATAAATTGTGGGAAAATAGTTTATCTATAAGTTCTTGATGAAATAAAGTTTTATCATTGTTTAAGATGGGGACTTAGTAATTTAATCTATACAAGAAAAGTAATTTAATAATATTTTTTACAAAAAAAGTGATATTGTTTTAAGAAGTATAACACCAAATGTTTTCCGTTTTTCTTTCTTTTTATATTATATAGAAATATCTTAACCCTGATATTATTTATATCTACTGAAGAAGTATTATTTTATAGACTTATTAACACTTTATAGAGAAGTTCTAAGTAAAGTTTTTTTTATTATTAATAATGACTTCTCCATAAAGTTATAACTTATAAATAAAAGGAAATTCAACAATTTAAATAATTGTTGTCGACACCAAGCAAATATAGATTGAAAAGGGGCAATTTTGGGGGAAAAAAATTGGGACCCAAAAATTAAAAAAAAAAATCCGAAAATAGATTTTGGTGAGGAAAGCATTTGGTGGAAGGAGAGAACAAAAATGGGCAAATTCAAGGATCCAAAAACATAGTGGGGGAAACACACAAAGCCACCTAAGAATTTGGAACATTTGTTATCCCATCTCATCACATCATATCATATCAAATCAATTCTACATCTTTCTCAATCTTTGAATTTATGTTTTAATTCTTTGGTAATATTTTAGTATGAAGTGATAAGATCTATAATTGGAAAATGTAATCAACATTTTTACAAATCATCCCAAAATTACACATAAAGCTAAAACTCTCATCTAAAGGTCATTGTCGGAGAATCTGCTGAAGTTGAAGGACTTGGTTCCTCTGTTCAGGTGGCAGCAAATTGATTTGTTCTGGCGTCAAGCTCATTACTTGTTGAAGCAATGCCTTCTCCATCTCTGCTGATATCTGCACAGTTAACAAAACACACTCATAAAGCTGAAGAGAATAGATTGCGCTGTGATCAGTAAAATTTTTATTTAGAATCCCAGCAGAGACATTGATTACATTTGAATGGAACTTAATACTCTGGTTGGCTCCTATATGAAAACTACCGTTGACTATTTCTAAGTGATATGAATGTATTCTATTAATGCGGTCCTACACTTCTGTATATGCCACCATTACGCTAGAAAGACGAGTGATTCAGGGGTTGTTGTCACTTAGAGTTTGAATAGGGGAAGGTAGATTACCGGTGCAGGGCGAGGTGGTGGGCCGTTTCCAGGGCCAACTTGGCTTGGTGGAGGCATCGGTCCTAAGCCTGGGAGTTGAGTAATGTTTGAGCTATCTGATTGGCCAGGCATCCAAGAGGGACCTCTGTCACCAGTCATAGGACCTCTTTCACCAGTCATAGGACCTCTTTCACTAGTCATAGGACCTCTGTCACCAGTCATCGGACCTCTGTCACCAGTCATAGGGCCTCCTAACTGGTTATTATTATACTCTCCACGAAAAGAACCCTGACCCTGAAACATAAGACAAGATCAGAAGCAGTGAGAAAGAACAGCAAAACCAAAATATTCGCAATATCAATGTGAAATATATAAGGTTTCTTATGTAATGACAACTAGGAACAGGATGACAATGAATAAAGTAAAGTTATTGCCGGATTTTTTTTTATCATCATGCAAAAGATGTCGAAAAGAATCCTGATCAATGGGTGAATCTACTCATGGAAAGTACGGCCCTGGGAATAAATCACAAGATATAAAGCAAGAAAAAGCAACTTAACTGCATAGTAAATATGCAAAACCATACAAAAATTATAGCCTAAATGTATGAGACAGTAAGAATATAAATACCTGATATGGTGGCTGATTCGGCAGATGTGACTGTCCCTGCGGAAATTGAGGTCCACCAGCAGCAGGGGGTCGATTGCCTGACTGTAAGGTTCTCAGATATTATTCAGTTAAACATAAATCACATTGAGGAAACAAACATAAATCAATAAGAGTTACTTATAACTCCGACTCACATGAAACATTGGTTGAGGAAGATGCTGCTGGGGAGGCGCACTATGGTGCTGAAAACCAACGTTGGGACCTGTCTGGGCCGGTCCAAATTGATGATGATACTGTGACATTGACGAAGGTCTAGGCTGTTGTTGAGCCAAATGAGGACCACCAACTGAGTGCATTGGTTGTTGCATTTGAGTTGAGGGAGCTGGTATATCATGATGGTGAAAGGGAGGTGGTTGGGATGTCGAATGCAGTGGAATTGAGGGTGCATTTTGAACTTGAGAAGGCTGCTGATGAGACAAAGATGTGGCAGCAGGATTCAGATTTCCTTGACGCTGGGGATGCGAAAAACGAGGCTGTGATGGAGTATTTGTTACAGGAACCGAAGACGAAGGCATAGGTATTGGATGTTTTCTAATGGGAGGTTGTGGCTGCATTGTAGCTATTGGCTCTTGTAAGCCACCGGTTTTCACAGAAGACATATGAGCCTGGACGTTTGGTTTTGGTGGGACAGGTTGGTGAGATTGTTGAGGCTGTAGCACGGCCTGTGGCTCAACTTTCTGACTCTAAAAATCAAAGTTTTAAATTTAAGATGCAAAAGGAAGAAACTACAACAAAAAGACTCTTTAAGAAAGTTATTTTCAAAGATCAAAGCAAATACCGGTTGTGGGGGCTGAACCATTCCGAGCATGATTTGTGCCTGAAATACAACAATTATATCATCATCATATACGCCTCTAATATCAGACCATAAGTGTATAGTCGTAATTTCCAGGCATAAACCTAAACGTAGCTCATATCTGGAAACGACCCTAAACCCTAATTTTTACCAACTATCGCTACTACTGCAATCGCTACTAAGCCAAAGTAGTCGAGAAGAAAACTAAAGCAAGTAGCTACATTAGACCGAAGGAAATGCAACTGTAAGGAAATGATTAAGGAATTAAGAAAAAACCTGGAAAAGAGCCTTCGTCAAAACAGGGTTCCGAATCAGAATCTCCCTCGCTTGTTGGTGATTTTGATCAATCAGCGCCTGCGCCATCAAATTAGACCAATCAAAACAAGAATCCAAACAAAACTAGTCCTCTATATTCAAATCCGTACAGATTTCCTTGAGGTCAGAATACAACACTCGCAAAGAGTTGTAGACAGAGATGATGCTAATAAAGGGTAAATAAGAAAAAGAAAGTAGAAAACCTTCATCTGAGACATAATCTCGTACAGCTGAGTCTTCGTCATCCCGGCGAGATTTGCCGGTAAACCGCCATCTCCAGCGATCTGCTTACCCGCCATTGTCCTCGTCGGTCACCGTAAAAGTTGAATGTGCTTCAGTGCGCTTCAAAAATGCGAAACAAATTTTTTTTAAGTATAACTCTAGACGCCCTGGGCCTCAGTAATTTATACTACACAGATTCAGCCCATTAATATCATTAATAGGCCCAATAAGATAAAATGAAATAAACCAAGACATAATTGTTATAAACTTATAATAATACAACAACTTATTATGATATTCCGCAATTGAATTTGTTAAATAAAACTACTATTTTAATTTTTTTTTTTGGAAAAATTAAAACATAAGGATATACTAATGTAGACACGTATCATGTCTGTCTATATATATATTTATATTATTCTTTATGGAAAGAGTAAAAGCTTAAATACACAAGTTTGTTAAGAAGAAAACGTGTGTCATGGTTTTGGCCTCTTCACTTTCTTGTAGCTTACAGAGATCTTCTTTTTATTTTTTGTTTTTATTCATATTTTCTTACACGATAATTATTTTATATAATCCATATTAATATATTAATAATAGTATTCAAATATTAGATGGATTCTTGCCTTTACTAAACATCTTTCCACTTTATTTTTATTCTTTCAGGTAAAAATAAAGTCTTCCACTACATTCCTCCCACCATTTAAATTTATTTATAATTTTCAAATTTAGAAAATAAATATTTTAGTAATTATCTCTATTAGTCTAGCTAATCTTATCTTTGTTAGCAAAAAAAAACATTGTATTTCTGTAAAAAGAATGAAGTATAAATTTAATTGGAGAAATTTATAAAGGATAAAAATGATTTTGTCTAATATAGTTAAAATAAATAATATGGTATAATATAATTATATAAGCATGACTTAAAGAATGAGTAAGCGTATAATCTTGTCTAAAAGAAATTATATAAGAAAGTTAAATTTTATAAACATAAATATAATTAAATTTGATAATGAATAATTAAAAAAAGAAAAGTAAAGAGAGAAGCACTCAACTCAACCACTTTATATTTTTAATTTTTGTAAAATCACAAACTTTGCTTTTGAATTTGATTATTGAGTTAAGGAAACTCTCCCTCTCTCTCTCTCTATCTTTATCTCTATCTCTATCTTTAGAAAAAGAAAAAGAAATAAAATGCAATGTAATGAAGAAGCATTAAGAAGTATCTTCTTGAATGTGTCAAGCTCCTCCTTGCTCCTCCTCCTAACTCTCTACTCCGCCGTCTCTCTCCTCCTTAAACTCCTCCACTTCATCGGCGGCTACCCTCTCCTACATAGGTATACACACATACACATATATCACATCTTTATGATGATGTATATATATCACATCTTTATGATGATGTATATATATCATTACATGAAAAATGTTGATTTGCAACCCAAAAATATGTTGTAAACAAGCTTAAATCTTGTTTTGCAATTAAAAGTTTTTGATTTTAATCAATCATTCATTGCAAATTGAAATCCTTAATTTGAGGATATTTTGTGATTATATAAAGTTTCATATATATATATATGACACATTTTTGCTACTTTTCATATACACATAAGAAAGTGTTCAATTATTGTAACCAAAACAAATTCATAGTCCTAAAATCATAGCAATTTTTTTTTTGTAAATATATTGTTACAAAAATTTATAATCAAATATTATTAAAATAAATGTAATTATAAAAAGTTTTTAATCTTTTAAATGTAATTTTTTTTCTATTAAATAGGAATGAAGATGAATATGATTCTGGGGCATGGCTTTCCGATCAAGAAAACGAGGAGGAGGAAGAGGATTTGATTGAGGAATGTAACACAAATTATCATGTTATATCAAGAGATCAAGATCCGAATCATTTAGTAGCTGATATAAGAGATGATGGAGAATCTTTAATTTTCTATAATAATTTTAAAGATGAATCCATTAATTTCAAAGAACAAATCAATGAATCTTCATATGTTGAAGAAGAATATCATCAAGAAGATGATCAAGATCAAGATTCTTCCACAGAAGTGGAGTTTTCATCTGCTAATGATTCTCCTTATCTGAGTGATAAAGGTGTTGAAGATTGTTATGATCATAACCGTTATGATGATGATGCTGATGATGATAATGATGATGGTGAAGTGTCATCAAGATACGACGTCGTTGAGGAGGATTTGGTTCGTCGTGATCACTCTTCTCATATGCAAAGTGGTATTTAATTTCTTCATCTTCTATTTTTTTTCATATACAAAATAAAAAGTTATTTTAATATTTGTTCTTACAAGTAATCAAGAATTACACGTATTTTTTGAATAAAATAATTAATAAATTTGAAAAATTTAGCTTTTTTGGATACGAGTATATACATTCATCTTTAATAAATCATTTCATTAATTATAAATTTATAATATATAAAGAAAATATTTTTACTTTATATAGTTTTGTATATATAGACATTAAAATAAGAAAATGATATTATTATGTAATAATGAAGGATCTTTATTTGCAGAAGAGATTAATGTCCGTAACGGCAGAAATATAATGAAGAAAAATGTAAAGGAAGAAGAGATATTTGGAGAGTCAACGTGTACAAATGAGTCAACGTCGAAAAGTTCATCGGAGTGGAGAAACTCCGTTAAGACAGACGATCCTTTTTCGACATCATCTCGCCGGAGTTGTCCAAATTGGGAATCTTACACTCTCTTTCAAAAATATGATGAAGAAATGACTTTTCTTACGAGATACTCTGCTCAAAAGCTTCATGAAACTGGTAATTTCTTATTTCTATATATATATATATATAATTTCTGTAAATAATACTAAATTTATTATTATTATATATAGTATTGTTTTCAAAATTATTTACAAATATTCTAAAGTATTCAAAATGTTTCATTTATTTCTATTTATAGTTTTTTTTCATATTTATATTTATAGTTTGGGCATTTACAACCAGAATTTTAATAATTATCTAAAGATAAATGATGTTGAGTTTATATAATTTTCGTAAAATATTTTTTTTATAAATATTACAAAGATATTAAGATATTTAATCTGTTTCTCTACTAATTTATAATCAACATTTTAATAAGTATTTAGAGATAAATCTATATATGATATATGTACAAAAAAAAAATCTCATAAATATCAAATTTTTGATTACTCATAGAATACAAATATATAATCACTTCTTTATCAAATCATGATAAAAGAGTACCTAGCTAGATTTTTATTATAAAACATGTGAATTACTTTGTTTTGTTTACTAGTATTACTTTTACTATCTTTTAAAATTAAAAAGGTTTATTCAACTAATTAATATACAGTTTTTATTATAACCTTTTAATATATAATAAACAGAATCATTAAAATCAATCATGGTGGAACCAAGATCAATGTCAGAGAGGATAATTCACAAAATATCATCAAATGTACACAAAAAACAACACACAAAGATGAACAACAACAATGGATCAAAACCAAACCCATACATTGAACTAGAATCAGCTTACATTGCACAGATCTGTCTAACTTGGGAAGCTCTAAGTTGGAACTACAAAAGTTTCGAGAGAAAAAGATCATCTACACAACGTAGTTTCGATGATATTGGATGTCCAGCTGAAATCGCAGATCAATTTCGTACATTTCATATTTTATTACAACGATATATCGAAAATGAACCTTATGAACATGGAAGAAGACCTGAGATTTATGCCAGAATGCGAACTTTAGCTCCTAAATTGCTTCTTGTTCCTGAATACCAAGGTATGTACTAGTCAAAGTCAAAGTCAAAGATAATATTCTTTGAGTATTATTGTTTTTAGTAATATTTAACACAATTTTAGTAATTGTTTGTTGCTAAATGTTGGTGACAAAAAAAAAATGTTATTACCGATATTTAAAGATATTGGTAGTAACATAGTCTCTCTCTGTTTTATAAAAAAATATAGTAGTATTTTTTAACTTTATTTTTGGTTTGACTTTGACTCTTTTTTTTCTATAATTGAAAAAAAAATCATTAAAAAGAAAAATCAAGAAATCGATTTAGAAATCTTGTATTTATTTTCTTAATTCTTATAATTATAAAAAATTTTTTAAGGAATAGAAGGTGCTTAGTATAAAAGGTAAAATGTATAATTATAAAAAAAACTATATTATAAAATAAGTATTTAGTACTTTTTTTTAATATATGTGAAATGTAGAAAAAAAATCATTTTTTATGAAACATTGATTAAATCAAATGTTTTAACATTTCAAAATAAAAAACATTTAAAAATCAAATTTTCCTTTTTTTATGGGGATTTAGGATATTTAATAAAACTTCAATATAATACATTTAATTGGTAAAATTTTGGAGTTATTGGGAAAAAAAATGTTGGAACTATATGATATATATCTTTAAATGTGGTGACTAAACGAGAGTAAATTGGTAATTTTGGTTATTGTTCATTGATAGATTATGAAGATGAAGAAAGGGTGAACGAAGAAGAAGGATTGAAGACAAGAATAAGTTCAGCTTCGTTTTTGATGATAATGGAGGAATGTATAAGAACATTCATGGAGTTTCTAAAAGCTGATAAAGAGAAGCCATGTCAGAAAATCATCAAATCTTTCTTTGGAAGATCTAAAAGAACTTCAACGCTTGATCCAACTCTTGTTCATCTCATGAAGAAACTCAACTTAAAGGTAACATTTTTTTTTCTTAACATATAAAAATAAATAAATCAGAATATAATCAAATTTTGAAATTATTATCACTAAAATTAAATAATTTACTAGATAACTACAAAAATGGATTATATAATCTTAACACTATTATTAGAAAAAGTAAGATAAAAGTAACATATATTATATAATGAATATCATTTTTCCCATTAATTTTTATTATAATTAAAAAAATGGTCTAAACTAAAGTAACCGATCATAATTCTAAATGCAATCTAAGATGAATGAACCAAAAGATATATCATCACGACGAAAAATGATGAAAAATTCATTTTTTACAAATAGATTCGTTAAATACTTAATTAAATTGAAATCTCACATATATAATCAATTTTTTGAGTTTTTAAAAAAAAATTGTAGTTGAGTATATCTGTATATGTTTGTTGAAACATTGGTCACATTTAAAAACGTTGAAAATTCAATTACTTTAAACTTTAAAAGGTAGATTTTTGTTAATTTGTAACGGTATTTTTTCCCCCAAAAATTTGTAACAATATTTAAAACCACATAAAGTCTTTTTCTTTTTTAATTTTTTTTTATTAACTTATAAAATCGAATCTAATTTATTTTTATAGAAAAAGGCGAAACTAAAAGAAATGCGAAAAGGAGGAAAATACATGAAGAAAAAGAAAATGAGTATAGAAGAAGAAATGGAGATATTAATGGGATTAATTGATTTAAAAGTGGTTTCAAGAGTATTAAGAATGAATGAAATCAATGAAGAAAAATTACATTGGTGTGAAGAGAAGATGACTAAAGTGCAAATTCTTCAAACCGGAAAGCTTCAAAGAAACTCGACCCCACTTTTTTTTCCTCCACATTGACCCCATTTCTTTTTTTACTTTTCAGAATATACCCTTTATTCTTTTCCCACCCACTTTTTTTTATAGACAAAATAAAGAATCTCATAAAGTTTTTTATTTTTGAATAAAATTAGTTAGGATATACTAAATAGTGTAATTCATTTTTTTCTTTTCTCTTTACTTTTTTTTCTTTCATTTTTTTGACTTTTTAGTTACTTTTTATTTTTATTTTTCAGGCTTTAATGAGGTTTGATAAGTTGTACACTCAAGGAATCAAAAGATTAGGTAGGTATATACTTTAATATGGAAGGAAGGAATACAATATTAAAATAATTATAGATTATAAAAGACCTAAAATATTAAAAACCTTCGAAATAAAAGAATTACATGATATTATATACCATAATCATGTAGAATTCTTTTTTTTATTGATTATAAAAGACTTTAAAACTATATAATAAAAAAATTCATTTGAATATAACAATTAAGAAAGTTCGTGTATTTACAAAATGGTACATAAAGCATAAAAATATTGCAATATTTCCAGTCCAAAATCGAAGCCGTATTATTAATATAAGATCAACTTTTTTTATTTTTATTTTAAAAGTTAAAATAAATTAAGAGGAAGTACGTAACGTAACAATTTTGTGAATCAAATTACAAAATGACACTATATGCAGTGTTGTTATGTTACGTGTAAAAAAATGTATGGCGGCTAGGGGTAAAATTGTCATTTTAAGCCCACCTTCTCGAAGACTTCATTAAACTCGATGCACTGCTTGGTTTCTTGGTACCTGAACACAAATTAACAATTAGCCATAATTCAATGTAATTAATCTCATAATTACAGTAATTAATCTCATAATTACAGTAATTAATCTCAGAATTACAGTAATTAATCTCATAATTAAAGTAATTAACCTGTTTGCTTACTACTTGATGAGGACAAGCTGGACGTGACTTTACCAACAGCCGAAGTTGTTCTTGTAGCGACTTTCCTGAGTTTATCAAGTGATCGTGTTGCAGCCGTTGATTTTGGAGTCACTGTCTTAGATCTGCAAATTTGAATATCCGCCATTAAAACCTTAGTTTTAAGCTTCACGAGGATTAAATCTAAAACAAAGAAACAGTTTTTTCTTTACCTGTCTAAAGTCCTGGATGGTTTTCTAGAAACATCCATGGATCCTTGTGTTCCAACAGAAGCAGCATCAGACGTAGCTTCACTTAATCTTTCCTCGTACTCTGCTTCAACAGATGAAGTTAAACTCTCTCCGTCTGTAACTGAATGTTTTGATTGAAATCTTGAGTCTTCTGTCGAATGTTGTGATGAATATCCATTTTCTGAGTTTGCATCATCTACATGTCCTAAGCTTTTCCTTCTCGTCATTGATTTTTGAATTCTTGGAGGACGATGTGAATCTGCTTTAGCGTCTTTTAACATATGAAGTCTCTCTATTTCTTCGTCTTTTCTTGCTATTGTATCCTTAAGAGATGCTAGCTGTTGTACCAAACAATGATCGTTATGTTTAATGGTCATGTATATCAATTTCAGGCTTGTTCGTTTGCGCAAACGAGCAGATGTTAGATGAGAAATAATGTGTATTTACCTGTTCCATTAAGTCTCGAACATCTTTACCATCTTTACTGCTCTTTGCAGCACCAAGCTCGACTCCAGAAACACGTTCTGCGAATTTTAAAGTACTCATTGACTCTGAATATGAAGTAACGTCAGGGTTTAGTTGCACAAACATCAGGGTCTTTGCTCGTCCTCCTGTAAGTTCATTACATAGATGAAGTTGTGATCTTAAGTGGGTATTAGAGATAGGAAACTAGACATTGATTTTAACTTACCAAGAGAGGTTTGGAGGATCTGTGTTAGCTTGCTGTTTCTGTATGGGACATGGGCACTTTTTGAAGCGAGAGAGAATATTACATCTCCAAGAGATGAGAGTGATTTGTTTATGTGTTGTGCTTCTCTTAGTCTGTCTCCTTTAACTTCAGAGCGATCTACTCTCTCACTTCCTGCTAGATCCACCAAATGAAGATTTCCGTATAGTACAGAACCGGTCTTCAAATCTTTACCTCGGACGTGAACAGTGACAATACTGCATAAGAAATTATATATATGACTTGGTGTAAGAACATTTTAGAGGTGTTGAAACATATGTTTTAGTTACAGGGGGATCAATATGAGAACCTGTGAGAGCGACTACTTCTTTCGTTTAAGGCTGTAGCACCAACGGCTCTATTTTGTAGTCCGATCGCCATTAATGTTATCACATCCGCGGTTGCTTTCACAGGAAACATGCTTGCATCAGGTACAGCCAGACCATTTTCTTGAGTTTGAGAAACAACCCCTAGTGTGTGAAGGTCAAGGAAAACAAAAGAATGACTACACAAGCAATCAATAATAGATTAAAAAAAACAGAACATGAACAGAAGGATATCTCTTTTGAGAACTGTCGTCTGTTAGCAAATCGAGTATTTGTTCGTTGTATATCTCCACCATCTGCACCCCGACTTCATATGTTATGTTTCCTTTTCTGGATTGAGAGATCTTAAAGAGATCATTGAGAGCTCTGTAATTAACTCCCCAATCCTCTTCAGTTGCATTATCTGGACCAGTCTAAACAGAACGGGAAGAAGGTAAAAGCGCATGAGCTTCATTCATATGAAGGTTTTTTGGTCAGGAAAGAAGTACAAAGACATACCATTGTATAAGTCTTCCCAGATCCTGTCTGGCCATAGGCAAATATGCAAACATTGTAACCATCGAGCACTGACCGAATCAGGGGTTTAATGTCTGAAAAGACATCAGCTGCAAGAATCCAAGAAAACTAATTGAGATTAGATGGATCTCATGTTTTCATTCACTCATATCTCACGAAAAAGAAATGAATATGAAAGAAATATTTAGTAGAATGGAGGCAGAATATGTAACAGATGAACACCTTGTGTAGCAGCTGGACTATAGACCTTATTGAACTTAAACTGGCGGAGACCATCTTTTCCAGGTTTAGAGGGATTGGTAACTATTAGTTCCCCACTCTCACCAACATATTCGACCACCGTGTCGGGTTCACCCTGACTAGGAAGGAAAGGCCTCACACGGCAATACACTCTGATGTTTCCTGCAAGTTCACAACTATAGAACTTAAAAGTTGCTTAAAACTTTGAATATTACACATCCTGATTGATGTTAGGTAGCAAAATTTTCCTTGATCCTCAGTACCTTTTAGTTCCTGAATCTCATTGAAAAGCTTCTGGTTTTCAGTTAGTACAGAGTGATAGTTTTCGGCAGCATCGCCAAGTTCATTCAATTTCGTTCCTGTAGAGAAAGGTTTTAATTTCTATACTAAAATGATAAGGTCATGAAATGTTATCATGACTACAAAAGCATCGGTTACAACATTTTTACCTAATTGGCTGAATTCTCCTGTATAGTTCTCTTGAACCTTCAATATTTCTTGCTTGATGGATTTAGAGTAGGACCTCAACTCCTGAGGTGTGGTGTGATTAGCTACTATATATTACAATGGTTATTCTAGCAAACAATCTGTATTAACACATACCTGTAGTGCCTGAAACTGGAGATCAATAAATTTTTTGTATGAAAGTTCTTTCCGACTCCAACTTAGGAGGTTGGACTCAGATTTCTCCTCCATTTCTTTGGCTTTAGTCCTCCAGTTCATCAGGTTTTGTTCAAGCTCTTGAATCTTTGCTTCAAGGCTTGTATTAGCAGTTTTGGTTACGTTTTCCATTTGCTGAAGCTCTTTTATCTTCTCCTCGAGAGTCTTTTTAGCAGCTTGTGCTTCTTTTCCCATTTGTTCAAGCTCGTTAACCCTGTTCTCAAGGGCAGTTTTTGCATTGTTTGCCTCTTTTCCCTCTTGTTCAAGCTCCTGCAGCCTGCCCTCCAGTCCTGTGGTAGCAACCATTGTTTGCCTTTCCATTTCCGAGCATCGCTCTTCATATGATTTTTTATTTGTCTCCAGTTCTTGCCTTAACGCAGAAACTTCGTGGTTGTATTGATCGTTTTCTTTCATTAGCTTGGCCATACCTTCCTCATCGTTTTTCTTCTGCTCTTCCCACTTTGACTTTTCTGTCTATCATAAAGGAATGTTGAGGTAAATTACATTGTTAGTAATTAATATCAGCTCTCAAAGCAACTCTTAGTATATTATTATACCAACCATAGTTTGGGTTTCCATTTGCGAGCATTGCTGTTCATATGCTTTTTTAATTTTTTCCAACTCTTGCTTCAACGCAGAAATTTCGACGTTATATTGATCATTTTCCTGCGTTAGCTTAATCATATCCTCCTCTTCGCTTTTCTTCCTCTCATCCCACTTTGACTTTTCCGTCTATTACAAAAAAAAAATCCCAAGCTAAGCTTTCATATCAAGCCAATAAAAAAAACATTTTTTAAAATCAGTCAGTAGTTCAATGTACCTTTATCTGTTCAAGCTGTTGGGTAGCAATCTGGGAAAAATACAGCCGCAGTAGTAACACATTAGTGAGTTTTAAGAGGCAAGATCATATGAAACCTCGGTCTCTCAGAGTCTAAACTCGTTAACAAATGATACCTGATGTTCTTCACAATTTCCTGATGCTAAGGCTTCCAGGACTTTGATCCGTGACTGGTATTTATCCTCACGAGCTTTGAAAACATTGTTTTGCTACATAGAGACCCAAAAAAAATGAAGACCAGCACCAGAAATTGAACATTGGTATTTAGCATCTTCATTGAGTAAACTCAAACATACCGTTCTTAGATGCTCAGCTTGAGTTGATATACGACGTTCGATCTCTTGCACGACTTTTCTCAGTAGGCATGCCACACGCTGCTCATCATATATAGATTTGTCAGGACTTTTTCAAGCAGTAAATACGGATGTTTTAATTCATACAATACAACCAGAATTGTTAGTATTCAAATACCTGAGGGATTTCACCATTCTTTCGTTCAATACTTTCATCAAGAATTCCGTTTGCAACACTTAAAAGTGACTGCGTAGGAGCATTCTGCATCAATGGAAAGCTCAGAACATTGTAAAGAGGCTTGAAAAGAAAACCATAGGGAACTGAGGAAAGTCACTGAGTAAGTAGAGAAATTACATCTAAACTACTTGATTTCATCATTTCAGAAATCTTTGAGGCTTGAAGATCATAACGCCCCTGTTTCATTTGGAAAACCTCATGAAACTTGTGTCCTCCATGGTGCATTGATCCAGGGGATGGTGGATCTGCCGTGAACAGAAAACAAGTACAAAATAAAACTCATTGGATTTAAGAATCACTAAACAAGAAGTTTATACATATTGGTCTAGGTACGCATTTAACCAAACAGTTTAAGTGCACTAAAAGAGGGCAAACAAAAAAGTACCTAATGCACCAGAATTGGCAAGAGCTTGCTGAAATTTGGACTCTGCCAGGTTTTTCTGCCTTTCATCTCCAGATAATGGAGAGAAGGGAGAGTAAGGACTACGAGGAGTTGAATCTTTCTTGGACTCCGTCATATTTTTTTGCCTTTCTTCTCCAGATATTGGAGAAAAGGGAGAAAATGGACTACGAGGAGTTGAATCTCCATATGGGCTACCTGATTGATCACGGATAGAATTCATAATGCATCCAGGTCGAACGCAAACTTATGGAAACACTTGATAAATCCAGACCTCCTTCATTCTTTAGCAACACATCCTGCAACAAGAATTTGACTATTACACCAAATCCATGGAAGAAACACAATTCAAAGAACGCTCTAGAAGAAATCCAGAAAATCGAACTTCTATCTTTTTCTACAAGCAAAAGTAACACCATGATCAAATTGATTATGCTAAACAATTTGATTTATGCTAAACCACCATTTCTGAAACGCACTGCGACAAAGATCATGGTGATAATTTGAGAATCCCCAATAAGAGTACGAAATTCAAAATTCGTGATACTAATGGCTGAAAATTGCACTTCCATTGATTTCTCAATTAATCTCGGGATTTAGGATTTCTTCTAATTTCCAGTAAACTTCACGTGATTTCGACATTGTACATCGTTAATCGAACATCATGTGAGCTATATATAAAGTCTACGCAACAATCTCCAGCAAACGAATTTGAAGATTAAAACCCAACAAAAAAAACAGTCATGTGAGACGATCAAGCAACCCTTTCAACTTCCGTCAATGATAGCAATAAGAAAACAAAGCTTCCGGTGACGAAGTTACCAGGTGCAACAAGAGAAAATCAACATTAAAAAAAAAACTAAGTCAAAAACATAGTTTAAAATCGCGATCAGCAAAATCAGAAACCCAAAAGCCAAAGAAAAAACCTCAAGAGGAGAAAGAAGCGGATTGTTCTATTTCTCTTACCTGTAAAAAAAACAAAATCCAGACGAAATTTTCTGGGGAAAGCTGGGAAATGAGCGTTGAGGAGGTTCAAAGCTTGAGAGAAAGAACAAGAGAAGAGGAAGAAAATGAGACGTGATGGGGATGTGGGTTAATTTGATTAGTGATAATAATAAAACTCAGAACAATTAATTAATTTTAAGAATTTACTTAATTATTATTAAGAATTTACTTAATCCAAAATTAAAAGGTTTTGACTTATTTTGGGTTTTGCTTACGAAGGGAATTAGCGCGAATGTAGCAGCAAACAGCAAGGTTCTCTGTTTTTCCAATCGTTTACGGGTTTATGACACGTGGCAAATCTCTTCCTAAAATTGGATTTATATCATCATTATAACAAAATCGATGGTTGTCATTGCTAAAATTCGGCCATATTAGACGGTCCAAATATTAAATCGCACTGAATAAATATAGTTCGTAAAATACAGTTTAACGAGTTAAATAATTAGCCTACAAATACAATGGATAATATAATTTTTTTTGAGTAAAAGTATATTCTTTTCAACTTTTATAAATTTTTCTATAAATGTCACACAATTTATCCAATTTTATTTGATTAATTTTTTTTTTGTCTTTAGATATCATATGATAATACAGAAAGTATAAATAAAAAAGAAAGATTAAGTTTTGTATTGAATTAAGTAAACTCTGCAATCTTTAATAATCATAACCTAATGATACAACTAATTAGAAATTGGATTAAGAGTTGATTAAATCATGATTATGATTTGGGTCCGACTAACAAGAAAAATTATAATTAATATGTATGATTTGGATACCACGTCGGGTTTTAGCTCTAAATATATATAATCCTTGGACCGTTTTAATTATAGTCTAGAGAAGATACTTTAGACTTAAACTAGAGATTAGGGAAAAATGTGATTAATTAATTGATGGACGGTTATATATTACTTTATATTAAATTATCTACCTATATTACAAAAATATAATATACCATTTTCATTTATCTATTACTTTACAAAACAAAAACACTAGTACAGCCAAATAATATATAACTACTTAACTAGCTTTTAATTGCATATCTCGATAATATTATTCTATGTGCATGTTTTAATCTTATCGGTAATATATTTAAGTTTAAATATGTATTTCTTTTTAATCATAACTTGCGTTACAAAATATTAAAGATAAAATGGTGCAAATAAGAAACAAGTTACTCAATGGTGATACTTAGATCTCGGTATTCGAATTATTTAGATAATTAAATTTGGATTTTTCAGATTTTAGATTTTTTGGATTTTAAAAAATCAAACCATTCGAATTTTAAATTTACTTTGGTTCGGTTTGAATTTTGTGGGTTTCAGATCTTTTGGATTTAAAAAAAAATCGAATCATTCGGATCCTAAATTTCGGATCGGTTCGGTCTCGGGTTTCAGATCTTTCGAATTTTTAACCCATGATTTTGTATAACCCATGATTTTGTATTTTTTTTTTTTTTAAATGGATTGTTTTCTAATTTTTGTAGGTTATAACCTTTGATTTTAAATTTTTTTTTAAACTTTAGTTTTTTTTTGTAGGTTATATAACCTATGATTTTGTCTATATTTTCAAAGTTTGGTTTTTTTCTTATTTTTGTTGGTTATAATCCATGATTTTGTATGTTTTTTAAAAATTTGGTTTTTTTTTTTAATTTTGTGGTTTACAACCCATAATTTTATATGTTTTTTGAAAATTTAGTTTTTCCCAATAAAATAGATTAAAAAAAATCAAATTTCTTAGAAAAAAAATAGGATTCAACTTTAATAAAAAAGAAAAATCTTAACTTTTTCTTGGAACCAAATGAGATAGAAAAATAATATAACCGATGGGTCCATGTTATGAATCCTATTTGAATATAGCTTTGGTGAATATTGTAAAACAGTAACAGAAAAAAGTATAAGCACCACACAAATTATTTGAAAGATGTTAACATGTCTGTTTCCACGTGTTGTGAATCCATTGGGGGTATCCTTTAGAGTAAAGCAAACGTGCCAATTTCTTCTTCTTCTTCTATAATCATTAACCAAATGCATCTATTTAACCACTCTCTTCTTCTATTGTCTTAACCAAATCTCAGCAACAGACAAAAAAAATATTAAAAACACCATTATGACACTCCCCGAGGTTACCAAGAATCCACCGACAGCTCATGTCTTAATCTTCCCTTTCCCAGCGCAAGGTCACATGATTCCCCTCCTTGACTTCACTCACCAACTAGCTCTCCGCGGTGGCTCTTCCTTAACCATCACCGTCTTAGTCACACCCAAAAACCTTCGCTTTCTCTCTCCTCTTCTCTCAGCTACCTCCGCCGTTGGAATTACCATAAATACCCTTGTCCTCCCTTTCCCTTCTCACCCTTTGATCCCTAAAGGTATCGAGAATGTTCAAAACTTACCTCCTACAGCTGTCTGTAACATGATCCACGCGCTTGGTGGTCTCCACGCGCCACTCCTCTCTTGGATGAAATCTCACTCGCCCCCTCCTGTGGCTATTGTCTCTGATTTCTTCCTTGGTTGGACCCACCGTCTTGGTATCCCTCGTTTTGTGTTCTCTCCTTCAGCTGCTATAACTCTTTGCATCTTTAATTCTATATGGACCGAGATTCCGACCAAGAATAACGACACCGACATTGTTGAGTTCAAGAAAATCCCGAATTGTCCAAAATACCCCTGGAGTCAGATCTTTACAGTTTACCGCACTTACGTTGAAGGTAACTCTGGGTTGGATTTTGTTAGGGATTCGTTTAGAGACAACGTAGCGAGTTGGGGAGTTTTGGTTAACTCGTTCTCAGCCATGGAAGAGGTTTATCTCGAACATCTTAAGCTAGAGATGGGCCATGAGCGTGTATGGGCCGTGGGCCCAATTCTTCCTTTCTCTGAAGGAAAACGTGATCGTGGCGGCAAAACTTCAATTCCGGTCGATCACGTGATGTCTTGGCTAGACGCACGTGAGGATAGTCACGTGGTCTACGTGTGCTTCGGAAGTCAAGCGGTTTTGAGTAAAGAGCAGACTCTAGCACTCGCTTCTGCTCTCGAAAGAAGCGGTGTACACTTTATCTGGGCCGTTAAAGAGCCTATAGTGGAAAACTCGACAGGTGGCAACATCTTAGAGGAGTTTGAGAATCGTGTGGCTTATAGAGGTTTGGTTATTAGAGGATGGGCCCCACAAGTAGCTGTGCTTCAGCATCGAGCGGTGGGAGCGTTTTTAACTCATTGTGGTTGGAATTCTGTGATGGAGGCTGTAGTTGCTGGCGTTTTGATGCTGACGTGGCCTATGCGTGCTGATCAGTTTACAGACGCGCGTTTGGTGGTTAATGAGTTGAAGGTTGGTGTACGTGTTTGTGAAGGAGCTGACTCGGTGCCTGACTCGGACGAGTTAGCTCGGATGTTTTCTGATTCTGTTGCTGGAGAGTTAAGAGAGAGGAATCAAGCGTTGAAATTGAGGAAAGCTGCGTTGAATGCGATCCAAGAACGTGGGAGCTCGGTTTCTGCTTTAGATGGGTTTATCGAAACTGTTATTACTTTAGGATTAAACAAGTGAAAAGCTTTAGTTATCTATCGAATTATTTATTCGAACATATATTGAAGTTATTTAAATAATTATTGTATTTTTTATGCATGTGTGTTAATCTTATTTGTAATCTGTTTTAAGGTTAGATAAGATGTATTTTTTTTTTTAATCATGGAATTGCTATAAGAAAATATTAAAAATAAAATGGTGGTGAAGAAAATAAATAAGGAACAAGTTATTAGATAGTGATGTTAATGAGTTTGTGGTGTGAAATTAATTTTATTTAAATTATTTATTTTGGCTTTACTCATTTAATAATGATGTTTGTGACTATAGACACGTAAATTGTGAAGTTACAAAGAATTCGACCAGGTCACAACTTCTTGAATTTATATTAACACATCGCTTTCTCACCACAAATAAATATTTTTTTTAAAATAACCATAAATTAAATTCCTTTTTTGTTAGATCCACAATAATATAAGTATAATATATAGAATTTGGAAAATATATAAATTCAGGTCTTTTTCATATGAAATAATTTCGTATCGGACTTAAAAATAGACAAAACCATAATTGTTATCAAATTTTAATTAATCGTCGTGCTTCCTTTTTTTAGAAAAAAATGTATGTGGCATATTAACTTAACCAAAATATATAACATTAATGTTAATAAAAAACTAAACAAGTGTGGGGTCAACTTGTGAATATGTGCAACCAATGAAATGTAATGAACGATGAGATATATAACCAGTGGGTCCATCACATTAGATTATTTGAATATAGCCATGGGCCCATGCGAGGGCGAGACGACTCTTATTTATTTTTTTAATTTTATATAATTTTAGGGCACCACATAATCCAAATCGAAGTAATTGGTTTTGGACTTGTTATTATTATGCAATTCATATTGTATCTAAATATTTAATTATGATGTATTTTTCAATAAAATAGAAAACTAATTTGACCATAGTAGTTATATAAAAGATATTATTTTGATATTATATATAAAATTCATAAAATTTGGTTGATTTGTTTTTCTTTGCATTCTAACTATAAATTTAGTTTTTTTTTCCTTGTTAATTTTCATATGGTCTAAAATTTATTGTGGTTATTCAATGTTGAAATTTGGAAACTCTATTTAGTAAAAAAATTTGATAACTAGTTAAACGTTTAGCTAGCCTTTTACCTCAAATAAC
This sequence comes from Aethionema arabicum, assembly GCA_000411095.1. Taxonomy (NCBI): domain Eukaryota; kingdom Viridiplantae; phylum Streptophyta; class Magnoliopsida; order Brassicales; family Brassicaceae; genus Aethionema; species Aethionema arabicum. The sequence continues at coordinate 98,328 of KE151155.1, forward strand.
CAAATCAATAAAAATTAGTCATCTTTAGTGAAGAATCTAGCCAATTAATCAATATTTCACATATATAAACATAAAGTTTAGTTTATAAAATTATTTCCCCTAAGCATTTACTTAAATTAAAAATAAATAATTTTGTGGAGAAACAAAAAAAATAAAAAACTAATCACCACCCGAAATAATTGAGCCCACTGTATAGATCACTATATTTACTATATATATACAATATAAGCCCTACCAAAAAATAGTAAAATACTAAACGATGGTGGTCGTCAATGTAGAGACACGAGCTGCGACCACGATGGAAACGAAGCTAGCGCGTGGCTGCGACGCGTGCACGAACAAACTCGCTACTTGGTATTGCTCTGCAGACGACGCTTTCTTATGTCAAAGCTGCGACGCCTCAGTCCACTCGGCTAACCAGCTTGCAAGCCGCCACGAACGCGTCCGGTTAAAATCTTCTTCCACGACCGCGTCCGTACGCATGACGTCAGTATGGTACGAAGGGTTTAAGAAAAAACCAAGAACACCTAGGAGCAATAAAAGTTTTATTATTCATAAGACTTATATTAAAGATGTGAATTCAACGAACGATTCAGGTATATAGAAACAAAAATTAGAATTCGATATTATTTATTAAAAATGATAGAAAATATTTATGTTTTTTTTATTTTTTTACTAGGATTTTGGACCGACCATGTGAACGATGATTTTCTTGTACCGGTTTTTGATCCTTTTTCGGATGTGGTTATTGATGAGAGTAACAGCTTCGGTTTAGTTCCTGATGGAAATAATTTCACTAATGATGATTTTGAAAATGACTTTAATGAGCTTGTTGAATTCACTATGGATGTGGAGAGCTTACTGGTTGATGAAGAACAAGGTTGCTTGGAATTCAAGGAAGAGGACGATTTAGGGTTTGATGATGAGGAGGATAAAAAGAGGAGTTTGTTTTTGAGATTAGATTACAACAGTGTGATAAATTCGTGGGATAATTGTAGTCATGGTACTCCATGGATGACCGGAATCAAGCCGGAGTTTTTAAGCGCCGGTGACTGTTCACCGGAGTGTCTGGTAAGTAGCTCTCTTTCTCTCCGTGGAATTTGAGGTGAATAATTATGTAATAAGAATTAATGGTGAGAGTTATCGGGTACACGTGTCTGTTATTTGAAAAGTTGGAGTCGACCGTTGGATTAGTGACACGTCAGCGGAAAGGAAGAGGAAGAGGATCGGACGGTGAGAGAGAGGCGAGGGTGTTGAGGTATAAGGAGAAACGGAGGAGGAGGTTATTTGCGAAGAAGATAAGATATGAGGTTCGGAAACTTAACGCTGAGAAGAGGCCTCGAATCAAAGGCCGGTTCGTTAAGAGGACGTCATTTATGACGTAATATATCAATTTAATTTGAGCAATTTAACTTGTGTATTTTGTAACAAAACAATTAATTTCAAGGAGAAAAACTAGAGAAATACGAAATGTTTCCTTTTTTTCTTACGCGAATTTTGGTCTGATTTTTGCAATTAGACCAAAATTTAAATTAAACCGATCTAAACCGGTTATTTAGGGATGACTATAAAATGTAGGGTACGGGTACTAAAACGGGTAATTTGTCGATCAAGTCAATTAGGGACTTAGGGTAAAATCAGAATTAATTGCATCTGCTGCGACCGCCATGAAAGAACACAAACGCGAGAACAAATCTAAGGAAGTGTGGGAGAACTCGAATAGGCATGAGTCGTTGCGCCGGCCGTTGGGAGCCGGGGCCCTAAAACCCCAGCGTTCTCTAGCGCCGGTATCCGACTGCCGCAGTTGTAATTATGTACGAAATACTCCTTCATCTTCTCATAGGGGAAGACGCAGAAGAAAGGAGAGGATCTTGAGATCCATTGAGCGCGAATGGGTGTTTTCCGCAAGCAATTTTGGAAATCTTAAAGGTTCGTGCACTACAATCACACTCTAACTTAGACTGTTGAGTGTTGTGTTGATTGATGCTCGTAGATTATTGGCGAAATAATCATTAATACTAGGTGCTGGTACTCGATTTTTAGATAGTTAGACACCGAGTTTTCTAATGAACTAAAATCCTTAATTTCTTATGGGAATTCGATGAATGGGTTGTTTGGATGAACACGGTCTTTGTTAGCTTCAAGAAACATCACATTCCCTACATCTTTTATTTACGGTATGTGACAAATTTACTGATATCTTTTGTCTTCTGTCCGAATCCTCTTTTTCTTTTCTCAGATAGAGTAGTTTTGGTTTCGTACAACTTACTTGGTGTTGAAAATGCCTCAAACCATATGGACTTGTATTACAACGTTCCTCGCAAGCACTTAGATTGGAGTAGACGGAAACATCTCATACAGAAGGAGATTAGTAGCTATAATGCAAGCATCTTATGTCTTCAGGCAAGTTCCGAGTTGTTTTATATATTGTACTGGATGTTTAATTAGGAACTTCTATACATATGATTTTGAAAGCAGGCGACGCTACTCTTCAATTAATGTTTTGTCTAGTCGTATTTCCCTTATATTATGGTTCATTACAGGATTATTTTCATATCCAGAAATGGTTCTCTTTATTAATGAAGGAAAAGGGGAAAGAATTAGAGCTACACTATGTTGACTGATTTCATATTCAAATTTATGGTTGGATGTATGTTGCATTCTCATACTCAAATTACATTGCAGGAGGTTGACCGATTTGATGATCTAGATGGTCTTCTTAAGGAAACAGGTTTTCAAGGTGTTCACAAGGTATATTCAAGTCAAAACTATATACTCTTGTTCATTTTAGGTGGCCTTTATATATATATTTAATATATTCTAGAGTCGGACTGGAGAAGCGACTGATGGTTGTGCTATATTCTGGAAAGAGAACCTGTAAGTGCAATTATTTCTTTCTAGGGCCCTTTTGTGCGTTGTTGGAAGTCTCCATATGCTGGAGTCAGACATCTAACCCTTTCACTGTTCAAAGGGAATATCTCTCAAGTAGTGAAAGCTTTGACTGTGGGAGGTTATCTTAGTTTCAACGTTGGCTTCGTAATTTATTGTTAAACCTTTGCTTTTTAATTGATCTTGATACTTTTTTGTAATGGACTTTTACTCTCTTTTGCATACCATTCATTTCATTAATGTTCTGTGAATGCAGATTTAACCTTTTAACCCATCAAGATATAGAGTTTGATAGATTTGGCATGCGAAACAATGTTGCTCAACTTTGTGTTTTAGAGGTATGCGCCATTTAGAGTAATTGCTAGCACGGCTTTTCCTCTTTTTCACCCCTGTGCTCTTTAATTTTTAGGAGTACAGAGGTATGACAAAATACATCTTGATTGTAGGGAATAATGTTGTTCTAGTTTTTTCCTTCCTCTTGTTTTATTAGTGGACATGCTAGTTGATTTATAAACATTATTTTCGGTACCTGTCGGCTAATTAACTTTTTTGATCCTGTATTAATGAACAGATGAAGTCTGAGGCTCTGGAGCCTAAATTATGTGCGCGGTCTTCGGAGTATGTTTGGTTTCTGTTCTGGTCCCTTTACTGGAGTGAGGAATAAAGACTATAATGATCCTTATTATATAATTCATGCTCACTTTTAGTGATTTGGTTGATTCTAGGAAAACATCTAGAAGTCCTCGAAGGCTGGTGGTTGGAAATATACATGTCCTGTTCAATCCTAAGCGTGGAGATATCAAGCTAGGCCAGGTACTTCTTGCTAGATTTTTCAAAGTTTTTTTATGAAGTTTGCTTAGCACAGAGTTTTCTAAGCTTTGTTCTCTTTAAAGACCCCGGGTTGGAAATGACGATTTTTTAATTAGTAGGAACTCTTTGAAGGTCCTTTCATGTTATCTATCAGGATATCTGTGCCTGAAAGCATAGAACCAACTTCTCAGTAATTCCAGTAGCTCATTCATGTTGCTGTTATTTGGAATGTCACAAACTTGTAGGTAAGACTCTTTCTGGAGAAGGCATACAAGTTATCGCAAGAATGGGGGGATATTCCTGTAACCATTGCAGGTGATTTGAATAGCACGCCAAAGGTAACTATAACAACTTTTTTTTGTTGTCTTATTGCTGTGGGCCTGTGGCTGTGATTGTTCTAAAACACGATCTCATATTTGGTGGGCAGAGTGCAATCTATGAATTCATAGCTTCAGCTGATGTGAGTTTCATTGTCTATCGTATACTAACTCGCCCAGATCATTATTTTCATTTCTCCTCTGTAAAGTTAGAATGAACTTTATATATTCGTCTTTCATTTTGGGCAGTTAGATACACAACTCCATGACCGGAGACAAGTTTCTGGTCAGTGTGAACCTGAATCAAGGATGAGGTCGTTTAGAAATCATTATGCAGTTAGGTAATTAGAGGATAGATCGAGATTCATGGGTTTTCATTTTAATGTATCTGTGCGCCTTTTTCTTTAACCCCGATGAACTGATAAAAACACTTGCATATCTTAGTTGGGCTACACTATGTCGATTATATTGTTCCTTCTAAGTATCACCCCCTAGATCTAGTTTTCATCTCAACTTAGGCTAACTAAAATACTTCCTCATCTGCAGTGCGGCCGTATCCATCTCCGGATCTCTAACAAATGAATGGAGTCCAGAAGAACTACAGCTTGCAACTGGTGGTCAAGCAACTACTCATGTCCAACATCCACTGAGACTTCTTAGCGCATATACTGAAGTTCCTGTAAGTGTTTAAGTTTCCTGTTCCTCCCCATACTGGAGACAATTGGTTTATGTCTTCTCACTAGGACCACTTAGCTGGATGCAAAGCCAAAACAGTTTCTGTTACCGTTCACAAAAAGAGTCAAAATTTGCCTTACATAAAAAATATGAGAGAAAAAGAAACTCGGTTTACTCATATCAGCTTTAGGAACTGTGGCTTTCTTTCTTACTAGATTCAGCATATTGTATGTTGTTTTCTTTGTTCTTCTAGCATGCTAAGTGGTGAGACCTTGCAGGGCACCCATAGAACAAGAGATAACCGTGGTGAACCATTGGCAACATCGTATCACTCCAGGTTCCTTGGAACTGTTGACTATATATGGTAAGTCTGTTATGATATGCAACATGTTTTATTACAAAGTTTGGACCATAACCAGAGCTGCTGACTCAGGCACACCAAGGAACTTGTTCCAGTGAAGGTTCTTGAAACCTTGCCAATTGATGTTTTGAAAAGAACAGGTGGATTACCAAGTGAGGTATTATTATTCTAAGCAACCTATATTTTCTTTAATGTCTTTAGTCATTCGATTCTTTTTCAATTGTATCACTTTTAATGGTTGAAAACTAAAAGTGACTGATGAAAAATTTGTAGAGATGGGGAAGCGACCATCTCGCCATTGCATGTGAACTCGCCTTTGCCAGTGACTGACTTGTAGACTAAAGGGTTATTTGAAAAGACCCATCTGACTTCAGCATCCCTTGAAACTGCATTCAATCAGTCTGCTTATGCTCATGGACGATTGTGACCTGAAGGTTTGGAACAGCTTTGGTAAATATTGTAAAACAGTAATAGAGTAAGGCTTAAGCACCACAAAACATAGATCTGGTAACTTTTTATATATATATTTTTTTAATTATTTCTACTATACACATTTTATTGGCACCACCTACCCCATCAAGCGTATCAATCTATGCTTCTGAAAACCAAAATCTCGTATTACTGAACGTGTACCTATCAGGATCGAGGATACATACTTGCAATTAACAAGGAAAGAAGGTAATGGACGGTGGCTAAACTAATTTTCATAAGTTTCTCAATCTTTTTTGTTTTTTCCCAATTATTATTGCAAGAGTGTCATGGGTGTGTTTACAGGTGTTGTGACGGCATTGGGTGTTGAGAGTCAAGCAGACGTGGCAATTCAATGGCAACGCATCTATTTAACCACTCTCTTCTTCTATTGTCGTAAACCAAATTTCAGCAGCAGACAAAGAATATTAAAATACGCCATTATGACAATCCCCGAGGTGACAAAGAATCCACCAAGAACCCATGTCTTGATCTTCCCATTTCCGGCGCAAGGTCACATGATTCCCCTCCTTGACTTCACCCACCAACTAGCTATCCGTGGTGGCTCTTCCTTAACCATCACCGTCTTAGTCACTCCCAAAAACCTTCGCTATCTCTCTCCTCTTCTCTCAGCTACCTCCGCCGTTGGAATTACCATAAATACCCTTGTCCTCCCTTTCCCTTCTCACCCTTTGATCCCTAAAGGTATCGAGAATGTCCAAGACTTACCTCCTACCGGTTTCTCTACCATGGTCCACGCGCTTGGTGGTCTCCACGCGCCACTCCTCTCCTGGATGAATTCTCACTCATCCCCTCCCGTGGCCATTGTCTCCGACTTCTTCTGTGGTTGGACCCACCATCTTGGTATTCCTCGTATCGAATTCTCCCCTTCTGCTGCTATCACTTGTTGTATCCTCAATACTTTGTGGACCGAGATGCCCACCAAGAATAAGGACACCGACGATGAGGGATTCTTTGAGTTCAAGAACATCCCGAATCGACCTAAATACCATTGGAATCAGATCTCCACAGTCTATCGTACTCACCTTGACGGTGATGGTGACTCAGCTTCAGAGTTTGTCAGAGATTCATTCAGAGACAACGTGGCGAGTTGGGGACTCCTCGTTAACTCCTGTTCAGCCATGGAAGAGGCTTATCTCGAGCGCCTTAAGGTAGAGATGGGCCATGACCGTGTATGGGCCGTGGGCCCAATCCTTCCTTTCACTGGCGGACAACGTGATCGTGGTGGCAAGACTTCAGTCCCGATCGAGCACTTGATGTCTTGGTTAGACGCACGTGAGGATAACCACGTGGTCTACGTGTGCTTCGGAAGTCAAGCCGTTCTGACTAAAGAGCAGACTCTCGCACTCGCTTCTGCCCTCGAAAGAAGCGGTGTACACTTTGTCTGGGCCGTTAAGGAGCCTACAGTGGAAGATTCGTCTGGTGGTAACATCTTAGACGGCTTCGACGATCGTGTGGCTGATAGGGGTTTGGTGATTAGAGGATGGGCCCCACAAGTAGCTGTGCTTCAGCACCGAGCTGTGGGAGCGTTTCTAACTCACTGTGGTTGGAATTCCGTGATGGAGGCTGTAGTTGCTGGCGTTCTGATGCTGACGTGGCCTATGCGTGCTGATCAATTCACAGACGCGCGTCTGGTTGTTGATGAGTTAAAGGCTGGTGTGCGTGCCTGTGAAGGAGCCGACACTGTGCCTGACCCGGACGAGTTAGCTCGGATTTTCGCTGATTCGGTTACCGGAAAGCAAACCGAGAGGAACCAAGCGTTGAAACTGAGGAAAGCAGCGTTAGATGCGATCCAAGAACGTGGGAACTCGGTTTCTGCTTTAGATGGGTTTATCGAAAATGTCATTAGTTTAGGATTAAACAAGTGATTATGCTAAACCAAGTAAAAACTTTAGTTATCGACCGAAATTCTATAATATGTTGTGAAATTAAAGCTTGTGTGTAATTAAATCTATTAAATCATTGGGATAATAAAGGATTTATGATTAACTTTAAAATATCTGGCAAAGCTAAGACTCTGATCCTTTTAGAGTCTCCACTCGGTCAGATGGGTCAACGTCTTGGGCAGACCGGTTTATTCCGGGTCGGGTTTGTTAAGACCCGCGTTAAGAATACGGACGTTATCTTCTTCGAGCTCACTCTTTCTCACATATCCACACAACAAAGAAATGTCTCTCACCGTAAGCAGCGGTGGAGGAGGAGCTAGGATCCGCTGCAATGACCTCACTGTTGCTTCTGGTAAACCCTTCCTCAGCTTCCGAATCATTCACTTCCCTTATCCGTCTAGAACCCGTTATCACGTGGTCACAGCGGCTAAAAAGGCTTCTTCCCCAACCGGTCGATTTGACAGTAAGAAACGTCGGAGCCTAGTCCCGACGACGACCAAGGAACAGTCGGAAGAGCAAGAAGCTGGATACAACGATGAGAACCCTCCGTCTCAGGTGGAAGACTACAACGAAGACGGTGGTCCGAGGTTTGCAGTGAATATCGATTTCAAAGGCGATCCCGCAGACGCGCCGAAGTTTTTCATCTCCGATCTTCCTGGACTTGAAACTGATTTCTGGGAAGGTGAGAAGTGGGATGTTGCAGGATTCGTCGGTCAATACTTATGGGCTTTCGGAATCGTTTTCGCGGTAATTTCAATTTCTCTCAAAATTCAATCCGTTTGAGCTCCAAATCATTGAATTTAACAATTACTTATACTGTTTTATTGTTGTAATCAGTTAATCTCCGGCGGAATTGCGGTGGCGACATACAACGAAGGTGCAACAGATTTCAAGGAGACGCCAGTGTATAAAGAAGCTATTCAATCTCGTGACCTTCTTGATGAAGCAGAGCGTTCGAATTCTGAAGATGTGTTTGAATCCAACCCAACAGAAGTGGCGCCTAGTGTGGAGTAGTTTCATTTCAAGGTTTAGAAACACACAGAGACTTCAAATCCTTTGCTTTTGGAATCATATTTTAAGCTGATGTGAGCTTAAATCTGTTGATAATGTTACTGACCAAAGCAAAATCGATTATAAGACACAGATTATCTTTCATTGTTAAGAATTGCATTCTCTGAAACATATCAATGATCACTTTCAAAGTAAAGTGAAGTTGTTCTTGATTCATATAGAAAAAAACTCAAATACAGGAGAAGGTAACTCAACAAAGATCATAGTTAAATGCAGACTCAGATGAGGAGGAGAATTCCACGTAAGATCGCTGCAAGTGCAAGTATGAGTAGCTGTATCTCAGACTTGGAACCAGATGACTTCAAACCATAACCCAATCCCATAAAGCTGGTGGGTCTTGGTGCAGCTTGAGCCACTGGAGTCGCTGACAAAAGTTAACTAAATAAGTAACACTTACTTTTAAGATGTTATATACTGTTTAATACATCAATAATGTCTTAGCTTACTTGCAGAGCTGGAGTTGCTCTTTGCACCTAAAGAGATTTGAGAACCTGTTGAGCTAGAAGACGGTGGCGAAGCAACTGGGGATGAACTACCAGACCCATCTCCTCCTTTAGACACAAGTAATCAATCAATCAATAATGAGTTCTGTCTTAACTGTGTGTTAGGAAATGAAAAGTTTAAGTATTTAAAGTACCTGAAGAGGAGCAAGATGATGAATTTGCTGGAATGTTGCAAAGCTGAGGTAATTCTAAGGCAAGAGTTTGATTGATAGGAAAAGCAGGAGATAAAGTGAAAGTGTTGTTAAGGAAAAGGCATAAACAGGTTTGTTGTTGAGTATAGATTTGGTTTAAGCTATCGCAGCAAGGCTGAGCTGGGAGCTGGACTAATCCCTGCACAAATGGACCACATGGAGCCAAGGAAATGAGTCTGGAGGCACAAGTAGCAGTAGTGCTTGGGACTTGGGCAAGAACTAAGTGGAGGAAGAGAGGAGATAAGGAGATAAAGACAATGATGAAGAGAGCAAAAGAAGCCATTTTAATTTGGTGAGATAGTTTTTGTTGGAGTATGAAGTTGTTCTTTGATTTAGGAGATTTTAAGGTTGGATTCAATGGGTTTAGTGTGTGACTGTAGACAGTTATTAGTGTGTGTTTGCACGCATGATGTGTGTGTGTGTGTTTGAGTTCTTCATGTTGTGTTTGGTGTTTTTTATAACTTCATTTGTAATATATGCTTCTTGACTTCTGTTATGAAGTTTTTAATTTTGGAGTTTTTAATTATGGACCAAAAGAATCTTTAGAATTGTGATTGACAAGATTGCATTGCATTAGTTGCATAATTAAAATAGCAAACAAATTTTTTTAAAAAAGGAAAAACTTTAGAGGATAAATAGTAAATAATTCGTTTGATGAACAAAAAGTCGTTGTAGTATAGTGGTAAGTATTCCCGCCTGTCACGCGGGT
>KE151155.1:117450-140219 GCA_000411095.1 Aethionema arabicum
ATTTGATAATTTTAAACAAAAAGCCTGTAAAGCCCACTGGGCCATAACTGCCCCACTAATTTTTTCTTTACAAAAGTTACCTACTAATTACTTAAAATTACATCATGACCCCGAAACTATTAATCTTATCAATTTTTTTCTGAATCAACCGTTTGATATAATTATATAAACATTTCAAATTTTCAATATTCTTTGTCTACAAGACTACAACACGAAGCTGCCCACAAATTAGACTCACAAAATAGAAAATACAGAAAAATAGGACATTATAACAACAACTTTACCTGTTACAAGCTATCTACAGAAGAAAACCAAAAAGTTAAAACTAAGACAAGATCTTTGATCCTTATCCAGCAGACTTCTGCTTCACCTACACTTCAATACTCAAGCTGATTCAGACAAATAAAAAGACTCGAGACTCAGCAAGCTCAGCAATCAACATCATTACTTATGTACAGAGTACATGTATATGTATCTTCAATCTTTGTGTGAAGAAGGCTATGTTAGATGTTAAACATCATAGACAGGTAACCTCTCCTCAATGGCTATACGACAGATGGGACATTTCTTACACTTTTCTGAACAGTTTCTGCAACAAACATGGAACCAAACATATGAGCAAATATGATCATTCGAGTCAAGAAATGGGTTTTGACCATCACAGAGTCTGCAATTGCATTTGGTTTAATTGGGACAAGAGGGATACATATTGAATCATATCATATACCTGCAGAGGACATGGTGTCTACATGGAAGTAGAACCACACTGATTTCTCTTTCAAAACAGACCCTACACAGCACTTTTTCCTGGAACATAACATGGAAACATGAAAGGTCAAGAGATAAGCAACAATGAAAGAGAAAAGAAGTATCAGGAGAAGGAGAGCAATTACATTTTGTAGTCTTTCATATTCCTGCTGGCTAAATTTTGTGATTTCTGTTTGTTCACCAAGTGCTGCTTGAAGTTTCCACACCTGATAGTGAATATAAAAGAGAGCAAGGTCGAAACCAGAGGAGAAAAGATTCAACCAAAAGATAATCGAAAACAGATAGAAAATGTAGAAACATCTGTATTGAGTTTGGAAAGACTAAAATTACCTCCTCAGCAAGATCTTTCCTCGGCATTTTCTTGACTATTTCTGGTGGATGACCACAGAATGTATTGTAACTGCACAAATATAATCTTGAAACCTTTAGTAGCTAAATCTAATAAGTGGAACAACATCTTTTGTTGGTCAATATACAAGAATGTGAATTGTACTAACCCAGGATCTTGATCAAAGTATAATCGAGCTTGTTCCTCCCGGCTTCCTTCATCAATTGACCACCAACCTAGTAGCCTGCGTAGGTAGAGCATCATATATTAAGGAATTGTTTGGTTTTTGTTAGTAATTCATTGGCAGCAAACAATTGTTTGGGGATTTTCCCTCCATAATTCCTACATTAAACTGTTAAATGAAACCAAGAGAACATGTTTCTAACCTGGATCCATGGTGCAAGAAACCCAAACAATCATGGGCTGTGGATGAAAATCTAAAATACAATCCAGTACCATCTTCGCCACGTAGCAGCAGGACAACCTTTTCTATTAATTTAGAAGCAGCAAATAGAACACCGGCACTTTGTAGTAGGAATAATGGAGAAAACAAGATTGGCACAGGTATATACTTAGCACCTTCAGGAGTCCCCTGAAAAAGTTAAAATTATTAGTTTTTTGGTAATGTTGAAACACATCAATAGTATGATAGAGACACCATGATGTTTACCTCCAGATGCATGCAAAGAACAACTTGAAAAACAATAAGGGGGATTTTCATTATATGACCACCAATGTCTTGCAAGTCACAATTACTATCTTGGTGCCTATCATCTTCTGAAAACACTACAAGGCCACTGTTCAAGTCAAGATATCTAATAGTGGTAGAAGATGACTCAGTTTCTCTGGCATGTGAACTTCTATGAATTACTGGATTAGACCATTTTGTACAAACAAGAAAAGCAAAGCACTCTGAAATTCTGCAGGAAAAAATGTATACAATGATTACCTTCATGATCATTTCTAGTATTAGCATAAGGAGAAATACATCTTTATGAGAAAAAAAGGAAAAAAAACAACGCATACCCAAAATTTATGAATAAATCCCACCAGCCAAGTGCAGCTACATCGCCTGTGTGATGTCAATAAAAAGTATGATGAAGGAATGCAAACACAATAATTCATCATTGACATGGTTCATAAAAGCTAGGATTTAAATAGGCAGAGATATGATAATGAGATGACTGAAAATAGGCTATTACTCGTCTTGTCAGGTGAGAAGTTAAATATGCAAGTGTCTATGAATATGAAAAAAGAACGTTAAGCATATCAAGGAGTGAGTAACTAGCCATTGTGTTCTTGGTTCTAAATATTAATATATAACTTGTTCCAATTAGACAAAGGTCCTGCTATAGACATGAGTGTAGATACCGTGAAGTATAATGCCCATGGTAGTCCTTAGATAAATTAAAAGACTTGGATTTATAGGCAACACTTTTGGAAAGTATTACAGAGGCAGATTATTACCAGAGAGCTTTAGGAGGGTAAAGACTGTAGCAGCAAGCAAGAACACCATGGAAATCGCAACCCAGAAATGCTGCAGGCAAGAACCAAAAACAAAAACATTTGACAAGCTTAAAATGAATATTGGTAGCTTCCCACCCACCAACAAAGAATAGAAACCTAAGCAACTTACTTAACCTCCCATGCTTAGATACTTGAGAGTCCAGGACCAACTAACTTAAGCAAGTGAAAAGAGTTTTGAGTCAACAAATGAAGCACATATTACGACTTACAGGAAGTGCCTCCCATATTGCTTCATCATTCATACTCTCTTCATCTCCTGGCATCAGTGCCCGACACATTCTGAAGATTAAACGAGCAATGTTCATATAGAATAGAGATAAAGTAATAATTCCAAGAGCTTTTTATAACCTTCTCTTACAAGAATACCCAAAAAATAAACAAAACCTCACATGCTTAGATACTTTGTTTTGATTTATATGAACCAATTTGTTATGTGTTCACTAGACCAAAGAAGAACTGACTTTGAGAGGTTAATGGGATAAAACATCAGGTAACACAAATGTTATCTCAATACCTGGAGTTATCCACCAGTATGATTAATTCAAACGCTAATAATGGGAGAAAAACAATCTTCAAGCTCACAGTTTGTGGCCAACGACCTACAATTAGCATATATTAGCAGCACATTAACCAAAAACAAAAGAATCTGAAATGTAATTTCCAATTTACATACCATATGCACTCTCCAGATACACACATAGGAGCAACTCGAATGCTACAAGCAACGGTGTTGCGACAACAGCATGGCATGGAGCCCACTGTACACCAAAAAAGTGTTAATATAGCTACAAATTTACTGAAAATCATAAGACATGCCACTTTACTAAATTAAGCAAGGTAAGAAAGAGACATACGTGACGGTTACGAGGAGCAACTGGAGCAGGAAGCGAGAATCTTCCCCTTGCAACAACAGCATGGAAACCCCACAGAGGTAGAAATACAACCCTGGAATAACCAAATCAGTGAAACAAAATCAAATGCTATGAGTTTAAAGACTTGTACAAATTACCTTCCAAACACCAAGAAACGAATAAACCAACCATATGCATAAATCCAAGAACTTAAAGCCAAAGAAAGTTGAGGGAATCTGAAGATTTATAAGTAGAATATTGACTCAAACTACATAACATCAAAACTAAGTGCAGTCCTCACATAAAAACCCTTGGTTTCTTTAAATACACATCAACACGTGACACAACATAGCAGGCTTCCCCTGTCCTACTAAGTGTTAGTGATGAATCTACTTAACGGTTTAATAGACAACAAGTACTTAAGTTTCCCAAAAAGGCAATATACTCAATTACAGAAACTTTCGGCGTAAATCCACTATTTGATGACGAATCGATACATGCGATCAGACATTTCTCAGGCCCAGTAACTAAATTTTCAATTGTCCCACAGAAAATTCGATGCGAGCAAAGTCTGAAACCTTTTAAAACCTCGCAGTTCTCAGAAAATGACTGTTTGATTCGAGAAACCCAAATCGCTTTTCGACGGGGAAAAGGGCTCGAATCCAATTCCTTTTAAAAAATTCAAATCGTTTAGATGGGGACAAAAATCCCAAATTCAACCATTTGTGGACCCAATCGAAGAAACTGAGCTTCAAAAAAGGAAAAAAAAAGAGAGAGAGAGAGACATAAAAACTAACCACCAGGAGTAAGCGACGGTGTGGTCAAGCTTGAGCACCAAAGAGAGCGTGAAAGAGAAGAGTAAACAGTGAGCCGCCAAGGCTTGTATAGACTTCAACACTCTCCAACAATTCATCTCTCTCTCTTCTCTCTCTACTGAGAAAGGGTTTCTCACTTTGCCTCCATTTTCTCTCTGTGTTCACTGCTCCCTTCACTTTCCTCTCGCTCTCCCAATTCTTTTTTAATTATTAGTGTTTTTTTCAAACAAAAAAAACAATCTTTCCGTTTTTTTTTCTTGAACCCTCCGCGTCATTGTCTGTAAATATAGCTGCATATTTCATTTTTGTCTATTTGTAATATAAAAATACAAATAATTTTAATAAATAATTAAATTCTTCTAAATTTCTTCAGATTCAAAATAAAATAAAAATTAATGATTCTCTTTATCTCCCGAAAGCTTTACTTGCACGTCAATTTCATGAATTAACGTTCGAATTGAAACAAGTTTCTCATTCATTAACTATGGCCTGCACTCATCATTTATTACCACACATATCGAGTGTGTATATTAATATCGGGCAACAAAAAGTCAAACTCTAAACCAAAAACACACACAAAAAGTCAACTTTATATAAGTACGAACAAGACAATCAGCCTAACACCAAATCCCATAGTCTTCACTGTATCAATAATCTCAAAACTTCACAAAACATTAATTTACTTCAAGGCATGGAACACAGGGTTAACCTTTGCCAATGGGCTCCATCGTGTTAGCTTGTGGGCTCCCAGTCTCTCATTATTACTCGAGTTCAATAACATAAGAAATATTTTGTAATTGTAAAACAAAATTGACTACATAAAAAAAGTGCTCTCTACCCTGATTAAACTTAAAATTAAAATATTAATTTCCTTACAAATATATATGATTCAAAGAAGAGAATGACGTGGAAGTTAATAGATCACATTGACATTAATAAACATCGCCATCACAAAGCTTTCATATTCATGTCACACATGTAATCCATGCTTCAGATATCACATATACATAAGGCCATTTACTAAATGAACAAGAACACGTACCTTATAAGTTAGTTGTTGAACGCTTTGCTCTTCAATTTGATTTTGATTTTAGGTAGTCTTGGAGCTTCTAACGTTGACGGCTCAGCTTTTGCTTCCACCATTATCACTCTAGCCCTAACCTCTGCTTCCTCTGCTCTAATCTCCACACCTTTCTCTTGCTTCTCTTCTTCATTTGAATCTAACTTATTTGTTGCAGCTTGATCTGTAGAGCTACTTAGAATCTTTGCTAGTTCCTTCTCTTTTTGCTTCTTCTCTTTCTTTAACCGTTTCTTCTCTCGATAACCCGGATCGTCTCGTTTCCTCTTCTTCTCTTTCTTTCCCTTATCTTTCTTCTTCTCCTTTTCTTTACCAACTGAAAGTGTTTGAAGACTTGCGTACTTTTGTGTCTCCTTGTCTATACTATCATCTTGTACTGTTGTTGTCTGGTTATCTTCTGCTTTGTGACTTGTGGAAGTTTTTCCAGACTCAGCGGTGCATTGTAACTCTTTACCGGAAGTATCGCCTTCGCTTAAGAACTTTACACTTCCGATGCTAGCTGTCATGCGAGATCCAACGTCGTGACACGAATTTACTTCTTCGAGGTTGTTCTGATTGCTGATGCTCACTGCATCGATTGAGATTCTGTGTGGAGCGTCTACGGAAGCTGAACTTGTTTGTCCACGGTCTATATCATGACGTACTACTAATAACCCTTGGGATCTTTCCATGGACCGTGCTGATCCTTCAGCTCTGCTGGTTGCACCAGCAGATGGTCTGACTTTGATCCTAATAACTGATTTCTTAACCTCGTGACTAACAGATATTGGCACGAGAGGTTCCTTTGTTTCATCTGGTTCAGTTTTAGGCTCCATTGGAGTATCTGCTTCCCTCTGAGGTAATTCTTCTGATGGGGTTTCAGCATCCGATGGAATTTCATGAACAATGGGGTTTTCAGGCAGAAGTTGGTCTCGGTTTTGGTTTTCCAGTTGAGGTTCCACATGGTGCGTATCGTAAAGTGATGCTGCAACAGGTGGTTCTGGCAACTTCAGTTCAGGAACAACAGGCATGTAAAATTCATGTGATCTCATTGGAACGCCAAACGGGGCAACATCTAGCGATTTTCCTTGGGCATCTGCAAATGCTGAAAGTGAAGGTCCCCCTGCCTCTGGACCTGGAACTGAATACATATTCTGCGGTTCAATGCACGCCTCCACATCAACAAGCTGCAAAGGTTTTTCTTTGGGAACTCCAAACAGCGTTGGTGGTCTGAGAATGAGACAGTGGTAAGTATGTTCCGTTCAAAATGTCGATAATATGTATGATTTGATAAACAGAAGAAGACTAAGAAAAAGTTCCAGCTATGCTCAAAATGAAGACACATGGATACCAAAAAAATGATTCAACCAACGAAGCAAATGTACCCAAACAGGATGAGAGGAATCACAGATTTTATCTACAATGACTCCGTATTACTTATTTCAATAGTAGCAAATTAATCATTCTCACAAAGGAAAAGCAGGAACGCTAAGAAAAAAGAGAGGAGAAGGATTCATGGTTTTCAATAACGGCTGGGAGCTATATAATCCTTTAGTTTAGTTGTTACCCACAGGCAACCCAAGTGAAAAGCGAAACTAATGCACTGCATGAGAAAGAGTACATGTAAAAATAATCTGGCAGAAAATGTAAAGGGCACTGACCTGCTAGCAAGGACCTGAAAAATGCAGAACAGGTGATGGCGAAGAAATTCATTGTTGAATACTACAGGACTCTTGAAAAAATGCAGCAAATCCAGAAGACTAACAACGCCAACATAATCATCTGAGTCACCTCCAACGGCTAGTTGACATAACCGCATTGTGTGTACACACAATTTAACCTGTCCTGTAATCATGTAAAAAGTATATAAAACGATAGTTGAACTCTACCAGAAAAAAAGAAGCAACTGAGTATTCTGGCATAAAGTAATCAACCTCTCAAAGATGGTTCTTCTACTACATATTGCATAAACAACGAAAGTGCAGAACTAATGCCTTTGGATTGGTACTCGATGTCAAGAAGTGCCCTACTTGCTTCCATACGAACTTGCAGAATAGTATCCGAATTGCGGAAAGGTTCGATAAGTTTACAGATGTGCTCCTGAAGTCAGTAAATTACAAGCTTATGATGCTATCAGCTATGGTATCTTTCTTTTAACCGACGCTTTGAGAGAAAGTGAAAGGAAAGAAACGTACAAAACTGATGGAGTCAGAAAGCTTGAGAGCAGTTTGTGCCAACGTTCGGATACAGCTAACTGTCAGGATGCCATTGTAGCTTGGCATCAGCCTGGTACATTAATTCCAACAACATGCCCTCAGTAATAAAATCCACTTAAAATCTATCACATCATATACAAAAGGGAGATGCCAGACTACTTCTCATCCTATCAGTCCATAGGGAAAAAAAATGTTACCTGTCAAACTGCAGGAGTCGGTCAATGCGTTTCAGAAGAGGGGCCAAAAACGTTAGACTCTGCAACAGACACAAAGAAAAAACACTGAGAAGAAAACATGCATGACTAAGTATTGCCCATCAAGCTACATGAACCAACAAAGCTCAATAATTTTGGCAGCAGATTTATTAGATGGGCTTACCTAAATGCTGCTTGTAAGAAAACATTACTAAGTAAATAGGAAACTATACTTGTCTAAGTACCATTTTTACTGATAATAAAACAAAGGTTTTGGAATCCTAGAGTGACAGAAGGAAAAGATCAAACTAAATAAACATATTATTGCCAATAGATCATAGTGTAACAATCACAGACCTGTTGACCAAATTCGAGATCACCAACTGATTGAACAAGCACAGCAAGCCAGAAGACATCAGAATATGGATTTCCGCTGTTGTCATTGTACTAAAACAATCAAACAGAAAAATCTAATCAGCAATAATTATAATATGGACGGAAACGAGCAAAATAAACTTAATGAAACCTCATCTTTCATAGAAGAAACAAATTCACAGCAGTGCAAGAAAGGCAATCAGCTCTTACAAAGCTTTCTGAAACTTTACCCTAGGTTCACGTAGTACATGATAGAATTCAACTCAAGATGCTACTTATTGAAAATGTATACCTTCAGAAGCTGCAAGATAAATTCCACAGCTTCTCTAGGGCTTTTTTCATCCGCACCTCTAACCATTGCAATGGCATATGGAATGGCCTAAGAAACAGCAAATGAACACGAGTTTAGATATATACATTCAGGTAACGCAGCAGGCTATACTAATGAGAAAAATGATAAATAACAAAAGGAAGCTTCAAATTCAGAGGTCTCTATTGCGGCACTCTATCCTAAACTTCAAAAGTATATGGATTCCACTTAATAATAACCAACAAAAGCCACCGAGATAACTGAGATAGCAAAAAAGCTGTTAGGAACCACATCTAGGGAACAATCATATGGTTCACCCAGAGCAAACAGACTAAAAAGTGAGAAACATGCAAATATACCCCTCTGCCTGACAAACCTTCTTAAAAGTTTGAGCACAAAAAGAATTTTTATGATATTTTCATCCTTATGTTATTTATTTTCTATTACTTCTTCACTGACCTACAGCTAATAACTGAAGTCAATGTATGAGCCTACATCAATTTCATACCCTACCTCAAGCACAAAATATTCTGGGAAATCGCGGAAGTCATTTGGCCTGAAAGGAGAATAGCAGTTTATAAGAAATCTTCCGCTGGTTACGAGGTCCAAAAATAAAAAATCTCCAATCTCACTTGGGTAATCCAATCTCTGCATCAAATCTTCTACTTTTATAGAACTTAATTAGATGCTGCAAACCCGCCCAGTCAGTCACCTGTTAGGAAATAAAATATTAGGATCATAATTGTACTATGACTTTATTTGAAGGGCAAAAAGCAGCTCAGTAGACCTTTTGAAAGATGCAGTTTACAAAAGTAACTTACAAGATGGTGAACTATCAGTTTAAACCAATACACCTCACTCATGCAAATATCAAAAGATAAATATTTAAAGGGTGGTAAAAAGAAGAGCTCCGGATCTAATACTTTGTAGCAATGCCTACTAAGCTTCATACTAATCACTCTTTTGCAATCTCAACCAGGTGGTTTACATCAACAAGTTAAAATTCAATTATCATACCTCTGGTCCAGTAGGAACATCAGAGTGACCAATCTATACCATACCTCTGATGCTGTTTTAGCCAATGCAAATGCTGCCCCTATCCGAATTCTCCAGAAGACCTATATCAGGAAAATATCTTGAAAAACTGAACTTCATCTTCATACTGGTTTCAGAAAAAAATTTCACAGAGACAGACAAACCTTGGAGTCAGAGAGAACATTATTTAGCGCATTCACAATGGAAAATGAGTTCTGTTTCAAAGCCTCCAGTGAAGCAATTGCTTGTGCCTGAGCAACAACATCTCCGTCCTTCTCTAGTTGATTGATCTGATCCAAAGTCAAAGAAACCCAGATGTCAGAGAGAGCCTAGAGCTAAAGCATAGTCAACAGCAAGTGGTGGTTCTTTACAGGATGACAACCACACAATTACGTTACTGACTCAGATTAAACCTAGGCTACAGTTCATGCGTCGCTTTGTAATGAACCAACCATGTAGGAAGCAGAAGACAAGGCAGACTTCATATGGCTAACTGTTGGAGCTTCAGATGACTAAGAATTACAGGACGACAAGCACACACATACCAAAAGCTCAGATAATACCTAAGCTACATAGTTCATGAGTTTTTCTTGTCATGAACCAACCATGTAGAAAGTTGAAGACAAAGCGGACTGTGATGTACAGTATAAGTCGAAGAAGTGACAGAGCAGATCTCTTACCCACATTTGTAGGGGCTGATGAAGGTGAACCTCAGCAATATATTCCATCTCAGGGTCAGCTTTAATCCAAGCCAAGGGAGACTCAATGCTGCAGAGAACATTTCATCTCAGTTTTTTCTCTTGTGCTCTTGCAAGTGATGCAAACAAACCAGAAACGACATAAATGGTGTAACATAGCAATCCACCTCGTTTTATTGTCTAACGATGCTACAGCATCAACATTATCGTCAGCCCCATCACCCTTCAATCCCTTCTTTGGTTTTTGATAGCGTTTGGCAGCAAGTTTGGAATGGCATGGCAATTCCAGTAGCTGCCACCTATCTCCAGCCATAGCCAACTTTGGATGATCTGACATTCCATCGAGCTCATATACCCTTATACTCATTATTCCAGGCCAGCCGACATCCACATCTCGATTTTCTGAATCAGAAGTAGCACCAATAACTGATAACCGTGCGTCAAGCGAAGCCGTGCATTCACGCAGAGCAGCCATTTCAACAATATTTTTCCTTTTATTGTAGGACAACCCAATCCTGGTAAGCAACAGTAAAGAAAAATAAGATAGAGCTAATGAAGACCCAGATATCCCTTGATTATCGTTAAGAAGAAAGAAACTCAAATCATAAACTACCTAAGAACAGGACAACCACAAGATGCAACCCATCGCTGAAAAAATTCTTTGAGATAAGGACGCTCAAGGTTTCCAATCTTATTGGCAAACTGTCGGAACTGCATCTCAAGTGAAAATTAGGAAACACACTTATTAGAAACTAACACAGAGAACCAATCTGAAAGATAAGTAGTAAATTACAAAGAGAAACATGCAAGAAATGGAAGAGATGTTTAGAATTTAAATAGTTGATTATGAACTGTTGAACCTATGATAGTCTCTTTTCAAGGTTTGCAGGTTATATTAAATTACGTATCAGTCACATAATGACATAACTGAAGTATGTCAAGTCACAGCTGAGAGATAGATTTCAGTCGAAGAATACTATGCCTCAGGAGGAAAGGAAATTTTTCAGAATAGGGAAGCTCCTAGGGAAGGAAGTCCTAGAATCTATTCTGATCTTTTAGTGTAATCAGCTAACCAGAAAGCTTATACATGGCTAACTTGGTATCGCATATATACCAGCTATATGTACCCACTAAAACTAATGGACCTCTTTATTGTAACATGTAATAAACAAACACAGCCTTTCAGGAGACAGAGTCGCATTACCTCCTTTGTGCTAAGGGACCGGATAGCAGTAGTTGGCTCCTTGGCTCGAGAAATTATTTTCTGCAAAATCTGCAAATCATCGAGTAGAAGTTTTATCAATCACGTGCCTGAGAAAATTGACTAAATATTTGCTTAATAACAATGGCCCCATGTACATACTTTACGAAAGGAGTCAGAGCCCATTTGTTTCTCTAACATCTGAAGGACTGCTCCCTTCAAAAAGAAGCAATCAGAAACTACATAAGAGACGAATGCATGAAGAATCATGCAAAACTATCCCAAGAACTCAGTCACGGCCACACAAATTTGAGAGTCCAAGGATGAAAAATATGAAAAGAAAAAGATGGCTTACTGATTTCCATGACCGTATTTTCCCATGCATCCCAACAGAATGAGTTCCGAATAGGTCTTTGCAAGAAGCAGATGCACTCAAGCACATTGCACCACTGTCATCAGCTTTACAGACAGCACAATTTGCCTGCACTTGCAACAGAAATAAGAGATTAAAGATAAATGGATATGACTTTGTGCAGAACCGGTTACCGATGCATACAAGGAAGGATGGCTTGAGTACTATGCTAAACCTTGTATCTCCGGAATCGTGCTTCGTTATTTCCCAAAAACTGCTTGATGAACATATCGGTTAAGAAACCAGCAAGACCATCCAGGAGCCAATCTGTTACAACACTAGAAATAATCATCAATGAGAAGATTGCATGCTTTCACCTGAAAGTAATGAACGAATCAAAAGCAATGCAAATGTAGAAAATATCACAGGCCTACCATCATTTGGTGACTCAGGAGTAATATAAACTCCAAACCACTGTTTTGCTAAAGCAGAAGCAAGTTTAATACGTGTATCTATTGTCTGCAAAGTCAATTGAAGCTCTATAAGATTCATACAAATTCTGGCCTCCCGTGCTTTAATATTGACATATACAAGGTGCAATTCTCTGACAAAAGTATCATTGAACCACAAACTAATATCCCAGGAAACAATACCTGATCAATGACCCTCTCATCATATAGCATGTGTGAGCTGAAGATACTCAATGAAGCTCCCAAAGTCGAAGCACAAACAACCATTTCAGGAGGGAGAAAGACTTGCTTGTAGAATCCAAATGGAAACTTCGCACTTAAATAATCCTCATAGTAGCTTTATATAATGATTGTCCAATACAGAAAAGAGAGATAAAATATTTAATTTCAGGTTTGACTGCAAGAATTACCGGAAGACAAAATAACTGACCTATAAGCTTCATGGAAAAATTCCATTGTATTACGAAGCCTCAAGAGATCAGACGACAAACACAGGTTAGATATGAGGAAGTTGGTCTGGTCTGGAAGGACTTCCAGTGGTCCCGCAACTAAAGACACCCATCGTGGAGCAATAGGAATGGCTAACTCATATACATATGTTTTCCGAGTAGTATCTTCTTTGCACATAACCTGAAAAGTTTGATGATTTGAAGAACTCATCTCCTATGCCTTATATGAAAGAACTGATAAGGAAATATAAACATGTTTACACATTTTTAGCTTTACATATTGGTTGCCTACAACATATCAAGGGGAAAAAAGTTCTTCTGTTCGATGCAGGTTCATTTACTAAATCCGTTCACATTCAAAAATATACCAGTCTACCTGGTAAAGTAATTTCCCAACACTGACTGCCACAAAGTTGTGTGGAACAGTGAATTCCATATCAAAGCTGCATCCACCACAAAGCAGTTAAATGAACAAGTATAAACAGAGAGGGATACCCAATCTTGAGTTCAAGATATGTATCAACGTTGTAACGATCTTATAAAAAATACCTGCAACGATGGTACTCATCATCTATGCAAGGAAACCAACAGCGGGCACGTCTCATCTGGTTATTCGTATGGACAATGTTCTCATCAAAATGAATTCCTGATTCTGTTTTCTCTATACAGTAGCTAATCCGGATCAATTTAACATTCTGCATCAAATGAACATGGATATATAGTTAAATAGACGACATCTCTCATTGGTAGTTGATAGCATAACACATAAGAACCATGAATACCAAAAACCATTGCTAGCTACAACATTGACCGCATTACTTTATCTACTATCGATGAATATGACAAATGCAAGAACAATAAAGGCGAGTAATAGGTCTAAGCAACCATACTCATATTACTTGTGATATGTGCCGTAATGAAGTAGTGAAATAACAATCCGTTCAACTTTATATTTCAAACCACCTCCATGATACATCTCATTTGACAACAAAATAGATGAAGAGAATCAGAATATTGACCTGTTTTGCCTCCCCAGATGATTGTGAACCATTTTCCAAAGTAACGTGATCAAGCTGTTCAGATAAGGCCTTAGAAGGCTTGCAACAGTTAATCAGTAAATTTGCAGTGTCCTCTCTCTTAAGAACCCCAACATATTCCATGGCTGCAGCATCAGCCGCTGAAGCGGGATCTGAGACTGAGCTCCAGTTACTCTCAATTTCAGAGTTCTGATGGTGGGGATAGTACTCAAACACAGTGGGTTCCCCATCTACCAAGACACTCTCAATTCCCAAGTTCTCAGCGTGTAGTCCAACGATTCCAATATCAGGCACGCTTACTTCTAACTCTGTGTAACTACAGAATCCAAACAAAAAAACCCCAGAAAAAATCCGGTGAAATTGGAGCAAGAACCATTAAGAAAACGAGAAACAAATTAACTAGACAGAGTGGATTCAACCGCAGGGAGTCTCCCGAAGTACCCAATCAATTCACATGCACACAACCCCCGAATAAATCAAAACCAAAGAAATTCGAGAAGTCCCGAGGAATGCTAACCTAGCAGAACCCGACCTCTGACTGTATCAAGGGTTTCTTAATCCCGAATTACATGTGGGGGCTAAAAGTCAAATTCACGCTCTCGTTAGCAGAAATGACTACCAAAAAAAGGAGAGAAAGGCAACGAACCCGTAGATTTGGTGTTTCTTGAAGTCGATAGAAAGACATAGCTTCTGATGAAGTACTTTAGCTCCAGTATTCTCCGCAGTCGTCTTCGCACCAGGAGCTTCTTCATTCTTCGGTTTCCGCGCCTTGGCCATGTTCCTTTACCACCGTGACTTTATGCCGGAGAACACCTTTGTTATATAGCAATCGATAGATCGATTTCTTATAAATTACAAAAACTTACTCTATATTTTAATTTTAATTAAATATCACCCTTCCGTCTCTAGTGTTCCAGTTTTACCCTAAATGTGCAACAGATGAGCTTGTTGAACATTTTCAAATCTTATATATTACAGAAAGCTCCTCTATATTTTAAAAGTAATCAAAATTCTCCTGCTACTTTCTGATATTACAGTTTCATGCAAAAAGTATAAATATAAGCTTGGTTGTACATTTTCAAATCTTATAAATTACAGTAAGCCCTTCTTATTTACTAACTTATCAAATTTTGTCAATTACTTTCTGAAGTTCCAGTTATAGCCCACGAATGTGCAAAATCATGGGCTTAGCTAATACATTTTCAAATTCGGCCCATTTGTCTCATTAACAGTCACTTGTATCACCTAAATAATCATTTTCTTTCAAAATTGATATTTTCTTTTAAAATATTTATTTTGGTAAGACTTTCTTTTGTATGTGTACTTTTACAATAAATAAACAACTTAAAATACCATAGCACCTAAATTAGTAAATTAAATCCCAAAAAAAGAAAATAAAAAATTGAATACTATAGTGCACGGTCTAGGGCTTTAAATGTCAACTCCCAATTTCACGTGGCCCCTATGAAATGATAAATCTTTTTCATACTAGTGTTAATTATATGAAAATGTCGGCCAATATATTTAATTCAATTCTCTTCCATTTAATCTAATATTTATTTCTAACTCAATATTTAAATATATGCGAAAAAAATTATATTAAAAATAATAAAATTTGATGTCAATAAACGCGTAAACATAATTATTTTAGTATTCATATATTGCTTGATAGTACGGACTCTTAGCTATGTTATGTATAAATACACAATCGATAAATTAGTATATATAATTTTGATTAATAATATATACACAATATTATTATAAAATCATATAAATATTTTAAAAAATATATTATATTTTATATGGTTTCGTAGAAATGTTACAAATGACATATGAGAACCGTCCTCTATATATTATTAATATATACATTATATATTAAATTAAAAAATGATGAAAGGTTTGACTTTATAATGAACGTCAAATTTAATGAATTCTCTTCTTCCTTGAACGTAAAGGAAGCTTCTTCATTGAAAACCTCTCTCTCTCTTTCTCTTTCTCTTTCTCTCTCTAAACATACACACATATATGTATATATATATACACGCTTTGTGTGTTTTCCTCTGTTTTCTTCTTTTGATAATCCTATGATCCTTTAATATCTCATGGCTACTAAACTCTCACATATCTTAAGGTCTCTTCTTTGGATCTCTGTTTTTCTCATCTTACTCTCTAAAGGGTACTTCTGTCATTTCAGCTCCGTAACAGTAAACCGTTATCTTTCTCCGGTTATAATTGTTACCTCGCCGTCTTTTTATTATCGGCCGGGGAGAAGAGCTTTGACGACGTCAAAGACGTTTGACTTCACGCCGTTTATGAAAAATCTTAACCGGAGAAATCACCGGAAATTTTCGCCGCCGGGAGGATACGAGATCGATCCAAGATATGGCGTTGAGAAACGACTCGTCCCATCTGGTCCAAATCCTTTGCATCACTAATTATTTTTTTAATATAAATTACAAGTTAATTAATACATTTATATTCAATTATTTTTATTTTCATGTGAATTTTTTATGTTTGTTGTAATATTGATATTTATTTTAGTTTATTTTGTTGGTTTGAGATTAGGTTGTAATAGTAATACACTACAGTTTAAAATTAAAATTGTAAATCAAAATATTACAAAAGTTCATTTATAGATTCTAAAAATTTTCAACAGCTATTTTATATAATGAAATGTTTGTGTTAAAGTAACAACTACTAGAAAATGATTTATTAAGAAGATTAAGCAATTAATTAGCTTATTGATTAATTAATATGAGAATTCTTTCTTAATGAACATCAATACTTATACATATTTACTTGAAAATGAATACATGTTTCTTCTTATTTGTATGCTATTTATATAATCTATAACAAAAAAATATATAACAATATTTATAAATGTTATTCAAGTAATAAAGGAGTATTAAAAAACGTTAATGGGTCAATTAGATCATACATTTTTTATTATATATTTGTAACTAATTTGTTAACTAAAAAATGTAAACTGAAATTATGTTGTGCTTTGAATTAGATTTTTTTTCCCAACTCTTTGAATTAGATTTTAAGAAGAGAAAAAGTTAACAAATCAAATTTATTTTCTAAAAATTTAATTAATAGTATAAAATAAATACTATTCGTCACGTGAACCGTTGACTTATGTAATTTCCGTATAAATTTCTGAAAGGAAATAACGGAGATATCTGAGCTCATGTTGTCGTCATTTATGTAAACAACGTTCCATACGGTGCGTTCCGGTTAAATTTGGTTTTTTATTTATTTCGGTTTACCCTTAACCAGCAAATAAAACGATACTGGTTCGTCACGGCACACTAGGCGGCAGATAACTGGGTTTCCGGCGACTTCTCATTATCCCTTGAGCATAGAGAGAGTGAGGGAGCTCTTCCTGAGCTTCGCTGCGTTGCCACTCGAATTGTAGTCTGGAACAAGTGTTTTTGATTTCGCGGAGGTTTTATTTCCTGCTGAAGCGGACTTAATTTTCGATAGAATTTTGTGGATAGGTGAAGGTTTCTTGGAGTATGTCACTTATTCTATCTGGATTTTGCTCCCGCAATCGTGATTACGATGAATTTTGTTGAATTTCGTTTTTCCACCTGCGTCTCAGGAATGATTTCTGCAGGTTTTCAGTTCTGAATAGAGCTCGCGTCCTGTCGTGAATTTAGGGTTCATGTTTTGATACTGAATTATTAGAAGTAAGATGGCGAGAAAAACTAACAGTAGTCTGTTTCTTGAAGAATGGTTAAGGGGTGTTAGTGGAAGTAACGTCTCTGGTAGTTTGGTGAAGCAAAATTCTACTCCATCTGCAAGGTCTATTGTTCAAGCGTGGTCTGAGATTAGGGAATCTGTCCAAAACCAGAAGTTTGATTTACGTTACCTTCAAGCTTTGAGAGCCCTGGTTAGCTCTGAGTCCACTATCCATGTTGCAGATCCCCAAGCAAAGCTTCTTAGTTCCATATTAGCTCTACGAGATGCGTCTCTTCCATCTGAGTCTTATCCTCTTGTTCTTAGACTACTCTATGTATGGATTAGGAAATCATTTCGACCGTCTCCTGTCCTTGTTGGTTCAGCTGTTCAGGCCATTCGCAGTGTTATTGATGACAAGCGTAATCTCCAACCAGCCTTTGTAGCACAAAGCATTCTTGTCGTGGGTGCGTTTGCTTGTGTTCCTGCTCTGTCTGATGACTTGAAGCTCTCGTGCTTGCAGTTTATGTGCAGAATTTTGGAAGAAGAGTCTTCCTTGGTGAGATTTCAAGAAGAACTTGCTCCTGCAGTTCTTGCAGGAATTGGGTATGCTTTATCTTCTTCATTGGATGTTCATTACGTCAGATTATTAGATTTGTTGTTTGGCATTTTTTTGAAAGATGAAGGTCCTCGTGACAGTGTCACTCATGGTCTGATGATTCTTCATTTGATCGAATGGGTTGTGTCAGGTTATATGAGATCTAACAATGTCGAAAAACTTTCTCATTTTGTGAGAGAGGTACTAGAAACTTCCAAGGTAAACTATACTATATTTGCTATCTTCATGGCAGCAGCCGGTGTACTGAGAGCTTCCACTGCAAGTTTCACTAGTGGTGCCCAGAGTTCAGACATTGTTTCTAAACTGAGAAATTCAGCAGAAAGACGTGTAGAGTCTTTAACTCAACTTTTAGTTTCTAGTGGTAATGTTACGCTTCCAACCACTCGGAGAGAAGTGCCCCTATTGAGGTGCTGTGCAATAGCCTTGGCTCGATGTGGGTCTGTTTCTTCCTCTGCTCCTCTACTTTTGTGCCTCGCATCTGCATTGATAACTCAGGTATTTCCTTTCGGCCAGATACATGAATCAGTTTGTAATGCTTTTAACAAAGACCCTAGTGGATCAAGAATCATTTGGATCAGGGAGCATCTTTCTAGTGTTCTTTTCAAGGAATCAGGGGCCATAACTGGGGCTTTCTGCAATCAATATGTATCAGCAAGTGAAGAGAACAAATATGTAGTGGAGAATATGATTTGGGATTTCTGTCAAAATATCTACTCACAGCACCGTCAGATTGCTCTGTTTCTCCGTGGTATAGACGACATACTACTTGGAGACATAGAGAAAATTGCAGAATCATCTTTCCTTATGGTTGTCGTCTTTGCACTAGCTGTTACAAAGCAACGGCTGAATTCAGTAGTGTCCAAAGAAAAAAAGATGGAGACATCAGTCAATATATTAGTTTCATTCTCCTGTGTAGAATATTTCAGACATATACGTTTGCCAGAATACATGGAGACAATCAGAGAGGTGATTTCAGCTGTCCAGGAAAATGATGCTACATGCGTTTCCTTTGTTGACTCCATTCCTGCTTATGATAGCTTAACGAATCCAAAAGGTTTGAGAAATCATTAGTTTCTGCAATTTCCATCTGAATCATAGGCTGGTGAGTTAGTAACATTTAAAATGATAAAATCTCTCCTTTTTTTTCTGTAGATTTGTTGGCACAGAGGATCGACTATGCATGGTCAAGAGATGATGTGCAAACATCTCGTATATTGTTTTATCTTCGTGTGATCCCAACTTGCATCGGAAGATTATCATCTTCTGTCTTCAGTAGAGTCGTTGCACCAACCATGTTTCTGTATCCTACGACTAAGATCTATCTAGTCTTTACACCTCTCACTTAACTAAGATCTGTTCTTTACTGCTCCTTAACATATTGTGGCTAGATATATGGGACATCCCAACAGAAAAGTGGCGAGAGCATCTCATACTTTGTTGGTAGCATTTTTCTCTTCAGAAAAGGAATCTGAAGAGGAGGAAAGGAACCAACTCAAAGAACAACTTGTGTTCTATTACCTGGAACGATCTTTAGAGGTACCTAAAGAACACATAATGCAGTATAGCTCTCTCTCTGTTACGGTTCATTGAAACAATTGCATTACAGGAATATCCTGAGATCACACCTTTTGAAGGTCTGGCTTCAGGCGTTGCAGCTTTGGTTCGGCATCTACCTCCAGGAAGTCCAGCTATATTCTATTGTGTTCATAGCTTAGTTGAGAAAGCTTCTACACTTAACTCCATTGCACAGGAAGATTCACAAGGAAAAAAGTCTGACCCCAGTAGTCAAATTCTCGAATTGCTCCTGCATCTTGTCTATCTAGTTGATATACAAGTAAGCTTCTTGATTCGTAGATCTAATGTGA
Organism: Aethionema arabicum; assembly: GCA_000411095.1. NCBI lineage: Eukaryota > Viridiplantae > Streptophyta > Magnoliopsida > Brassicales > Brassicaceae > Aethionema > Aethionema arabicum. Next base: position 137,299 of record KE151155.1, read on the forward strand.
ACATAAACTGGTTTGGTGCTCATGTTAATGTATGTTTTGGTTCAGGTTTTGCCATATCTGATGAAGTCATTGGCACAACTAATCATCAAGTTACCGAAAGAAACGCAGAACGTTGTGCTTGGTGAGTTGTACGGTCAAGTAGCTGAGTCAGATGATGTGATTCGCAAGCCCTCTTTGGTCTCTTGGCTACAGTCATTAAACTACTTATGTTCTAGTAACTGGACCGGCAAAACTGAAACTAATGCTAAACCAGAAGACTCAGCTTCAAGAACAGAAATAGATACATCAAATCAGTTTAATGCTCGGCTCTAGGAATCCTCCATGTAAGTACCTAATTATTCAATAAATTCATAAACATGGTGAAGTTCTTCTATAAAGAAAAAGACAAGTAATGTTATGATACTAAAAGAAAAATAATTAAACATTTTAAAGTTAAGACACATTCCCATAAAAAAGAAGTAACACAAAACAAGCAGAAATCTTTCCTAAAGGAAAATTGAAGCTTCAATATGATGAACCCTTGTCCTTTGAAAGACTTGTTTAGTGCCTTTGGCTTAAGTGATATCATATTCCTCTATCAAAAAGTATAACACTTTCTCTTTGAACCGTACCGTTGATGTTTGTTTCATCTGATCTGATCCTTTAGTCAAGTTTGACAGAAGAAAACAAGTAGTGAACGAACCAGAAGGAAGAGAGGAAACCAACAGTACCTGTGGCCAACATGATAGCTAATACCATAAGTAGAGAGTAGCCAAGATAAAGAGTCGCTGAGACTGGTCCGCTTAAGCTTTTGAGGTCAAAGACGAGATAATTTATGGAGTATATGAAGATGTAGATTGCGACGGAGCCTGATGCAAAGAAGGATTTCCACCACCATTTCCAGTCTTCAACGCAGAGGTGCATGTACGTTAGAACTAAAGAAACCTCAGCACATACAACTACGAGAAGGATCATGACAACAAGAAGGAAGCCGAAGACATAGTAGACACGACCCATCCAGATGCTAGACATGATGAAGAAAAGCTCGATGAAGAGGGTACCGAATGGAAGTGTTCCCGCACCAAGAACAAGAAGCCAAGATGGGTATTTCTGAGCTGGGATTTCCCGGGGAATTTGGTTGGTTCGAACTGGGTATTCAATATGAGGAGCTTTGGCTCCAAAGTAACCACCGATAAGAGTGAGGGGAACCGAGATACAAAACCAAAGGAGGATGAGGATGACAAATAGAGAGAAAGGAATTGCTCCAGTACTATGACTACCCCATAGAAGGAAATTCAGTGTTGTAAGGATCAGAAACGCTATACCGGGGAAAAAGCAAGCAGCTTTCCATGCAACAGACATCCATCCACGGTGATCACCAGAACCAAGTGTCCTCCATAGACGAACAGCAACATAACCAGCTGCAATTCCAAGAATCAGGTAAAAGAAGAGCATACCCGTAATAAGTGTTCCACGTGAAGCAGGTGACATGAACCCAAGAGCAGCAAATAAGATAGTTACAACAGCCATGCCAAGGATCTGAACACCATCACCAACCATGACACACAAAAGCGAGGGGTTTGATGGAGCACGAAAGACATCACCCACAACAAGCTTCCATCCAGATAATTCTTCATTCATCTGAGCTTGAGCCTCCTTGTCCAGTTCTTCATAGCGGGTCAAATCTCGCCTAACAGTTCTTAGGAATATCACAAGGACAATGCCGGCCAAGAAAGTGATTACCATAAGAGAGTTCAAGATTGAGAACCAATGAACCTTTGAACCCTCCATCTTAAGATATGCATCCCATCTAGATGGCCATTTGATGTCACTTTCCTCAAAACTGACTTCATACGAAAACACAATAGATTGTCCTTCCTTGAGAACCATAGACACTGTAGTAGAATCACATTTGATCGGAGTTGTGTATTTCTCATACATTTTCAACTTCTTTGTTGAGTCAGCATTATGAGCAAAGCTACATGGAACCACCTCAAAACCAACAACCATATAACCTAACACATCAGAATCTTTGCTCCCAACAGTTGGAATCACCTCAGCTGCATCCCCAGTACCCATCACACGTGCCACATTAGCCTCTTCATATTTGTGTACAAGAACCTTAAACTTTAAGTGGTTAAAAACGTAGTAAGCATCCTGAATTTTGATCCCAACTGGATAACCAGTCCACCTCAAAATAAACCCTTCTCTTTTAGTGTACCTAATCGCAGGTAAATTATCAAGCAAGGGATTAACTTGATACATATCATCAATCCTCTTCTTCAAGAGTTTAAAGTTATCACCAGAAAGCTTCTCAGTCTGACAAAGGAAGATCTCACTCTCATTATTGAACATTTTAAACCTATATGGCGAATTCTCAATCCGATCTCCCATCAGAAGTTCACCTAAATTCTCCGCACTATCCTTTATACCTTCAGAAGGCTGACAAAACGGTAAACTATAATAGCTAAAAGGCATTTCCGTTTCAATAGAAGTGAGAGAATTCACCTTAACATTCAAAAAATCACCCACTTCATACTTATGTGGATAACTACCAGGAAGGTAAAACCCAAAACCTAGATGAACCACAGAGAAAATTACAAACATGCAGATCCGGAACCGATCCATCGAGTTCATATCTGAATAAGAAAAAACCTAGTCAGATCTGAATGATCCGGAAACGCAAACAATCGAAGAAGCTCAGATCTAGAGATCACTTATTATATTCGCCAGAACAAGAAACAAATCGGGGAAGAAGATCGAGATTCACCTATTACGGAGAAAAAGAGGATTTGGCTGCGAAATTAAGAAACGAAAGTTTCTCGGTGAAAGAAACGCATGAAGAAAGAGTAAGAAAGAAAAGATTAATATTTTGGAATTTAATACTCACAAGTCACAACTAAAAAAAAGCGCCGACGCATCAAAAAAAAAAAAAAAAAAAA
>KE151155.1:154888-257706 GCA_000411095.1 Aethionema arabicum
TTTTTGTGATAGAAATCAGTTCAATATTTTAGAGAAAAATCAAATAAAAAAATATAAATGATTTGAATAAACATATTAATATTCATCACATATAAAAAATTGTTGTATATAGTATAATTAAATCATTACTCCATTGCAATATTTTCCTTGAAAAAAACTAGTGTACGTAATTTTTCTTTTTTTATTAAAAAAAATCATGATAAAAAACAATTAAATAAATAAAAAAAGAAGAATGATATATAAAATCTTACGTTGGACCATATTTAGAGCTAAAGGAAGTAAAGTAAACATCACCAGTGGTTGGATCAACATCGAGACCATCTAGAAACTTAAACGGCTTGCCGTCGACGCTATCGGCTAGCTTCGTCGCTAAACCTCCGGCGACAGAGATCGTGTGAAGTCCCAACGGAGCATCAGCGACGAAGAATTCATTTGTTTTGTCGTTGAACACTAAACCAGCCGGTCTCCCGCATCTACCGGCTAAAGCTGTACCAAGTATCCCGTCGCACCATGACGAATTCCTGACGTCATAAATAAACCGATTTTTTTAAATATTAAAAAAAAGAAAAAGAAAAAATGGGTTCACGTTGTTGTCTTGGATACGTATTTAGTTTGACTTTATATATTCACGTGGCAGTGTTTATGTGTGAACGAGCTGTCACGTATTTCTTTGCTAACTTGCGCTGAAAAAATGCAAGACGCTTAAAAACCTTAATTAATTATTGTTTTTAGTTAAAGTCTTGAAAATATTAAATTTAAATTTTGTTTATATATATAAATAGGGATCCGGTATATTATATATCGAGTTTTCAGCGTTTTAATTTTATTTATTTTTACATAAAATTTGAGTTTTAGTTGTTATTAAACATTATATTAAATGAATATATTGAAATTTTGAAATAAGAAAATCAATTTTATGAATACTTATAAATATTATTAATATTAATCATTATCCGTAGTAATTGGTCCAATTTATGAAATTTGTGTATTCACACGACAAATCTTTACTTTGTATTCAATCGTAAATTAGATTAAAAAAAATATGAAAAACAGAAAATCAAAATAAGATAATTCATAAACAAAAAAAAATTAAACTAATCATTTAAACCAATACTCTATCCTTTTTTTTACATATTAATAATACTTTGATTAATTGGGAATTTTTTTTAGGACCACAAACCAGACCCACTAACTTAATTATAATCATTACTTTTAGTTGTAATTTAAAAAATTACCATTACCCACGAACTTTGATTAAAAAATTTTCAACAAAAATCATTAGTTTTTTTTTTAAAATGGAGCAATATTTCCCATTTTTTCTTAAAGTAAAAAGATGATAGCAAGTCAAATAAATGAGTTTTAATAACCTTAAACTCAATCACCAGGAAAAAAAAAAAAAAAAACTCAATCACCAAAGAGTTTTGATCTTTAATTAAAGATTTAGAAGAAATTAAAAAAAAATTAGAAGAAAAAAAATCTTACGATGATTTTGTAATGAATGCAAAATCGACGTAGCCGGTCTCCGGTAGATATTTAAGGATTTTACCACCGGAAACTCCAGTGTAAAACCCTTTTCCGGTGGGATCAAATGCAAAAGCTTCAGGACCTGATCTGTTTTCCGGCACCGGCAGTTTCTGAAATAACGTGTCATCGGAGAAAACCTCCGACGAAACAGAGAGAACAAGAACGAGAAGAAGAAGAGAGTTTGATGACGTCATTATCGATTTATTAACCGAGGCTCTATATATGATAAATATATGTATATTTATAGGCTTGAATTTGTATAAAAATTAAATATATTTTTATTTTCCATCTTTTGAATTGACGGCACAGATTTCGCCCATATGTTTTTTAAGTTTTTATAATAAATGGACAGATTTATTTCCTTATCATTTTGGTGGATTTTGGCAGATTTTTTGCTGAAAATGAAAGTTTCACAAATTGCAATCAATATTAAATTATGAAACTGTGATGTAAAATTCGGACCAAACGAGTAATTTACTAATTTAGTTGAATTTAATTAAATAAATAATCTTTATATTTTGTTAATTCAATACTTTGTTAGATTAAATTAAATTATATGTAGATACTCAATAAAATATTTGTTGAACTTAAAATGGGAAACGTACATTTCATGACATTGAAATGGTCAAATGGATATTGTTTAAAATTTTAAATAATAGTAATTTATTTATATTTTGGTGATGTGTGTGAGGTTCAAATTGTAAAAGCAATGTTTATAAAATTCTGTATTCTAATAAATTAAATTAAATTTCTATTTGTTTATTTTTCGTAGGTTGTTCAAAAGTTAATTGGTGCAGCCGACCTAAATATGGCTTTTGGTGAAAAATATTGTAAAATTGGGTATGACTTAATTGGAATACAAAACTAGGCACGTAACATTTTTTTTTATATAATAATATTTGATTTCTTTTTTATAAATTAGTTATATGTTGTAAATGTATTCATCGTGTTTGTTTTTTAACAGACTTATTTCTGCAAATAAAAAATAATTCAACTTTTGTCTTGCATTCACATTCATTGTTCTAGTTTTTGAACATTGGGACGACAAATTTGATTTTATTAGTTTTACAAAAATATATTAATGTTTATAATCTTTATACAAAAGTTATGAAATTAAGGTAAGCAACCTTTTGAATATTGATTGGAATTGATACCGTGTTTATTAAAAACATTAAATGAAATATTACTAAAATAAACAAACAAAGTCAATTAAGAGAATTAATATGCTGTCATTAGATAAAGATTTGTTATATCTTTGATTTTGATGCAAACCAAAAATTGTAACACGGAACCTAACTTTCGTACATGTCATAAATATATTATTTTCAATTTATGGCAATTACGTAGTATATATTCAAACGGATATTATTTTTTTCTTATGAATCGAAAAATTATTAAACCAGAAGAATCAAATCTTCATAAATTTAAGCAAGATAACCGCTATTCCGGTTAATCCCGATTTTTCCAATTAACCTGAAATTCCTTAACCGGTTAATCCCAATTTTCCAATTAAACAAAACACTTATTATTGAAAACTAGACACTCTTCTTCGTAGAGAGAGACAGCTACGAAAAAAAACTGAGCCTAAGGCTCATTTGCCTTTACCTCATTTCGTTAACGTTATTCTCAGTTTGTCTCACGGTGATCTGAAAGCTTCTCCGGCGTACCGGACATTGCCGAGTTCCTCTTCGATACGAAGAAGCTGCAAAGGAAATGAGTCAAAACTCTACAGTTTATATCTTTCTCTTATCACTTTTAATTCCAATTTACTTTACAAGTTCTACTAAGAACAAGAGATTTGAAACAAGCAATGAATTCTCAAGGTTTGTTTAGATTCGGGTTTTGTTAATCGGTATAAGTTTGGATGTTGTTTGGTTACCTGGTTGTACTTTGATAGTCGTTCACTACGGCATGGAGCACCAGTCTTGATCTATGTAACATAACAGGGAACAGTAAGTGATTAGACAAGAGTATATAGAGTTCACATGTTGTGTTGTGGATAAGTTTTTGAGGATATTTTACCTGTCCACTTGCTAAACCAACAGAAAGATCAGCGATGAAGTTATCTTCTGTTTCACCACTTCGGTGACTAACCATTACACCCCAGCCTGCAGCTTTTGAGTCAAGTGCTGCTTGAATTGACTCGGTTACTGTCCCTATCTGGTTAACCTGTGAAGCCATGAATCACACAAGTGATGAAATCCACTCTAGTTCAATGGTGGTATGGAGAAAGGTGAAGTGAGTTAGAAGAAAGTGATGATTTTATAGAGTTTTTATGTTTACCTTTAACAGTAGAGCATTGCAAGACTTTTTCTTGATAGCTTCAGCTATCCTTGTCGGGTTAGTGACCAACAAGTCATCGCCCACGAGCTGGATATCAACGGAGGATGATAATGAAGTCCAAGAGCTCCAATCGTCTTGGTCAAAAGGATCTTCAATAGAGACAATTGGGAAATCTTTGACGAATTCTCTGTAGAGTTCAGCTAGACTTTGAGCTGATAGAACATGAGCTCCATCGTTTGGTTGTTTCTTGAAGTTCAAATCGTATCTACCATCTTTCATGAAAAACTCTGATGCAGCAACATCCATTCCTATTTTGATCTGTGAAAGTTACTAAATTATGTGAGTTGTGTAAGATAAACACATCATATGGTCCTGCTGCTAGAAGTTAATTAGCAAAAGACAATATACATACACCCTTTTGAAGATTCAAAGCATTTACCTTTCCTGTGTAACCAGCCTTTTCAATTGCATCGATGAGCAGAACTAGTCCCTCTCTGTTATCTTGAACATTTGGAGCAAATCCTCCTTCATCTCCAACATTACAAGCATCTTGACCATACTTGGTTTTAATTATCCCCTTCAACGTATGGTAAACTGCAATCAACAAAATAATTTCAATACCATCAGAAAAAAAAAGCTTAGAGTTAATTCAAACAATAAGAACTTAGGAACCAAAAGAGTAAATAATCAGAAGCTTCTTATCACAGCCATGGATTCTAGCAGGTTATATCAAATATCTCTAACTAACCTTCACTTCCCATCTGAAAAGCTTCTGAGAATGAGGTTGCGCCAACTGGTAATATCATAAACTCTTGCATAGCCAAACTATTCCCAGCATGACTGCCTCCATTGATCACATTAAATGCAGGAACTGGCATGACAAGCTCTTTAGTTCCTGCTAGTTCTTGGATGTGCTTGTATAGAGGCACTCCTTTAGCTCCAGCACCTGCCCTACAAGCGCTCAGTGATACTCCTAATATAGCATTAGCTCCAAGTTTCGACTTGTTTGGGGTGCCGTCCAGTTCCAGCATAAGAGCGTCGACATCAGCTTGGTTCCTTAAAGGCAAAATAACGTGCAAATATTTATTCATTCCGCAGAGCAAACAAAGCTAGCTCATCACTAGTCACCAGTTTTTCAACGAAGACCAAGCAGAAACCAAGAAAGAAAACATCTACTTCAACACTTAGTCCTCTAAAGTAAGATCTTAACTACAAGCCATAAACGAGCTAAATAATCGCACAGTGCTCAAGAAGGGCTTACACCAGATTGACGAATTCGACTAATCTCTGAGCAAAAAAAAAACAAAATCTAAAGACCAAATTGTATTTCGATAGTTTCGATCTAAATAAGCGTACACTCTCTAAAATCTAAGACGTTTCTTATACTGTCTATGCTTATTCCGATTCTGGGAGAATTTATGATCTTTACCTAACATCAACTCCGATGAGTTTAGGAGCCAAAGACTCGTTGATGTTTTTAATAGCCTGTAAAACACCTTTACCACCATAAACACTCTTATCTCCATCTCTAAGCTCAAGCGCTTCATAGATCCCGGTAGATGCACCACTAGGAACAGCAGAACGATAAAGATCATCAGTAATCAGATCAACCTCCACCGTCGGATTCCCTCTACTATCTATAATCTGCCTCGCTTTCACTCCCTTCACTTTGTATTCCTTAGCCACCACAGAGCATTGCACACCGCGGCGTCGGAATCTCAAACATGGCGGCGCAGAGTCCAAATATCTCTGGCTGAAAACTCCCTCCTGAGATAAAAATGACCTTTGAAGGCTGTGAAAAGGTTTTGTGGTCAAAGCCATGAGAGAAAAAAAAAAACTTGATTCAGGTTTTTTTTTTGAACTAGAAAGAGAAGAGGGAGAGACGAAAGTCCTTATTTGAGGTTGGTGGGCGAAGAATACTAAGGAACAAATGAGTAGGGAAAATCCGGTTTAATCAAATTCCGGTTTAATTCGGTTCAATTCCGGTCAACTCAATTTATTTGGTTCAACCACTAAACCGAGTCAAGAAATGTAAATATCTCTTCGAGGGCAACGAGGAAACTCCTAAATCTACGTACGATTTCTCGGTTTTGACTTTTTGTTGACCGGTTCAATTTAAATTTTGGTATCATATAAATAGTTGATCGAATCCGATATAATTAATTTAAAAAATATATAAATATTCAATTTGAAAAAAAAAACAAGCAAATATTCCCTCCTTCCCTTATTTTTCTTTTAAACGATGTTTCTAAGAAATGTATAATTTATTTTTCTTTCTATTATACTATTTTTTTACCTTATCATAGTATGTATATCTATATAATTTATTAAGGACTACTAACTTTATATAAAAAGTTAGAAAATTTTTTAAACTAAATTACAAGACTGGTCTTTTTTTTTCTCAAAGGAATTAATTCGTCTTTTAGTTTGGTCTTATAAAATAAAAAAGAAACCAACTTGGAGTAGTAGAAAATGTATTATATAACTAACTTTAAGGCCGCCATAGCCTAAGAAGTACAAACACACCATTAAAATCTAACTCTCTTTTCACTACAATGGCCTCTTCGCTTCTCAGAACAGTCAATTTCTCTTCACCATTCTTCACAATACCTTCTAATCCCTCTTCTTCTTCCACCTCCATTAATCTCCGATCATACAACCACCGTTCAATTTCTAAACTCCACCGTGTCTCATCTTCTCTCTCTGATTCCTCTCCTTTACCTTCACGTCCTCGTCCTCACTACACTCCAAATCTCATTTCTAACCCCAACTATGTCAGAATCTTCGATACAACTCTACGAGACGGTGAACAGTCTCCAGGAGCTACACTAACATCTAAAGAAAAGCTTGATATAGCTCATCAATTAGCTAAATTAGGAGTTGACATCATCGAAGCTGGCTTTCCTGCTGCTTCAAAAGACGATTTTGAAGCTGTTAGAACAATAGCTAAAACTGTTGGTTGTTTTGTTGATGAAAATGGTTATGTTCCAGTGATTTGTGGTCTTTCTAGATGTAATAAGAAAGACATTGAAACAGCTTGGGAAGCTGTGAAATATGCTAAACGACCAAGAATCCATACTTTTATCGCTACAAGTGATATTCATTTAAAGTATAAGCTCAAGAAGAGTAAAGATGAAGTTGTGGAGATTGCTAGAAGTATGGTTAAGTTTGCAAGAAGTTTAGGTTGTGAAGATGTTGAATTCAGTCCAGAAGATGCTGGAAGGTACAGTTTCTTGATTTCTTGATTGTTTACTGTAGATTTTGATTCTTTTCTGACAAAGATTTGTCGTTTTTTTAGATCTGAGAGAGAGTATCTGTACGAGATTCTTGGTGAAGTAATCAAAGCTGGAGCAACAACTCTGAACATACCTGATACTGTTGGTATAACTTTGCCTAGTGAGTTTGGTCTGCTGATTAGTGATATTAAGGCGAATACTCCAGGGATTGAAAACGTTATAATTTCGACGCATTGTCAAAATGATCTTGGACTATCATCTGCCAACACTTTAGCTGTATGTGATCTCTTTAATGTTGTTTTAAGCACTTAGTGTAGTTATATGTTAACGTTTTTGAGTTCAGGGGGCGTTTGCAGGTGCGAGGCAAGTGGAAGTAACGATTAATGGAATCGGTGAAAGAGCTGGAAACGCTTCTCTTGAAGAGGTTAGATGATTACTTTATCTCATAAATAGCCATAGAATACTGAATTCTTGATTCTTTGCTTGTGAATGTTAGGTTGTGATGGCGATAAAATGCCGAGGAGATCATGTACTAGGAGGTTTATTTACTGGAATTGATACACGCCACATTGTAATGACAAGCAAGATGGTACAAATTTTGAACTTAATTCTTCAATTTTGTTGAAACAAAAGTATGTTTTTTAAAGAACTATGTTTGTTTAGGTTGAAGAGTACACTGGTATGCTTACACAGCCACACAAAGCTATTGTAGGAGCTAATGCCTTTGCTCATGAAAGTGGTATCCATCAGGTTTGCTTACACACTCTTTGAATCTTCTGCAATACTCTATTTGGTCAGGATTGTGTTTTAATTAATACTGTTTATGCATTTTATTAAGGATGGAATGTTGAAACATAAGGGTACATATGAAATTATGACTCCTGAAGAGATTGGACTTGAGCGATCAAATGATGCTGGAATTGTCTTAGGGAAGCTTAGGTAATGCAAGTTTTGTTGTTGAATCTGTTAATACAAAATTAGCTTTTAGTAACTGTTGCAAACTCTTGTTTATGCAGTGGGCGTCATGCGCTTAAAGACCGTTTGAATGAGGTACATAACAGTCTTTATATGCACTGTTGCTATATCTTGTTATGAGAATTTTTCTTTTTATGATCTTTTTTACGTTTCCAGCTCGGTTATGAACTGGATGATGTCCAGCTAAGTAACCTTTTCTGGCGTTTCAAAGCAGTGGCTGAGCAAAAGAAGGTACTAGCTTGTTCAATTTCTCACATTTATATGGTGATGTATCTCCTAAATTGTGTGTGTTTTCCTTGGTGAATCAGAGAGTTACTGATGCTGACGTAATAGCTTTAGTATCTGATGAAGTTTTTCAGCCAGAAGCTGTGTGGAAACTCCTGGACTTGCAGGTTAAACTAGAACAGAACTCCATTTTATCTCTTTTCTACTTCATCTTCTTTAGTCATTCTTGTATAAACAAGTGGAAGTGGTTTTGCAGATAACTTGTGGAACTCTTGGTCTCTCTACATCAACTGTAAAACTTGTTGATGCTAATGGCAACGAGCATATTGCTTGCTCTATTGGAACTGGACCTGTGGATGCAGCTTACAAAGCAGTTAATCTTATCGTCAAGGTACTTTTCACTAAGATTTCAGGCTATATATACACACTTTCCTTGCTGCTAATCATCAGCTTTTGATCAATCAGGAACCAGCGATCCTGCTTGAGTACTCATTGATTGCAGTAACAGAAGGTATTGATGCCATTGCAACCACACGAGTTCTAATTCGTGGAGATAACAATTACTCATTAACAAACTCCAAAACAGGTGAATCTATTCAAAGATCTTTCAGGTAAATGTAAATCCATCCTTGTTCAAACTAATCTGTTACCAAGTATACTGAAACTCATTTTGTGTTGTGTTCTTATAGTGGAACCGGATCAAGTATGGACATTACGGTGTCTAGCGTCAAAGCTTATATTGGAGCTTTGAACAAAAAGCTGAGCTTTAAACAACAGTCTTCAGTTATAAGTATAAAAACCCCTTTGGAGGTCGACATTGTCGTCCCTGTCTGAAACAATCCTTACCTGCAAAATCTCAAATCAAACACAATTTGGGTTTTTAGTTTTTGTAATATCTAATGTCACTTCTGCTTCCTGTGGCTGCAAAACATAGTAAATGTGTCGTCACATGGGCTTGACTCACTTGTTTTGAAAAATTTGTAAAAAAAGTGTATACTTTTGGAATCTAAATTGAATCAAGTCAACCTTTACTTCATCTCTAAGAGAGCAAAGAGATGGATATTATAATATAGTCTGAGAAAAAGCTTTAAAAGAAGCTGATGAGGATTACTTCCTTTTATTCACCTTTACATGTCAATCTTTAAAAGGCTCTTCAAAAGACCAAACTTTCATGTGCAGATGCCTCTATATAATGGCGTAGTTAAAGACCCATGAATTCTTGATCTCCAAGAACATTAATGGCGATGAGTAGTAGCACTACTTCTTCTTTGTTTCCAACTCAACAACAACCGCAACAGCAATTACTAGGCAATGTGATCGAACCTACAATAACCAGTCCCAATCTTGCCGCAACAAACAGTCCAAGCCACTTTCCCTCAGGATCCATTGGACCGTTCTTAGCTGTCATCTCTGTTATCGTTGTTCTTTCGGTCCTCTCGTGTTTCTTAGGCCGGATATGCGCAGGACGCGGCCGGAAGGTGGCTCAGGCCGATCCTTTAGAGATGATCAAAAGTGGTGGGCTTTTAGGGTGGCTGAGAAGGAAGTGGAGACGGTGTTTGGCCGGAGATGTTGAGTCCGGAGCCAAAGTTGCTGATTGCGCCGGCAATGACCAGACTCATCAAAACTCTCCTCCTGTTTGATCTTGTGTATGTAAACTAAGTATCACATAGTAGAATGTAAACAGATCATCTTATCAAATGTTTATTTCAATTCTTCAAAAACCTCAAGATTTAGTCAGAGCTGGCTCGAGCCACAAAGCAAATGGCCAATAAAGTAACATTCAAGATATTTTCTACAGTTTAACATTCTTTCAATCTTGAGAAAATTTTCCAGATCAGGTCCAAAAATGAGACTGAAGGTCCAACAATATGTAAAAGAGAGTAAATAGAATGTAGAAGCCAAAATTTATGTGTCTGGCAGGTGAACAAGACAACGATTTAAGGGATAAAAACTCACAAGATAGATATCCTAGAAACCTTCAAAAACGTCAATGAAAATCTAGAAAACAAGCTCATGGGGCTTCATTCCTTGTTTCAATGAGAACCTTGCACCGAGGTAAGTCTTCAACTCTGGAATTGCTTCGATGGCTTTGATCAAAACTGTGTCCACTGTCTTTTGGTCGTCTTTCTTTTCTTGTGGAAACTCCTTTTTCTCCTGTGCAACACAAAATGTCAGAATCACACAAAGAAAAGAACCTCTGTCTTCTATTACAAAGAGTGTAAAGATAGATTTGACTTTATACCTCTTTCTCTCCCTCAAAGAACTCTCCCTCGCTCTTCTTCTTTTTCTTCTCTGCAACCTTGCCAAAGTACTTGTCATCAAATTTATCGAGGCTGACTCCAGCGATGTCAATCTTGGTGGAAGTTCCAATCACGTAGGACTGGTTAACACGTCTCAAAGGAACACCATTGACCTTGAATGGTCCTAAAGGCCAGGAAGGTATAGAGAATTAAGAAACTTTTATCAAAACAAAAACCAACAACAGTGAAAGTAATGAACTTGCTTTAAATCCATTAGAGAGCTGATTAATGAAGAAACTCACCTGTCACCAAAAGTAAACCAGATGCAAGTTGCTTGAGGAAGACAACTCTCTTGCCCTTGAACCTACCAGCAAGGATAATGAGCACTGTCCCTGGAGTGATGCTGGCTCTGAAATGCAGGCATAAGAAGAGAGAGTTAATACAAAAACATATTCAGATGAAAATGAAGAGAATACAAAGTACAAGAGAGTGTTTTCTTAACACAGACTTTCAACTTATACACAGAAAATAAGAACTTTCGGAGTTTTAACGATCGAGATAACTTAATGATCAATTTTAATCCGACCAAATATAACAACAAGATATCACAACCTTCATAAAACCTGCATTTTCACATTATTCCACAACCCTAGAGATTAACAAATCTGAACGATTCCGAAACTCGTCAATTCAAACAATTTATTGCATACTCACTTAAGCAAAACACTACTTAAGAGCCACCCATATAGATGTCATATGAATCGAGTTAAATTGCAGTCAAACACCCACAGATACTGTATCGAGTAAGAAACCCTTAACAGACAAGCATTTAAACTGTAAAGTACCTGAGCTTCGTAGGCTTCGGCTTACGCTTGTTGACGAGAGGTCTTTTAACATCTTCCGCCGGATAAAACTTCGGTGGCTTCTCAACGGTAGTATCAACCTTAGACTTAGCGTCATGGCGGGGGAAAGCACCGCCATTTTTAGCCTTGATTGCCCACAAACCCCTCTTGTGGTACATCTGCGATCTTGAGTATTTACCTACTCCCCTGATTAGATCAGGGTTTCTGTTTACCTTCGGCGTTCTTTGCTTCGACGGCATGGTTGCTCTTGGGTCTCGGTTGCTCAAACGCTAGAAGAGAATCTAGGGTTACATTCCGATTTTAAATATATAATAGACTGATAGATAAGAGAAACCCTGAAATTTAAATGGGCCAAATATGAGCCTCATAAATAAACTAGGTACAGAAATAAAACAGGCCCAAATAGTTTATTGGGTCTGTGGACCATTATATTTTTTATTTTTTTCTAAGGTTTCACAAATATTATCTTACTAAATATAATTTTTTGTTAGAAAAAAATATATATAATTTTTTAGATTTTATTATTTTTATCAAAACAAAATTAAGACTTTCATATTTCACAATTTCAATACACAAAGGGGAAAAAATAAATATTCATTCATGTGTTTTTATAGAGACTGTGATTCCATTAGACCACAATTAGTGACCACCACTCTTGAATACGGTCGATTAAAGCCTCTCTCTGCTACCACGGCCCTCTTATCTCCGACCAGTTTTGCTACCCTGTATCGCAGCACACCGTTACAATCCAATATCCAATATCTTTAAATCAAAATCCAACGGTCAATATTGATTCATGTGTTTTTACCTGAAATAAGGAGATCCTGTGTTCTCCTTAACCGTCTTCACTTCTCTCATCTTCTCCACAACTTCCATACCTTCCAAAACTTTTCCGATCACCAATACCGATTCCTCCAGCTCCGGTGAATCCTTTGCCGTTATAACAAACTCCGTTCCATTTGGTCCCACTGCGATCTCCTCTTCCTCCATCGACAGCTTCCCATTCCTCGCCACCAGCTTCGTCTTCGGAGGTGGTTTCAATGGATCTCTCACCACGATTCCTAAACTTCCCGCTTTACTCTCGTTGCAATTCTCTCCTCTTTTACCTTTCTCCCATTCTTCAATTAGGTTTTGGAGAGTTCCTGCTGCTGCAGTGGCTCGCTCAGCATCGGCGCCGTAAGATCTAATTCCACCGTGCTGAACATAGCCTGGCATTATCTTCGCAAACTCTTTTCTCCGGTAGCTAATTCCGGCTTTTCCGCTTACAAGGCTAATGAATCTAGCTGTTCCCGCAGGTACTTCATCTCCGTATAAACCGATTATGATCCGTCCGATTGGTTCTCCATCTATAGATACATCGATGAATGCTTTCTTAGTCGTAACCTAAGCGAAACAAAAGAAATTAGAATCACGCATCATCGAATCGCTCGATTTCACAATGAATTTCAAACGTCAATGCTTACTCTGTTTCCGCAATTACTCGAATCAACAATTTCGGGAGAAATTACATCTGCTAGGGATTTAAATCGATCGAGAAATGGCGTAAGAGCAGTCTGAGCACTAATGAGTAGAAGCAACGAGGATTTACTCAGTTTCCGGCGTGATAATTTGCAGTTTTGCTCGAGCAACGGAGACGCTTCACCAGCGGTGCTCCGGTGGTGCTGCGGTGGCTCTATTGACGGTAGAAATTTCGCCGTTGGTCTCGAGAGTTTTGCATTTGGAAGCAACATTGTATTGTATCTCTCTTGATCTCTCTTTCTCTCTTGGGCAAATAGGCAGAGGAAGAGAGATAATTGGGAGATTTCATGGATAAGGAATCTAAAATCAACCTTATATTATATCATCTCATTACATAAAAGTTTTATTATAAGCTTTTCACAATTATTATTAATGAAACATAAAAGCCCAAGCCCAGACTGGAAAGCCCAAGTATTTTGGTTTTTCTTTTTTTTTGGTTTGGATCCCCTTGTGAGTTGTGATCTTACATATATAAATGTATTTTTTTTAATTATAATATAACTTAAGAAAAATGTGTTAAAAACATGTATTTTTACAATGTGTGAAACTAGTATTTATTCTATTTTGAAAACGATTTGAAATCTCAATTTGTCAATTTAATTTTTAATTATTTAAAAATATGTGTAATTAATACATCTTACGAACTCTGTTTAAATAGGATTACAAAACTAATTTAGACGTTAAAAAGCCGAACGTGACAGTTCACGTAGAAGAATTCTACTATATCATCTACGACCTAAACCCTTAAACACATACGGCCATACCCGACGCATTATATATATATATACGTGTGATTATTATGTGTATATATATATATTGAGAAGAAAAAAAGTCATATATGCTTATCCACTCGCAAGCAAATAATATTAATCTATTGAAAGTTGACGTTTTTATTTATTTTCTGAAGAATACAAAAATAATAAAATATGAAAACCATAACAAAATATTCTTAAAAACAAAAGAAAAGATAAAATTCGAATTTGGTTACGTGAAATACACTAGTTGGAATAAGTATATTTCCAAAAGAGACTAATTAAATATCTACAATTCAATAGAAAACAAAATATAATCTTCTTGGTCTACTAATAAAACAGTCGAAAATGTTTACATGTAGAAATTTTACAACTTTATATATTTGATTGGTTATTGATTGACTATAAGATTGTTTAAATCTAGTGTTATAACTTTAAAGTGATCAAATTGTATAAATGTTAATAATTTTTCAAAGACTTAAACGATTATATTAATATTTTAAATATACCACTTCCCAAACTCCCAGTTTCCACGAATTTTCGATATTTGTATATGACCACTGACCAGTGACAACACCATGTCGCCAACTATTTATATTTAAACCATATCGTAAATCTTTTCTATTTTTGTCGTGTAATGATTTTTAAATATTTTCTATTCTATTATAATGTTTTTTCTATAATATATAGTTTTTATTGATCTTATTTAGAAAAGTCTGGCACTCCAACTTTTACAGAGAACATGTTACTGCAGTAACACGTACTCCTTTTGGTTTTAATTTTATTTGCTTGTTATACTTTAAAATACTATTTTCATTATTGTATAACGTGCTACAAGTTAATATGTAATTATTAATGTTTTAGCCTTTATCGAGGTTTATTTTTTTTCCCACAACTCATGAGGCACGAGTTATCATCACTTTAGCCAATGTTTTTTAACCACGATCAAGTATTAATATATTTATTAATAAGAAAATTATAATTTCTAATTTTCTACCGATATATATTTATCTCTTTTTTTTGTACGTTTTTACTTATTATTAACTACTAATGTATAAATTTATCATTAATTCAACGATTAATTTATTATCCCTCAAATCCTTAAAAATATATATACTTGTTATTTTCAGTTGTTTTATTTATATATCACATAATAATAACAGCAAACATAAGTAGCAATCACTTTTTCTAATTTTATTCAACAGTTTCTTTTTCTTTGTCGTCTAAAATTTTTTTCTTTTGTAATGATTGTAAAGCCACACATTTCGTAAGTTAATTAAGGTTGAGACATATCATTATAAATCTAAACTTTCGATAAAAATAAAATTAAAATTTTAAAAAATAAATATGTTTAGGATTCTTATAACATGTGTTGGGATATTCCAAGTTAAAATTCCAAAATCCCATAAGATAAAACATATAATACATAAAGATCTGGTGGTCCAAACGAAAAATTAAAATCAATAAAGGTAAATTAGTAATATGGTAATTACTAAACTAATATTATTTCCTGGAAATCGTGTAAACTAAGAAGAAACAAAAAAGGCAAATTAAGTAATAAATTTAAGAAAAAGCACAATAACCTCTTTCTCCACCATATTTCCACTCACTAATTTCACTAAACTCAACCTTTACAATTTAAAACAAAAACTTATAAACTAATTCAAAATATTAATAAAACTCAATATATTCTTAAAATACTCACAAATAAATAAGAAAACATTAAGCTACAATTAAAAAGAAGAAAAAATTTTATTCGCTAAACATCAATTCCCTAACATATTTAAAAATAATTTGCTTGTATCATTAGAATATATTTTATTTTAAATAGTACATCGTATTACTTTTTTTTATTAGAAAACAACGTTTGAATACATTATGTCTTAGTCATACATTAATTTTTTTTCCTAACTTTTTGTTTTTTTTTTCCACCCTAACTTTTATGATTTTTTTATTTCATATTGTATTTATATTAAATAAAAAAGATGAAAGTCTTATTATAATATAAAAGAGTAAAAATCCACGTGTAAAACACTGGAAAACGACGCCGTCGGCTACACAGTCGCCACTGAGAGAGAAACAAGAATAAAAAGCTCGTCGCTGCTCTTTCATTCCTCGTTTTAATACAAAACAAACTTCTCTTCTCTTCTTCTTCTTCTTATTTATAAGTCTAAAAAACACACACAACATAAAGATCAATGGATCAAAACCACGAACAAAACAAAACATAAAAGTTTATAGAGCAAAAAAAAAAAACACATGAATAGAAGAAACAGATTATCGAAAAAGACCCGAATGTCTATACGACGTATCTATCGTTGCCTTAATGTTCTTATCAAAAGATCTTGTCTTTTCGTTGTCTGATTCCTTCACCCTTCACAAACCCAAACCAACAAATCTCTCTCTCTAAATCAAGAATCAAGAATCAAGAATCAAGAATCTAAGAATTTCAAAAATCAAGAATCAAGAATCAATAAATTCAAGAATCAAGAATCTCAAAAATCAAGAATTTCAAAAATCTCAAAATATCAAGAATCTCAAAAATTTCAAGAATTTAAAGAATCAAGAATGGTACGGACACCGTGTTGCAGAGCAGAAGGGTTAAAGAAAGGAGCATGGACGCCGGAGGAAGACAAGAAGCTCGTTGATTATGTAAACCGGCACGGTGAAGGTGGTTGGCGTACACTACCTGACAAAGCTGGTATTTTTTTATTTTTTATTTTTTCAGATAAGATTAGTATATTTTCTTTGCATTATTGATCTGTTGCGAATATATCAATTAATAATTTCAGATCATATTAATTATATAAAATTTAGGACTCAAGAGATGCGGTAAAAGTTGTAGACTAAGATGGGCTAATTATCTTCGACCTGATATTAAACGTGGAGAATTTACTCAAGATGAAGAAGATTCCATCATCAAACTCCATGCCATTCATGGCAATAAGTAAGTTCATTAATTTTAATTTCATATATAATTTAATGTTAGTATTACTAATTCAACCGTACAATTTTTGTATTATCGAATTCAAGATCAAATCCTATCTAAAATTAATTGATAATTTATCCCAAAAATTGATAGTAGACTTCTTTACACGTGTGGTCTATTTTTTTTCTTCACATGTGTGGTCTATTATATAGACTTTTTTTTAAAGCAATTTGATATATAAATAATGTAATGTAGTAATAATTATAATTTTTTTTATCAATAGATGGTCTGCAATAGCTAGAAGATTATCAGGAAGGACAGATAACGAAATCAAGAATCATTGGAACACTCATATTAAAAAACGTTTAATCAAAAAAGGTATCGATCCATCGACACATGAACCACTCTCAGGCGATACCGATAAATCCGATACACCGGAGAAATCTGATATCCAAGAAAATGATGATCAAAAGTTAGAAAACAAAAAATCATTAAGATCATCATCATCAGCTAAGTTCTTGAACAGAGTGGCAAACAAATTTGGTCAAAAAATCAACTTAAGTGTTATGTCTGAAATTATTGGAAGTGGTGGCCCACTTACTAGTCACACTTCTAGTGTTACCACTCCTCTTGAGTGTTGTGAGTTGTCTGAGAAGTCAACAACTCCTATGTCTTCATCTACATTTACATCTAATGATCCATTTATATATAGTGATATTGTTGGTGATATTGATGGATTTACATCAAAGTTTTTAAGTGATGTTGTTGTGTCACGTGATGATGAGGAAGATTTGACGATGTTGGATGATGAATCTTGTGTGTTCATGAAGGAACTTACGATGATTCTTCAAGAAGATAATAATAGTCAAAGCAATACGATGTCGTTTGAGGATGATATTGATTTTAACATGATCAATGAAGTCGTTGATCATTGTGGTTCGTTTGGAGAAGTTGATAACTATTTTAGTGACTATATCAATCTCGTTAATTAATTAACTGATGATATGTCATGTAAATCAATTAATGTTTGATTTACGATGTTGTTTTTTCTTATGTAATTTGAATAAAAGTTTGTGTGTTGTTGTGAGAATAAAATGAATAAAATTATGTTTGTATTTTGTTTATCTGAAAATTACTCTAATTTGATTTTAACTAAAATTTAATATTTTGGGATTATTACTCAAATGAACTATTTGCATATATTATATGGTTAATTATATATATANATTTATATGAAAAAATAATGAAGAAATTAATACATAAACTGAGTAAGATAATATGTAATACATTACATTAACTATACAAAAATAACTTTAAAAATACTATTTTGAAATAAAATAATAATATTTTTTTTATGAAATGACTCACATGTATGTTAAATATGTTATACACAAATTTAATGAATAATATTAATATTTTTCTAATTATGACTGTTATTGTTTAGCAAATAACATATCATTATCGCCAAATATTAGTAATTAAATTGGTTAGAGAAGTGTTGTTTGTCGAAATTAAATTTAAAAATTATTTAAACAAATAAGTTATGTTTATTGAGCAACCATAACTATTATCAAAAAATAGTTCTAATCAAAACATAATTATGAACTAATAGAACAACATCTTTTTTTTTACAAAATAAATTAAAATATTTAGCTGTTGTTTTAAATTAATATATGATTCGTGACAAAAGGTAACGGACGGAGAAGCAGGTGAGATTACCCTTTCGAGACCACTTAATTTAAAGCATTACGATCTTTATTCTTTATAATACTAATATTAATTCTTATTAATTTATATTTCCAGGTCGGTTGATATCATATTATAATAATCATAAGGTATGATTGCTTTAAATATCTAGATTAATCATAAATTAATATTAAATATGATTATTATAATTTATAAACTTATTTTTGTAAGTTTTTTATACAATTTTTGTGGTCATAGTAATCGCAAAACAGTAAGTACAATACAAAAAAAATGGTTACATTTGAAAAAAATCAAAGAAATTAAATTGTTAAATATAAACCGTTTCATTAATATAAAACATTTCAGTAGACAAAAATAATATAACTGTGAAATACTAATTTGTAATAATATTGTTACTGTTCTAAATTAATTAAGTTGAAAAATGAAATCAATTTGAGTTTGAGTTCAAATTTAATATTGAAATAAAATAAACATTTCGTGCTATTGTTTTTTTTTGTTTATTGACTCGTGCTATTGTTAAGTATATAATATTAAACAATACTTAATAATAAAGTCTCAATTATTGTTAACTAGACGTACATATATACATATCTATAATTTAATTTTATAATCTCAATGGGAATATTAGTAACAATAACTAATGATAAAAGTTATTTATTTTTCATGAATATTCCTTAACACAAATAAATAAATTCAAGGACCTTTCATTTATGGTTTACTCTAAAATAATTAATTAATAAAAAATACTTTATTAGCAAAAAAGTTGGTATCGTATCACATGATTAACGCCAAGCCATTCCAAAGAAAGTTAACTATAATTCCCAATTAAAAGTACTTATATTCAATATTTTATAATTAAAAAGTTTTAAAAGCGATATTCCAAGATGATTGTGTCTGATAAATTATATTTTGCTTGGGAAAATAAAGATAAATTGTATTTTGCTTATAATAATACTAATAATATTGCTCACGTGAAACTCGTTGCCTTCAAAAATTGCTAAAGAATTATTTAAAAAAATTGGGAAAACGAATACCTACAATTTAAAAAGTTACCTACAAATATTTTTTTCTAAGCATATAATTTGGAAAACAAAAATTATTCACATACAGTGATAAACTTTTAGCATTAAAGTTAATTTGTATATGATTAATTTTCAATTTTAGCGTTTCCGCTATTAATTTTACATAGCATTATCAATAATAGGTATATATACATATAATTTGTATTCAAAATTCTAAGTAAATTATATTATATGTATGGTTAAACATATAATTAAAATTGTATCTTTTTTTCTCAAAAACATTAAATATTTACACGTAAGTCTTAGTTATGCTCACTTTTCATAATTGAATTAAAATTAAATTTGATTTTGGGTATTTCGATGCATCGAGGTACGAGTTTAGATAAAACAATCTTAGAGAATAAAATAAGATTATAAATTGGATAAGAAAAAGATAGAGATATTGGATATGACTTGGACTACAAATACATCGTGGTAAAACTTTTACTAAATTTCTAAAATAAATTATTTTAAAACTTTTACTTAGTATGGCCTGGTTACTTCAACGAATTAACGTACGCTTGAATTATATTTCCAAGCTTAGTGTTGGTCCAAGTCCAACAAGTTGTAATTTATCATGGATATTATTTTATATTTAACAAGTATATTATATATACATAATTTAATATGTATGAAAAATGTAAAAAATGGAAGAACAAAAATAAAGAAATTTGACCTGTGAAATTCTATAACTTTTTCTTATATAAATATATATTTTTATTTTATTTTAGAATTTTAGTTACATTTTTTTTAATTTCAATTTTTTAGATCAAAATATAAACTAATGTAGTATCATTATATGTAAACGCCAACAATTAAAATTAAAAAGAAAATCAGTTCTCGTTTCGTAAAATTGTCTAATATATCATTATTAATTAATTTATAAATCTAAAATATAATCTGATCAAGGATCATATATATTGTTTATAACAGTTAAGTCAATAAAAGATAACAAATTAAAAAAAAAAATGAACACATGTTGCATGATGTTATATATAAAATAATTATAGCTAATGGGTGGTCAGTCATGGCAGTTTATGGTGGATGTGGCACATGTCCATGGCTCTTGACCCTTCAATAGACAATAGTCCATTACGTAAATTCCAACTTACGATATACCATAAGATATAGTCTATATATTAATTTATATTATATTGGATATTTTTATTTTATTCTGCAAATAATTTTCAACAATGGCTCCTTTCCACTTGACATTTTATGGGTTTATTTTTAAAAATTATATCTCTTTTTTTGTCATTAAAAACGATAAAATTATACATATTCCCATAAGATATGCTGGATTCTGTTTCTCTCAGTCCCACTCGAAACTAGTGCTCAAATTATTATTAAATCATTATTTATGAACGTGACAAGGATTTAACTCATATAGTACAAAATTAAAAATATCGTTTTTATAGTATTCTAAATTTTTTTGTTTCTTATAAAATTAATATAATAAATTTTACAATTATTTAAAAAAGAAGGAATTTTAGTTATTTAAAAAATAAAAATAATTTTGGGAAAAAATAATTAGTTTTGAAAACAAATATCTTACATTAGAAACATTTTAATGAATGGACCTTCAAATGTTTATTCCAGTATGAGATTTGCCCTATAAATGTAAAGTTATTCGAGCAATATAGTATTATTGTTTTGATTTTTCTTTTAAAAATATTAAATATAGAATTTTAATACTACATAATAAGCTTAATGCATCGGTCTATGTATAAATATGAGTGTTAACTTTAATAATATTTTAAATAGTGATAATCATAATAATAGTAAAAAACACTTTATATATAATCAATTTGATTTTGTTTGACAATAATTAAAAAGCATAATATATGATTATAATTAAAAAGAAAAAGATGAAATCACCACTAAAATGTCCACATGCTACTTCGACCTTTCCTCAAAAAGTGTCATTGCTTCCTATGCCCATTTTTTATGTCACATATACAATAATGTCTACAAAATATTATATGATTTGGTAAAGTGGAGATTTCAGAGTTATTATATTAATTGATAAAAAGTTTGGTCGTTTTTTATATAATTTCCAATTTTATTGGTAAAAATTGACTAAGAATAATTAATTTATAAGATAAGTGGGGTGGATAGAGTTATTATATTAATTGATAAAAAAAAATTTGGTCGTTTTTTAATATTGTCGCGTTTATTCTGAATATTAACATTAAACTTTCAGAAAATTTACATCATAATATATATAAAAAATTTATATTATTAATGCTGAATTTTATATCAATGAGAAAATTAATGTTAACAGTTTGTCTATTACTCACTAGAAAAAAGAAGAATGTATATACAAAATAATTAGATATGTCTGAAAAAAATTATCTAAAAATAGAGAAAATCGGTAAAATATTTACATAAAATGATAAGTATTTATATAAATTTTAATTTATAATATGTAATTATATTGTTGAGTACTACCCACATATCATTTTTAATAAAATGAATATATGATCTCTATTTTAGAAATTCATAAAAATTTGGATAAAAAAAAGTTAGTCATAAAAAAAACTATAAGAAAATTGCGTTGATAAATTTGAATATTGAGTTTCTTGGATCTAATAATAAACATTACAAAAATGTACACAAATATTAACTTTATAAAAATTCTTGTAAAATTTAAAAGGAAACTTTTTTTACAAATTTGTTAACAAATAATTATTCAAAAATCTTTAAGAAGGAAAATAAAAGAAATTTATTTACATATAAAATAAATATTTCTTTTATATTTCGTTACCAACAAATAAAAGAAAAATATTAAATATATATATTGGGAGGGAAATTAAATTGTGAATATTTACAAAATATTTGGATACACATCCCGACTAAAACACACATTTTCTTCTCTAATCTCAGATTTCATCAGCTTTTGCACTCGATTCGTTTACCGTCTCTGAATGCGAATTCGGACGTGGTGAGAATCGGTGTAGAATCTGGATTTGGAGCTACGAAGGATGATGCGGCGCCTGCCGGCTATAAAGTAGTTATCGAATTGGATATGGTTTCTCTCCTTGCTTCTTTGTCTCTTACGGGATTGATCATGTTTCATCATCATCAATTTATCATCGTCGAGATCCAGTTCATCTCGTAGCTGCTGTATGTCTATCTCATTCCCTATCCTTTTGGTTTGCCTCGTTGTCTTGGATTGACGCTTAGATTAGGGTTTTAGGATTTTGGGAATTTTGCGATGGAAAATTGATTTGAATCCATTTGTTGCCAAAGAACACAATAATCTTCGTTTAGGTTGGGAATTGAGTTCTAATAACAGAAGTTGCCAGATTTTTGCTCTAAAAGCGACGATGAAAGGACAACCTATTTACATTAGATGAGACTCAACCTGTAATTAGTGGTCTATCAGCTCTAATCTTCAAGGCACTAAACGGACATTATGACCTAGCCACCACAATAATGACCATGAAATCTCACATTCAATCCCTTGAAGAGTGTGGACTAGCCGCTACTGTATAGACTATAGTAATTAGGCAATCCGTCGTTGAGGCACTACTGAACCTCCATTGCTTTGTGGTCATAGGACACATCTACCTTTGTATAAGAGCCGTCGCTTTGTGAGCTAGCAGTTGAGAACAGAAACTCATCAAGACTTGTTAACAATAAGCTCTACCATTTTGTATCTTTTCAGATAACAAGGTAGTGATTAATCGGGTAAAGAGCTTGTTGTAAAGAGCTTGTTCTTCACATAGTGATTAATCGGGTAAGCTATTATGGAGCTATGCAGACATGGTTTCTCAGTAATGACTTCAAAGGCTCAGCTTTAGAAGTCACATGAATGGAGGAGTTTTCTTGGCTGAATGCATCATATTCTCCTGTAGTTAAGTAATTGCTGGCTGCAGATTCAAGTACTTACTATTTTGGGGTAGAAGGAACTATCCTAAAATACTTGTCGTTGCTGAACCATCTTAGATTCTACATCCCTGGGATCTATCTACAGCTAGAAACAATGGCTAAAGCTTGTCATTCTAATTACTAACCTTTCTCGAACCGGTACTTGAACACAAGCCACCCTTATTTTGTAAGATTGCAGAATCACAGCTTAAAGACTTCTTGAAGAGTATTTTCTTCATCAAGTCAACAGAAAACAGATTATACATAGCGAGGTTAATTCTTCTTCTACAGTTCTAAGTTTTATTATTTCATTATATATCGTAGATTTGATTCAGATTTCAGAAGTAAAGAGTGTAGTTATGGTTTAATAGATCACATGTGAGAGCTATTTTTGGCGGAGTTTTTAATCGCTAGGGAGAAATGATAATTATTTACATTTTGTAAATCAATTTATGAAATTATAACTGATAACATTTTTCTTTTGCTGCATATTACGCACGTGGGAACCAAACCAACAACCTGGGGATCACACACGTGTTCAATAGTAGCTTCATTAATAACACAATCTGATCTTCGTCAGAAACACAGACAGCCAGTCATCTCTGAAGCCCTCAAAGTCTCGGCCTTTCTCTGTCACCAATGGAATCCGAATCCTTAGCTGCCACGACTAACCCGAAAGACTCAACGACGTTCGAGGATAATCAGCAACAGTACCAAGCCCTTATCTCTACTTTACCTCACGTGAAAGGGTGGAGACCGAATGATCCACTGGTTGAGTACGGTGGTCACTGGTGGCTACAACCTCTCCTCGAAGGTTGTATTCACGCGCAAAAGTTCTTTAAAGGTCGTCCTAGTGACTTCTTCGTCTGTAGCTACCCAAAAACAGGTACCACTTGGCTAAAGGCTCTAACTTTCGCTATCGTCAATCGCTCTCGTTTCGATGACTCGTCTAATCCTCTCCTTAAACGTAACCCTCACGAGTTTGTTCCTTACGTGGAGATTGATTTCCCGTTCTTCCCTCAAGTAGATGTTCTCAAAGACAAAGGGAACACTCTCTTCTCGACTCATATCCCACATGAGTCATTACCTGATTCGATTCTAAACTCCGGTTGCAAGATGGTTTACATATGGAGAGACCCAAAGGATACATTCGTCTCTATGTGGACATTTGTTCATAAGGAAAGATCAGAGCTTGGTCCTGTTAACAGCCTTGAGGAGTCTTTTGACATGTTTTGTCAAGGTTTGTCTGCATATGGTCCTTATCTGGATCACGTTCTAGGTTATTGGAAAGCTTATCAAAAGAACCCAGACCAGATTTTGTTCCTAAAGTATGAGCCTATGAGGGCTAATCCTTTACCTTATGTTAAGAAACTAGCTGAGTTCATGGGCTATGGTTTCACTACAGAGGAGGAGGAGAAAGGGGTTGTTGAGAAAGTAGTGAATCTCTGCAGCTTTGAGACATTGAAGAATCTTGAAGCTAATACAGGAGAGAAAGACAGAGAAGACCGTCCTGCTGTTTACGCCAACAGCGCGTATTTCAGGAAGGCTAAGGTCGGAGATTGGCAGAACTATCTAACACCAGAGATGGCAGCTCGTATCGATGAACTGATGAAAAACAAGTTCCAAGGAACTGGTTTACTTGAACATTGTATATGACAGGTTTCAGACATCATTGATCATGTTGTTGTCGGATTTCTATTTGTAATAAGATGTACTTGAGAATCGAATCTTTGCTTGCAGTTCAAAGCATTCCTGATTTGTGATTTTGCAGAACTAGTTTAGGCATTTAGGTTTATAAATCAAAGATCTTTCTCTTGAAGATACAAAGAGGATATAACATACAGAATCAAACATTACTAAAAACAGAGCAAACTCTGTTTTTTAACCAATATTGATTGGAGACAAAAGACATCAATTCTCATGTTGGAGCAAGCCAGTGTCTTTGAATTTCTCCTCCACTAAACCATCAATACGAGCAGCCATTTCTGGAGTTAGATAATTCGCCCAATCTCCAACCTTAGCTTTCCTAAAATAAGCACTATTAGCATAAACAGCAGGACGATCTTCTCTCTCTTTATCTCCTTTGTTAGCTTCAAGATTCTTCAATGTCTCAAAGCTGCAAAGATTCACTACTTTCTCAATAACCCCTTTCTCTTCTTCCTCAGATGTGAATCCATGGCCCATGAACTCAGCTAATCTCTTCACATAAGGTAAAGGATCAGCTCTCATTGTTTCATACTTCAAAAACAAAATCCTATCTGGGTTCTCTTGATAAGCTTTCCAGTAACCTAAAACATGATCTAAATAAGGACCATACACAGATAAACCTTGACAAAACATATCAAAAGATTCCTCAAGAGTTGCTAATTGGCCCTCTTGAGACTTTTCTTTATGAAGAAAAGTCCACATAGAGATGAAAGTATCTTTTGGATCTCTCCATATGTACACCATTTTGCAACCAGAATCCACAATTGAATCAGGTAATAACTTATTAGGGATATGAGTAGAGAAAAGTGGGTTCTTTTTGTCTTGAAGAACATCAACTGTTGGGTAAAATGCGAAATCGATCTCAACATAAGGTACGAATTCGTGAGGGTTTCGTTTCAGGAGTGGATTTGTTGTATCATTGAATCGAGATCGATTCACAATTGCATAGGTTAGGGCTTTAAGCCAAGTTGTACCAGTTTTTGGGTAGCTACAAATGAGAAAATCGTTAGGTCTTGCTTGAAAATGATCTTTAGCATGAAATAGACCTTCGAGGAGACATTCTTGCCACCAGTGACCTCCGTGTTGTGTCAGAATCTCCTTAGGTCTCCAGCCTTTGCTCTTGGGAAGCTCAGCGATGAAATCGTGGTACTTCTTCTGGGTTTTTTCGAATTCCGTGAGTTCAACTTCGGATCCGTTCTGGGTCGTCTCTGTAATGGGAATTAACGTCTCGGGCTCCATTGAAATTGAATTTGGAGGGTAAATTAGGTAACTTTTATGAGTAAGTTGAAGATTGGATTGAGTTTATTGAAAGATGAGAAGAGGTTTATATAGAAGGAAAGATTTTAGTAGGTGATGATGTTTGATAATACGACTAAAATAATGTGGGTCCCACAAAACCGGGTTTGAAACTAATTTTGTTGAACGAACCGGGTTTAAGGTTACAAGAATTTCTTAGTAAATTTTTGTTGCAATTTAAATTTAAAATTTGATTTTTGATGCAATGTATTAACAGAGCCGGAGGTATTTAATTTGATAATTTACAATTATATTTTGTAAATTCAGATTATAAATTTCAGAAAATTGTAGATTAGGGAAGAGGAAGAAATTGGTTGGTAACTATAAGAATCACGTTTTATAAATGGAAGTTTGTAGGTCACTTGAGTTCGGTCCATATTTTATGTTGAATTTTCTATGCCTCAACGGTCAATTTTTTAATAAAGGCGTACTTGCTCAGCCCATTAAGGTTCATTTAGGCCCATTAGATTTTTTATACCCACTGTAGTTCAATTTGGCCCATTAAGTTCTAAGCCCATTAAGGCTCATTTAGGCCCATATCATATGTATGTGAATATATCAGCATTAAAAATATCATTTGTTACTATTTTTTTGAAAGAGGTTAATTTAATCCGTTTTCATTGATTAGAATCATTTTTAATTCAATATGCGAATTAAAATACAATAATTTTTTTAAAACATTTAAACAATTACAAGTAGATGAACTATTAAACAAAACTTTAAAACTTGATAATCTCAAGTAATTTCATTTCGTTTTGCTATCATTTATTATAATTAAGCGTAATAAACAAAACCCTAATTTAAACCCTAGGGATTGCTTTACAAACAAGAGGCTTCTTCATCTCCAAAGATAACTTCAAAGTCTCACTCAAATCCACGTCACCACAAGGGACCCACTTAAACCTTCCCAACAGCTGAGCTAGCCACAGCTCCACAGTAACTAAACCCAGAGACTTACCAGGACAAACCCTACGTCCAGCCCCAAACGGAGCCAATCTCAAATCAGACCCCATTATTGAAAAACTCTCAGTTTCTTGACAATCAAGAAACCTCTCAGGCTTGTACTCATTAGCTTCTAACCAAACTTTTTCATCATGAGTAATAGCCCACATGTTGACCATAGCAGTGGTTCCAGCAGGGATAAAGTGGGACCCAATTTGAGTGTCGTGGATTGCAAGACGAGCCCATGAAAGGAGAGGACCAGGTGGGTGCATTCTTAGGGTTTCTTTGACTATGGCTCGAATGTAAGGTAGCTTGGGAAGATCTGAGTCTTGAAGTTTCTTGTGGCTTAAGACAGCGTCGATTTCGGCTTGTGCCTTGGATTGTACGTTAGGGTGTAAAACCATTCTTGCTAGTATCCATTCTAGTAGAATTGCAACTGTGTCTGTTCCCCTAAATATCATTTCCTATATACATAAACACAAAATCAATGAATTAGCATCATAAATGTGTTTATTTGGGATTCAATCTTTAGAAATTAGGGTTTGATACTTACCCAAAGAACTGCAATCATGTCAGAATCAGAGAGTTTGGTGGTGCCTTGCATCCTAAGTAAGACATCAACAAAGTCATCATCTCCTAAATGAAGAGAACTCTTCAGTTTATGATCTTGAATGATTTTTCCGACGAAAATATTCACTTTTCCGGCCAAACTCCGGCATCTTCTTCTCACACCTTGTAAATCTAACCACCCAATTACAGGAAAATGATCACTCCAATTGAAAATCCCTAGCAATTCATAACCTTCAGACACCAAAAACTCAAGCTCATTGCTCTCTTTCAAGTCACTGAAATCATATGTCTTGCCAAACACGCTACTCATCACATTGTTAAGTGATCCAAAATGTAAAATCTTCTTGATCTCAACTTCTCCTCGTTTCTCCATTGAGTTCTTGATCTCTTCTACAATCTTTAACCCGATTTCGCGACGAGAATCTCCTAAACTAGAGATTCTCTTGGGACTAAACAGATGAGTAGAAGAGATTCTTCTCAAATCTCTCCAATAATTACCAAAGGGTGCAAACCCTATAGCTCTATTGAAGAGTAACTCATAAGCAGATTGTTTAACCGGTCGGTCAGCAAAGACTACACTGTTTAAAAGCTCTTTAGCTGTACCCGGTTCACTGGTTATCACAAACCGGGTTAAACCAACTGAGAAAGCCATGAGAGGTTTTGCTTTGAAAGAGTTAGCTAAGGTTGCTAGAATTCTATGAGTTAAGGCATTGTTGGTGAAAGCAAAGAGTAGACCAATGAGTGGGAAACCAGATGGGCCAGGGATAGCGGGTCGGATCTTGGGTTTGGACCGGGTTTGGAAACGGGTTTTGAAGAGTCCCCAAGCTAAACCACCTGGAGTTAACCAAAAAGTGAAAATGGAAATGAAGAGAATAGTTCCTAGACAAAGTTTGAGACTTGGAAACTGAGAAAAAACTAAGGAAAGATATGAATCAATGAAGTTCATAGTTTTAATGAAGAACTTAGGGTTTTTTTTTGTGTGTGTTTAGACTTTAGATGGTGTTTTTGATGATGATGAAGTAGTTAGAGAGTATGGTTTATATAGTGAATGAATTTAACTATGGTTAAATGGTTCGTTTTGTAATATGAAACTATAGTTAAATTTTCTTTGAAGTCTAGTTTTAGCCATGGTTAATTTTGCATGATTTATGTATATGTGAATTAAAAACTACTTATAAGTGTCAGTGAATATAAAATAAAACATTGTTTAGCGAAATTATTATTTTTAAAATGAATTAATTTTTTTGTACTGATAATTCAACTGATAAATTGTTATCAAAGAAAATTAATAATATCTTAAAAAGAATTATGTACAAGAATATTAAACTTAAAATTTACATTTTAGTTAAAAAAACGATTACAGTATATATATTTTAGGAATTATATATACACATATATAATCGAAATAGTGAATTAATAGTCATGCAAAATGTGTGGATCTAAGCTAGCAAACAATATCTAGTAATGTTAAGTATTTTTTGAAATTAAATTAGTGAAGAATATTAAGACCAATTTACTCACTTTGTATTTATATACGATGAATAATTATGTTATATGCATGGTGGGATTAATATAAAATTTAGAATTAAATAAAAATATCAATATGGTCGGTTAAATTTTATAATAGGATTTGACTCTGTAATGTGAATGAGTAATAGGGGGTTGGCTATTGATTTGGACCTTCAAAACCTACGAATTCGAATCTTTTAAAAGTATATATAAATTAATGTATATATTAATCACATCTAGAATAACATGGAGACATATACATAAATACAAGTATGTTAATTATTGTGTTCCGACCATCACATTAATCTAAAAAAAATGTAATTTGGGGTTAAGTTAAAAAGAACTAGTAAAACGAACGTTTGATGATAAAATTAAACAATCATACAAATTCGGTGATTAGTAATTGATGATTCTAATTACAGTCAAACATATTAAAATTATAATTGTTAGATTTGGTTTAGGTTTATAAAATTATATAAAAAATATAATTCTAATAAATAGGTAGATGTGAATTTTTTTTATATCTCATAAAAAAAATCCATTACAAAATGTTACATGTTGCAAATGATGTAACATACATAGTCGATTATGAAAATTATTTTAGTTTATTTTTGATAAAAATGTCGTCTAAAAGATAAAAAAAAAATATTCTTTAAGATTAATGTAAATAATAGTGGATCAAATTGTCAACTTTGGGTCAATAAATTTTGAATTTTATCAATATATTCCATTGGGGATCTACAAAATTAAATAAAGTTAGTAAGTAATTAACGAGAGGGATTTGGTTCCTTTTGACCCAACAAAAGCGCAATGTTCAAACAAAAATCGTCACTTTTTTCTCAATGTCTCGCCAAAACACACATCACACGACAGTGTCGGTCCATTCTTTCATTTCCCATTTTAATAAATACAAATCTTTGACCTTAATTATATATTATACATAATCCATTTCCATTAGACCATCACATAGATCAACTATATGTTATTAACCAAACGTTAACTCATAATATAAAAAAAAACCTTATTATAAT
The DNA here is from genome assembly GCA_000411095.1 of Aethionema arabicum. NCBI lineage: Eukaryota > Viridiplantae > Streptophyta > Magnoliopsida > Brassicales > Brassicaceae > Aethionema > Aethionema arabicum. The sequence continues at coordinate 185,130 of KE151155.1, forward strand.
TTTACACATATACGCATTTATAATTGTATGAGATGTTTGTTTAGACATGATATGGTTTATCGATCATGATTGAATATGTATTACTAATTTGAAATATATAAAAAAATAATAGAGTTTAAGAATAAATTGGATTTGGTTGTTAATATATATATAAATAATTTTGACAACATAGGAATAGGGTTGGCCATGGCATCGACCAAACATAACCTCGACCTCGTAAAACTAATTGCTTGTCTCCTTCAACATTTTTAATACCTTACATAAATGACATTGAAATAATAACTTTATAGTAAAAATGTTATTTACAATAGTTTAGCATATATAAACACGTATTAAATCAATGAAAAGTAAGAAATCATTTTTTCACTTTTTCGCACTTTGAAATTATTAATTTTTGTATAACAAATACCGTCTTGAAATGTAACCAAAATTTTCACTTATAATACAAATCTTTAAATTAAAATTAATTTTACTTTTTCTATATAAAATCGAATGCGACCACCTTTTATAATCAAATATTTACGCAAATTAAGCTCATAAATACTTATACGATCTTTCGATAAAAAAAAAATACTTATACGATCTAGATTTAGATAATTTTTTTTGTTAATTCATTTAGATTTAGATAATTTTCACGATAATTAAATATATATATATATATATATATATATCATATTATATGTATGTAAATATAAATGTGAAAGGTGATAGGTTTTGTGAACACGAGAGACAGTTGTAGTGTAGGATGTTACGAGGCACCAAATCTTTTTCACGTAGATTCTATTTCTAACAGAAAACCGTTGTTAGATGCGTTGACCAAGTCAAAGATACTCTTTGACCAGCTGTCTTTTTTTTTTTCTCTTTGACCAGCTATCTCTACCTTTCTGTACTTAATTTTCTCTTAAAAGATTTCTTTTTTGTTAAATGTTTCTCTATTGAAATGGTTTGTAAAATCTGTTCATTTATCTCAGAAATTATAATTAAAAAACTTAATTTTTTCAATAAAATTACTCGTTTGTATTTCTATTTATCAAAATAATTTTATTTACATAGACTTCTCATTATTATCATTTTTTCTAAAAAAACATCTGTTTGATCTCATATTATTTGCCATCAAATTTTGAATCTATAACAATTTGTAACAGTTGTTGTTACTAATAACAATCTAGCTCTGAGTTCATGGAACCAAAAGTTATTACACTTGCAGCATATCTTTCAGGCAAAGACATGAAAATGAAGTTTCTGTCTAATGCCACCAAGATCCAGTTTTCTCTGTATATGCATTGTCCTCTGAGTCAGAGGCTCTGACCAAGCAAGCCATGAACTCAAAAGGAACTGAACCCGAATCAATAGTTTCCAGAAGTTTCCTGATTCAGAGTAGCTGATCTGCTCTGTTCACTTAGCTGTAATGTCAAGCAGTGTGCAAGATTCAATCTCTTAAACAAGTGATTCCACAAAAGATTTCATGTTCACTACATCTTCTTTTGTTTGTTGATAGCTAACTGGCTTGAAAAGCTTCCAAAGTCCAGCAGGATGTCGATTTTGTACTCGAATATTCTCTCTTCTCTTGCCAAAGATTCTTTCACATTCTGGATATGGCTTCACGTATAGATTATAGAATCTATTCGTACTTGGTTTCACTAAACCTTTCAATCCAATTTCATAACCAAGCCCACCTCTCTGTTTCAAGTAATCAATCACATTATACCGTGGAATGATCTGTTTTAAGAGATTCACTCCTAGATACTCAGGTACATCAGTTAAGCAATTGATGTTAAATCCTATTCTATTTGTCAAAAACTCAATCTTTTTCTCTAATTCATCTATATCATATAAAATCACTCTTGGCTCTTTCCATAATATCTTTAATGCATCTCTACGAATCAATCCGTAACTGCATAAGCAATCAACTCTAAGTTTGACTTCAAATCCAGCACGGAATGTTCCTTCGCTGACAATTCTATCTCGGATTACTTCACGGCATTTCAATGAGTTAATCAGGTCCAAACACCGTGAAAGCTCCCCTAACTCCAAGCCAAGAACTCTAGGATCTCTAGAAATCTCTTTGTTTATATCGTCTCTGCTAAATCCCATCTTCTTGAACTCATTAAGCAATGGCTTAAGTCTGTTCTCAATACTAATTCCTAGAAATTCAGGAAATATGTGAAGGAATCTCTCAATGTTATCTCGAGGAATGTCGATTTCAACTAGAAATTCAACTTTTCTGCGAATTTCAGTCTCTTTCACCAAAAGAACGTCTGGATATACAGCTAAAACCTTACTAACAGTACTGTCACAAAACCCTAAACCCTTGAAAATCCTAGTGCACTCATAAAACTTATCTGAGCTAATCCCAATTTTACTAGAATGTTCAAGAACACTCGTAATTGCTGAAGATGAGATTCGGTATTGTCCCCCTTCCAAAAGAGGAGTTTTCCATTTCCTTAAAAATTCCGTTCGCAGAACACCAGGGCAATCACATATCAATGAAACGAGCGATTTCTGAGGGATTTTCAACGATAATAAGATACCTAGAGAATTTTCGATCTCGACTAAATCCGAATTCAACAGAAAAGTGTTCCTTGAGAGGAATTGCTGAAGAGAAGATGGAGGAAAGCCATACCTCTGCAGGAGATTCGCGAGCAAAATTCGCTTCCTATACTGCAATCGATTAATTGGTGAAAGAATCTGTGAAGAGGATCTTGCGGATAATGATCGATTCTTGTGAAACAGTGTTACTGTGAAGCCACGCAAAGAGCTAAGCTTCGAGAACATTCTGATTTACCTTCGGCTTTTAGGGCACACTTACTGTACAAAGAGAAAGAGGGCGATTTTAAAATTATTATAATTTCAATTTAGCCCTCATATTTATACCTTCTTCTAAGATAACCCCAGAAATTCATCTAATTACAACTTTGACCTCACATTTCAACCTTCTTCTAAAAACCCCCAACAATTCATCTGGTTACAATTTTGACCTCTTCGTCTCTCTACAAACTGAGCTATAAAAAGAACTCATCTTTTTCACATTTTTGAACCATCCCGCCTATTCTTTTTCTTTCTTTCTTGATAATCTTCTTGAAATCTCTCGACTCTCAAGAATTTAGTGGATCGTGAGATAGACAAATAGAATCAACGTAAAGTAAAGGGGGGAAATCAAAGAAGGATTTTGTTACTATTCATCAAGATTACAATCAAGATTTTTCCCGGGAAAATGTGGTGGGAAAAGGTGGAAGAAGCAGGTGCTTTTGGGCCTGGAAAGAGATCTGAACATACTTGTAACACCATTAAAGGAGGCAGATTTATCTACGTGTTTGGTGGAGTTGACCGTACAATTCACTGCTCTGTGAATCGAGTCGATGTGTACGACACTGGTAACTTCTTTTTTCAGATTCTCCATTCTTCAGATTCTTCTTCTTTATCGAAAAAATCGGTCGTGTGCTTCCTTTTTTGAAGTGGGTATTGCAAAAAAATCGCCATTGTTGCTTCCAATTTTTAGTGTTTTGATTTTGTTGCAGAAAATTCGAGATGGAGTCGGCCATTAATCGATTGCAACAGCATATATCCTTCTCCAAGGGTGAACCATAGTTGTACAACAGTGAAAGACAATCTTTTTGTGTTTGGTGGCAGAACAACATCGAACCGTTATCTCAATGATCTCCACGTTCTTGATACTTGTGAGCTCTGCTCTTTTCTTTTCTTTTCTTTTCTTTTCTTTTCTTTTCTTTTCTTTTGTGTTCTTTTGTGTCTCCTTAGATCAAAGAAAATGATTCTTTATTTTGTAACAATTGAGTATGTTAATTGTAGCTACAACTAAACATACTTGGAGTCAGCCATTAGTAAGTGGTCAAGTACCTGAAGCAAGAGTAGATCATAGTGCAACACTTGTTGAAAACAACATTTTCATATTTGGTGGCACCGCACGACCAACTCATTCTCAAAAACTATACTTTAATGACCTTTACATGCTTAACACAGGTACTGTAAAGTTAGTGCTTTTCAAAATTTGATCATCTCTGTTAAACTCTTATGGGTTTTAGTTTAATCTTGTTCAGAAACATTTAAGTGGACACAAGTTCAAGTATCTGGGATTCCTCCTTCTCCACGAGCAAGCCACACTTGCTCACTGTGGAATCACAAGCTTATTGTTATATGTGGTGAAGATTCAAACGTCTCACATATTCTCTCAGATTTTCATGTCTTTGATATAAGTAAGCTTATCCTCTTTAATGTTTTCTGTATATGTTTATGTATTGTATCTAAAAGGATTTGCTTTTCTTAGATACAAGGACATGGGAAGAGTTGCAAACTTCAGGGGAGGTTTTAACACGTAGAGCTGAACATGTTGCTGTTTCACTTGGACAGAAACTATTTGTGTTTGGAGGGATAACAGATAATCGTCTTCTTTGTAATAATGATCTTTATATGATTGATTTGGGTATGTTTTATAAGCTTTTTTTAATGTCAAAGTCTCATAAGTAGAGACTAGTTTCCATGTCATGTAATGTTGTTTTTGTCATTGAAGTTTCAAGGGTTTGGTCCAAGGTTGATACCTGGGGAGAAAGCCCAAGTGATAGATGTTCTGCTGCTGGGGATTGTTTAGATCCTTACAAGAATGGTGTTCTTGTTTTTATGTGTGGCTCCAACTATGCTGGAGACTTAGACGACATGTATTACTTACATACAGGTTCTTTTAAGTTTCTAATGATAGCAGTTTTACGTGTTTTGTTGAAGCTTTGTGCCTTTCTTAATATCTTCTTTGTTTATGGGTAATAGGAAGCCTCAACGATTCAGAGATTGATCCGAATCTTGCACTGCAATCACAAGGGAAACAAAGGAGGCAAAACTGTCAAAAACATAATTTGGTTTTACTCGAAAAGTGCTTTGAAGCTGCCATTGTTACTGAGAAAATTCCTAATACCATTGATGAGAAGATGATTTATGGCAATGGTGTTTTGGTATCAAACACAAAGAACTCCATTGAAATGTCTGATCCAAGCTTTAGTACTGCAGAAGATTCGTCGCTACAAACAGAGAAAGGAACAGTTGATGCAGAGATACAAGCACTAATAAAGTACAACTTTAACAGCAGATTATCTTACCTAAAATGTAAAAAGTAGACAATGAAATGAGCAGTTAAATGAAAATTAGATAGGTAGATGATAGTAGACAATGATCCACCAGTTTCTGTAAATGTTCTTAATAAAACAAATTTGATATGAAGATTGGTAAGTACTCATACCATTGCAGCAATGGCGACCTCTTGTTTTAACTCTTCTCCAATGGCTAAAACCTGCAGGGAAGAAGACTCTATTATACTCTTCTCTGCATCCAATTCAAATTCTCCAGATGATGATTTCTCTTCAGCTTCTTCTTCCTTTTCTTCTTCGTCAATTTCAACCTCTAATCTTCCTTACTCTTTAACCCTCATCAATCTCACATACACCATTAATGTATCATCTTCTCTGTTTCAAACACCAAATCCTGTCAAGATTCTAAACTCAGTCTCCTTCACAGTTCAATCATCTAGAATCATGGCTGTGATTGGACCTATTGGTTTCAGTCTAATGCCACCAAGATGCAGTTTTTCTCTGTATGCATTGTCCTCTGAACAATCAAGTCATGAACTGAACGGTAACTGACATCGGCTCAATAGCTTCCAGAAGTTTCCTGATTCAGAAAAACACCGTGAAAGTTCCCCTAACTCCAAGCTAAGAACTCTAGGATCTCTAGCAATCTCTTTCTTTATATCATCTTTGCTAAATCCCATCTGCTTGAATTCATTAAGCAATGGCTTAAGTCTGTTCTCAATACTAATCCCAATTTTACTAGAATGTTCAAGCATGCTCGTGATTGCTGAAGATGAGATTCGGTAATTGTCCCCCTTCCAGAAAAGGAGTTTTCCATTTCCTTAAAAACTCTGTTCGCAGAACACCAGGGCAATCACATATCAATGAAACGAGCGATTTCTGAGGGATTTTCAACGATAATAAGATTCCCAGAGAACTTCCAATCTCGACTAAATCCAAATTCAACAGATAAGTGTTCCGTGAGAGGAATTGCTGAAGAGAAGATGTAGGAAAGCCATACCTCTGCAGGAGATTCGCGAGCAAAATTCGCTTCCTATACTGCAAAATTGATTGGTATAGGAATCTGTGAAGAGGATCTTGGGGATAGTGATCGATTCTGGTGAAACAGTGTTACTGTGTGAACCCACGCAAAGAGCTAAGCTTCAAATACATTCTGAATTAGCTTCGGTATTTAGGGGACACTTACTATACAAAGAGGAAAAAGACGATGTTAACATTATTTTAATTTCAATTTTGCCCTCATACTTTTACCTTCCTATAAATAAACCCCTTACAATATATCTCTTACAATTTTGCCCTCATACTTTTACCTTCTTATAAATAACCCCCTTACAATATATCTTTTACAATTTTGACCTCTTCGTCACTTCCCTCTACAAGCCGAGCTATAAAACACTTTTCCTCTGCACATTTTTGAACTATCCGCCTATTCTTTTTCTTTCTTTCTTCATAATCTTCTTGAAATCCCTCAGAAGGTTTAGTGATTCGTGAGATACACAAATAGAATAAACGTAAAGTTGATTTGGTTAACTAAAGGGGGAAATCAAAGAAGGATTTTGTTCCTGTTCATCAAGATTACACAATCAAGAATTTTTCCCGGAAAAATGAAGTGGGAAAGGGTGGAACAAGTGGCGAGTGTTGATGAGTCTTCTTATGGACCTGGAAAGAGATCTTCACACACTTGTAACACCATTAAAGAAGGCAGATTTATCTACGTCTTTGGTGGGTTTGATCAGACAAAGGACTGCTGCTGTGTGAATCAAGTCGATGTGTTCGACAGTGGTAAGTTCTTTTCCGACCTCCATTCTTTGGATACATCGTCCATTCTTTGGATACCTCAAAAATTGGGTCTTGTGCGTCGTTTTTTGAAGTGGGTATTGCAAAAAGTCTCAATCTTTTGGTTTGATGTTTGTGGTTTCCCCCAATTCTTAGGGTTTTGATTTTGTTACAGGAAGTTCGAAATGGAGTCGGCCATTAATCGAGGGCATACATCCTGCTCCAAGGTATAGCCATAGTTGTACAACAGTGAAAGACAATCTTTTTGTGTTTGGTGGTTTTGATAAGAACAGAGACAGTAGTCTCAATGATCTACACGTTCTCGATACTTGTGAGCTCTTTTCTTTTCTTTTCTTTTGTGTATTCGATAGATCAAAGAAAACGATTCTTTTGTTATTGTTAACAAAAGTATGTTAATTGTAGCTACACTTACACATACTTGGATACAACCAGTAGTGAGTGGCCAAAGACCTGAAGCAAGAGAAGGTCACACTGCAACACTTGTCAATAACCACATTTTCATATTTGGTGGCATGAATTCAGCTCTTCCTGAACGAGATTACTTTAATGACCTGTACATGCTTAACATAGGTAGGTACTGTAATGTTAATGTTTATCAAGATTTATCATCTCTCTTAAACTCATATGGGTTTAGTTGAATCTTGTTTCAGAAACTTTTAAGTGGACACGACCTCAAGTAAATGGGAATCCTCCTTCTCCACGAGCACACCATAGTTGCTCACTATGGAAACACAAGCTTATTGTTATAGGTGGTGAAGATTCGGACTCCTTAAATATTCTCTCAGATTTTCATGTCTTTGATACAAGTATAAAACATTCTTAAACTTATCTTCTTCAATGCTTTCTCTCTGTATATTTTATGTATTGTATCTAAAAGGGCTTGCTTTTTTCTCAGATACAATGACATGGGAAGAGTTGCAAACTACAGGGGAGGTTTTAACACGTAGAGCTTATCATGTTGCTGTTTCACTTGGAAGGCAATTATTTGTGTTTGGAGGGATATCAGATAATCTTTTTCTTTGTACTGATGATCTCTATATGATTGATTTGGGTATGTTTTAAAAGCTTTTTTAATGACAAATTCTTATGAGTTGTTTCCATGTTATGTAATATTGTTTTCGTCTTTGTAGTTTCTAAGGTTTGGTCCAAGGTTGTTAGCAAGGGAGAAACGCCAGGTAGTAGATTCTGTGCTGCAGGGGCTTCTTTAGATCCTTACAAGAATGGTGTTCTTGTTTTTATCGGTGGTTACAATTATGATGAACGCTTGGACGACATGTATTACTTACGTACATGTTGATCACACCAATGGTGACTATACAGATTTGATTCAACAATGTAAATGCCAAATTATCTTACCTAAACTGTAAAAAGTAGATAATGAATGAGCAATGAGATGAAAATTAGATAGGTAGAGGATAGTAGATTACACCAACTTCTGCCTAAGTAACAAGTAGAACATGTTCCCAAGTTCTTGGAAGCAAAAGTCATTAGACTTGCTAAATATCTTCTGTATAATGCCACCAAGATGCAATTTTTCTCTGTCAGAACAATGCATTGTCCTCTAACCAATCAAGTCATGAAATGAACGTAACTGAAATTGGGTCCATATCTCCCGGAAGTTTCCTGACTCAGAGCAGCTTGTAGTAGTTCACAGAGCGAGAAGCCATTGATTCCACATGTAACCACAAAAGATTTCATATTCACTACATCATCTTCTATTAGTCAAAAACTCAATCTTTTTCTCTATATCATATAAAATCACGCTAGGCTCTTTCCACAATATCTTTAATGCATCTCTACGAATCAATCCATATCTGCAATGCATAAGCAATCAAGTCTAAGTTTCACTTCAAGTCTAGAACGGAATGTTCCATTGCTGACAATTCTATCTTTGAGCCAAACACCGTGAAAGCTCCCCTAACTCCAAGCTAAGAACTCTAGTATCTCTAGCAATCTCTTTCTTCGTATCATCTTTGCTAAATCCCATCCTCTTGAATTCATTAAGCAATAGCTTCAGTCTGTTCTCAATACTAATCCCTAGATATTCAGGAAATATGTGAAGGAATCTCTCAATGCTATCTTGAGGAATACCGATTCCAACTAGAAATTCAACGTTTCTGCGAACTTAGTCTCTAATCCCTAGATATTCAGCTAAACCTTACTAATCACAAAACCCTAAACCCTTGAAATCCCTAGTACAGTCATAAAACTTATCTGAGCTAATCCCAATTTTACTAGAATGTTCAAGCACGCTCGTAATTGCTGACGATGAGATTCGATATTGTCCCCCTTTCCAGAAGAGGAGTTTTTTCAATTTCCTAAAAAACCCTGTTCGCAGAACACCAGGGCAATCACATATCAACGAAACGAGTGATTTCTGACTTCTGAGGGGGCTTTAAACGATAATAAGATGCCTAGAGAGCTTTCGATCTCTACTAAATCCAAATTCAACAGAGAAGTGTTCCTTGAGAGGAATAAAAGATGGAGGAAAACCATACCTCTGCAGGACATTCCCGTGCAAAATGTGATCCCTGTACTGCAATCGATTGATTGGTGTATGTGAAGAGGATTTTGCGGATAGTGATCGATTCTGATTAAACAGTGTTACTGTGAATCTTGCGGATAGTGATCGACTCGGGTACTTCTGCTTTGGCTTTTAGGGCACAATATTATAATTTCAATTTAGTCCTCATATTTTCACCTTCTTCTAAAAAAACCCCAGCAATTCATCTGGTTAAAATTTTGACCTCTTCGTCTCTCTACAAACCGAGCTATAAAAGGAACTCGTCTTTTGCACATTTTTTGAACCATCCGCCTTTTTCTTTTTCTTTCTTTCTTTACAATCTTCTTGAAATCTCTCGACTCTCAGAAGTCAGAAGGTTTACTAGATCGTGAGATAGAGAAATAGAATCAACGTAAAGTTGATTAGGCTAACTAAAGGGGGAAATCAAAGAAGGATTTTCTAACTGTTCATCAAGATTACAATCAAGAATTTTCCCGGAAAATGAGGTGGGAAAAGGTTGAACAACGAGCGGGTCAGGCTGCTCGTGGGCCTGGAAAGGTATCTTACAACACTTGTAACACCATTAAAGGAGGCAGATATATCTACGCCTTTGGTGGCTATGACCGGATTAATCGCTGCTATAAGAATCAAGTCGATGTGTTCGACACTGGTAAGTGGTAACTTCTTTGATTTCCGACCTCCATTCTTCGTATTCATCTTCCCCGAGAGAAAGTAGGTCGTTTTTTGAAGTGGGTTTTGCAAAAAGTCTCAATTTTTTGGTTTGATTTTGTACCAAAAATTTCCCCCAATTTTTAGGGTTTTGATTTTGTTGCAGCAAATTCGAGATGGAGTCGGCCATTAATCAAAGGCACACGTCCTGATCCAAGGGACAGCCATAGTTGTACAACAGTGAAAGACAATCTTTTTGTGTTTGGTGGCAGAACATGGAACCATTATCTCAATGATCTCTACGTCCTCGATACTTGTGAGCTCTTTTCTTCTCTTTTATGTGTTCGTTATCTCAAAGAAAATGATTCTTCGTGTGTTGTAACAAAAGTATGTTAATTGTAGCTACAACTCCACATACTTGGATACAACCATTAGTGAGAGGTCAAATTCCTGAAGCAAGAGAAGATCATACTGCAACACTTGTTAATAATTACATTTTCATATTTGGTGGCTCGGCATCAACTCCTGCTCAAGAAGTATACTTCAATGACCTGTACATGCTTAACACAGGTACTGTAAAGTTAATGTTTTTCAAGATTTATCATCTCTTATATACTCATATGGGTTTTGTTTAATCTTGTTCAGAGACTTTTGTGTGGATACGAGCTCAAGTATTTGGGAATCCTCCTTCTCCACGAGCACACCATAGTTGCTCACTCTGGAATCAGAAGCTTATTGTTATGTGTGGTATAGTTGATGAAAATTCGAACGCCTTACAGATTCTCTCAGATTTTCATGTCTTTGATACAAGTATAAAACATTCTTAAGCTTATCTTCTTTAGTGATTTCTGTATGTTTATGTATTGCATCTAAAATGATTTGGTTTTCTCAGATTCAATGAGATGGGATGTGTTGCAAACTTTAGGTGATGTTTTAACAGCTAGAACTGAACATGCTGCTGTTTCACTTGGAGAGAAATTATTTGTGTTTGGAGGGTTAACACATGATCTTTTTGGTTGTAATAATGATCTCTATATGATTGATTTGGGTATGTTTTAAAAGCTTTTTTTATGTCAAGTTCTCATAAGTAGACTAGTTTCCATGTTATGTAAAAATATTGTTTTTGTTATTGTAGTTTCAAGGGTATGGTCCAGGGTTAATACATTGGGAGAAAGCCCAAGTGAAAGATTTTCTGCTGCAGGGCTTTGTTTAAATCCTTTCAAGAATGGTGTTCTTGTTTTTAAGGGTGGCTCCTATGAAGATGAAGACTTTGACGACATGTATTACTTACATACAGGTTCTTTCAGGTTTCTAATTATATTTAGAGTTTTACCTCTTAGGTGCATTTCTTTATATGAATTTTCTTTGTTTTTGAGTAATAGGAAGCCTAAACGATTCAAAGATTGATCCGAAGCTTGCACTCCAATCACAAGAGAAACAAAGGAGGCAAAGCTGTAAAAAACAACGACTTAAACCGTGTTTTGTCGAAAGGAAATTTGTTACTCAGAGAATTCCTAAGATCATTGATGAGGAGAGGTTTCATGGTGTTTTGGTGTTAAACGCACAGAAGTCCATTGAAATATCTGATCCAAGCTTCAGTACTGTAGAAGATTCGCTGCTAAAAACAGAGAAAGGAACAGTTGCCAATGGAGTTCCTAAGACCATTAATGAGGAGAGGCTTCATGGTGTTTTGGTGTCAAACACCAAGACCTCCATTGAAATGTCTGATGCAAGCTTCAGTACTGGAGAAGATTCGTTGCTAAAAACAGAGAAAAGAACAGTTGTCAATGGAGTTCCTAAGACCATTGGTGAGGAGAGGCTTCATGGTGTTTTGGTGTCAAACACAAAGAACTCCATTGAAATGTCTGATTCAAGCTTCAGTACTGTAGAAGATTCGTTGCTAGGAACAGAGAAAGGAACATTTGTCAATGGAGTTCCTAAGACCATTGATGAGGAGAGGCTTCATGGTGTTTTGGTGTTAAACACACAGAACTCCATTGAAATGTTTGATCCAAGCTTCAGTACGGGAGAAGATTCGTTGCTAGAAACAGAGAAAGGAACAGTTGATGCAGAAGATACAAACACTGACACAAACACAGTACAACTTTAACAGCAGTTTTTGTTGTGTAAATCTCAATGTAAATGCAAACTATCTTACCTAAACTGTAAAAACTAGATAAAGAAATGAGCAATTGCTATGAAAACCTCATGTTTGAACTCTTCTCCAATGGCTACAACCTGCAGAGAAGAAGATTCTATTATATTCTTATTTGCATCGAATTCGAATTCTCCAGATGATGACTTCTCTCCTCAGTGTTACAAAAACAGAGGGAAATAACAGAAGAAGGAAAACAGGGGATTTACTTAGCCGTTAGAATAACCCGCGACTGAGAACCGGGTTAAACCAGCTAAAGGTTAACCAGTAATTGTACATAACCGATGAGTTCAATTTTGTAATTATTTAAAATGAATACTTGTAGTTAATTGTAATTATATATAATTTCAATTTTGCCCTCATATTTTCACCTTCTTCTAAAACAACCTCTAAAATTCATCTCGTTAAAATTTGGACCTCTTCGTTTCTCTCTCCAAAGTACAAACCGAGCTATAAAATACTCGTCTTTTTCAGTACTGTCACAAAACCCTAAACCCTTGAAACCCCTACTACACTCATAAAACTTATCTGAGCTAATCCCAATTTTTTAGAATGTTCAAGCACGCTCGTAATTGCTGAAGAAAAGATGGAGGAAAACCATACCTCTGCAGGAGATTCGCGAGCAAAATTCGCTTTCTATAATGCAATCGATTGATTGGTGTAAGAATCTGTGATCGATTCTGGTGAAACAGTGTTACTGTGAATCCACGCGAAGAGCTAAGCTTCGAGAACATTCTGATTTACCTTTGGCATTTAGGGCACACTTTATGTACAAAGAGAAAGAGGACGATTTCAACTTATTATAATTTCAATTTAGTCCTCGTATTTCTACCCTCTTCTAAACAAACCCCAATAATTCATTTGGTTACAATTTTGACCTCTTCGTCTCTCTACAAACCGAGCTATAAAAGGAACTCGTCTTTTGCACATTTTTTGAACCATCCGCCTTTTTCTTTCTTTCTTTATAATCTTCTTGAAATCTCTCGACTCTCGGAAGTCAGAAGGTTTACTAGATCGTAAGATACACTAAAGGGGGAAATCAAAGAAGGATTTTGTTACTGTTCATCAAGAATTTTCCGGGAAAATGAGGTGGGAAAAGGTTGAACAACGAGCAGGTCTTGGTGGGGATGCTTCTTCTGGGCCTGGAAAATTATCTCAAAACACTTGTAACACCATTAAAAGAGGCAGATATATCTACGCCTTTGGTGGGTTTGACGCGATAAATCTCTGCTATAATAATCAAGTCAATGTGTTCGACACTTGTAAGTTCTTTTCCGGCCTCCATTCTTCGGATATTGCAAAAAAGTTCACCATTGTTGCCTCCAATTTTTAGGGTTTTTGAATTTTGTTGCAGCAAATTCGAGATGGAGTCGGCCATTAATGAAGGAGACATATCCTTCTCCAAGGGCGGGCCATAGTTGTACAACAGTGAAAGACAATCTTTTTGTGTTTGGTGGTAGATCAATGGACGGTTTTCTCAATGATCTGCACATTCTCGATACTTGTGAGCTCTTTTCTTTTCTTTTCTTTTGTGTGTTCGCTATCTCAAAGAAAATGATTCTTTGTGTTTGTAACAAAACTATGCTAATTGTAGCTACAAATACCTGGATACAACCACCAGTGATTGGTCAAATACCTCAAGCAAGACATAATCACACTGCAACACTTGTCAATAACAACATTTTCATATTTGGTGGCATGAATTCAGCTCTTCCTGAACGAGAATACTTTAATGACCTGTACATGCTTAACACAGGTACTGTAAAGTTACTGTTTTTTCAAGATTTATCATCTCTGTTAAACTCATATATGTGTAGCTTAATCTTTTTCAGAAACTTTTGAGTGGACACAACCTCAAGTATATGGGAACCCTCCTTCTCCACGAGCATACCATACTTGCTCACTGTGGAATCACAAGCTTATTGTTATATGTGGTCTATTTGGTGAAAATTTCAACGCCTTACAGTGTCTCTCAGATTTTCACGTCTTGGATACAAGTATAAAACATTCTTAAGCTTATCTTCTTCAGTGATTTCTGTATGTTTATCTAAAAGGGTTTGTTTTTACTCAGGCTCAGATAGAATGAGATGGGATGTGTTGCAAACTTCAGGTGATATTTTAACAGCTAGAGCTGAACATGCTACTGTTTCAGTTGAAGGGAAAATATATGTGTTTGGAGGGTTAACACGTGATCCGCATTATCGTTGTAATAATGATCTCTATATGATTGATTTGGGTATGTTTTAAGATCCTTTTTTATGTCAAATTCTCATAAGTATAGACTAGTTTCCATGTAATGTAATATTGTTTTTGTCTTTGTAGTTTCAAGGGTATGGTCCAAGGTTAATCCCTTGGGAGAAAGGCCAAGTGAAAGATTTGCTGCTGCAGGGCTTTGTTTAAATCCTTTCAAGAATGGAGTTCTTGTTTTTATGTGTGGCTCCTATGAAGATGAAGACTTTACGGACATGTATTACTTACATACAGGTGCTTTTCAGGTTTCTAATTATAGCAGTTTTTACCTGTTATGTGGAAGCTTTGTGCATTTCTTTAAAGGTATCTTCTCTGCTTTGATAATAGGAAGCCTAAACGATTCAAAGATTGATCCGAATCTTGCACTTCAATCACAAGACAAACAAAGGAGACAAAGCTGTCAAAAACAACTTAAACCGTGTTTTGTCGAAAGGAAATTTGCTACTGAGAGAATTCCTAAGATCATTGATGAGGAGAGGTTTCATGGTGTTTTGGTGTTAAATACACAGAACTCCATTGAAATGTCTGATCAAAGGTTTAGTACTGGAGAAGAGTCGTTGCTAAAAACAGAGAAAGGAACAGTTGTCAATGGAGTTTCTAAGACCATTGATGAGGAGAGGTTTCATGGTGTTTTGGTGTCAAACACAAAGAAATCCATTGAAATGTCTGATCCAAGCTTCAGTACTGTAGAAGATTCGTTGCTAGAAACAGAGAAAGGAACAGTTGTCAATGGAGTTGCTAAGACCATTGATGAGGAGAGGCTTCATGGTGTTTTGGTGTCAAACACAAAGAACTCCATTGAAATATCTGATGCAAGCTTCAGTACTGGAGAAGATTCGTTGCTAAAAACAGAGAAAGGAACAGTTGTCAATGGAGTTGCTAAGACCATTGATGAGGAGAGGCTTCATGGTGTTTTGGTGTTAAACACACAGAACTCCATTGAAATGTCTGATTCAAGCTTCAGTACTGCAGAAGATTCGTTGCTAGAAACAGAAGAAGGAACAGTTGATGCAGAAGATACAAAACACTAACAAAGTACAACTTTAACAACAGATTACAATACCAAAACTGTAAAATGTAGAGAATGAAATGAGCAATTAAATGAAAATTAGATAGGTAGATGATAGTAGATTACACTTTCTTTGTTTTGTGATCCACCAGTTTCTGTAAATGTTGTTAATAAAGCCAATTTGATATGAAGATTGGTAAGTATTCATACCATTGCAGCAATGACGACCCTCTGCTTTAACTCTTCTCCAATGGCTACAACCTGCAGGGAAGAAGATTCTATTATACTCTGTTAACAAACAGAGGAAAAAAACAGAAGAGGGAAAACAGGGGATTTACTTAGCCGTTAGAATATCCGTAAACCGCGACTGATAGCCGGATTAAACCAGCTAAGGATTTACCAGTAATTGTACATAACCGATGAGTTCAATTTTGTAATTATTTAAAATGAATACTTGTAGTTAATTATAATTATATATAATTTCAATTTTGCCCTCATATTTTGACATTCTTCTAAAACAACCTCTACAATTCCTCTTGTTACAAATTTGGTCCTCTTCGTCTCTCTCTCTCTCTAGAGTACAAACCGAGCTATAAAAGACTCGTCTTTTTCACATTTTTTGAACCATCCGCCTTTTATTTTTCTTTCTTTATAATCTTCTTGAAATCTCTCAGAAGGTTTAGTGGATCGTGAAGTTGATTAAGCTAACTAAAAGGGTGAAATCAAAGAAGGATTTTGTTACTGTTCATCAAGATTACACAATCAAGATTTTTCCCGGAAAATGATGTGGGAAAAGGTTGAACAACAAGCGGGTCTTGGCGAGGCTACTTCTGGGCCTGGAAAGATAGCTTATAACACTTGTAACACCATTAAAGAAGGCAGATTTATCTACGTCTTTGGTGGCTATGACCGGATAAACCGCTGCTATAAGAATCAAGTCGATGTGTTCGACACTAGTAAGTTCTTTTTTTGAAATGGGTATTGTAAAAAGATCACCTTTGTTGCCTCCAATGTTTAGGGTTTTGATTCTGTTGCAGCAAATTTAATATGGAGTCGGCCATTTATCGAAGGCATATATCCTTCTCCAAGGGAGGGCCATAGTTGTACAACAGTTAAAGACAATCTTTTTGTGTTTGGTGGTTCTGATATGAACAGATACACTAGTCTCAATGATCTACACGTTCTTGATACTTGTGAGCTCTTTTCTTTTCTTTTCTTTCAAAGAAAATGAGTCTTTCTTTTGTAACAAAAGTATGTTAATTGTAGCTACAAATAAATGGATACAACCACCAGTGAGAGGTCAAATTCCTAAAGCAAGAGAAAATCATAGTGCAACACTTGTTGATAACCAAATTTTCATATTTGGTGGCATGGCATCAACTCTTCCTGAAGACGAATACTTTAATGACCTGTACATGCTTAACACAGGTACTGTAAAGTTAGTACTTTTCAAAATTTGATCATCTCTGTTAAACTCATATGGGTTTTAGTTTAATCTTGTTCAGAAACTTTTAAGTGGACACGAGTTCAAGTATCTGGGATTCCTCCTTCTCCAAGAGCAAGCCATACTTGCTCACTGTGGAATCAAAAGCTTATTGTTATATGTGGTGAAGATTCAAACGTCTCACATATTCTCTCAGATTTTCATGTCTTTGATACAAGTATAAAACATTCTTCAATGATTTCTCTCTGTATATGTTTATGTATTGTATCTAAAAGACTTTGTGTTTCTCAGATACAAGGACATGGAGTGAGTTGCAAACTTCAGGGGACGTTTTAACACGTAGAGCTAAACATGTTGCTGTTTCACTTGGACGTCAATTATTTGTGTTTGGAGGGTTAACAGATAAACTGTTTCTTTGTAATAATGATCTCTATATGATTGATTTGGGTATGTTTTATAAGCTTTCTTATGTCAAAGTCTCATAAGTAGAGACTAGTTTCCATGTTATGTAATCTTGTTTCTGTCATTGTAGTTTCAAGAGTATGGTCTAAAGTTGATACCTGGGGAGAAAGGCCAAGTGATAGATGTTCTGCTGCTGGGGCTTGTTTAGATCCTTACAAGAATGGTGTTCTTGTTTTTATGGGTGGCTCCAATAAATCTGAAGACTTTGACGACATGTATTACTTACATACAGGTTCCTTTCAGGTTTCTAAGCAGTTTCACCTGTTATATGTGTGCATTTCCTTTATATCTTCTTTGTTTTTGAGTAATAGGAAGCTTAAACGATGAAGAGATTGATCAACAAAGCAGCCAAAACTGTCAAAAACAAGAACATAAATCGATATTAGGCAAAAGGAATTTTGAAGCCATGATGATTACTGAGAAAACTCCTACCGAAGGAGAAGATTCGTTGCTACAAAACAAAGGTGATTAAACAGATTTTGATTCAACAGGTTAATCTTAATGATTAGGTTTAATTTATTCCTTGGATTGAACATAGAAGGGAACAGATGATGCAGAAGATACAAACACTAATACAGTACAGATGATGCAGAAGAAAAAAACACTAAACATGTAAAATGTCAAATTATCTTACCTAAACTGTAAAAAGTAGACAATAAAATGAGCAGTTAAATGAAAATTAGATAGGTAGATGATAGTAGATTACTTACACCAACCTCTGCCTACTATTGACACTTTCTTTGTTTTGTTGATCCACCAGTTTCTGCAAAAGTTCTTAATAAAAACAATTTTGCTATGGAGATTGGTAAGTTACTCATACCATTACAGCAATGGCGACCTCTTGTTTTAACTCTTCTCCAATGGCTAAAACCTGTGGGGAAGAAGACTCTATTATACTCTTCTCTGCATCGAATTCGAATTCTCCAGATGATGACTTCTCCTCAGCTTCTTCTTCCTTTTCTTCTTCATCAATTTCAACCTCTAATCTTCCTTACTCTTTATCCCTCATCAATCTCTCATACACCATTAATGTATCATCTTCTCTGTTTCAAACACCAACTCCTGTCAAGATTCTAAACTCAGTATCCTTCACAGCTCAATCTTCTAAAATCATGGCTGTGATTGGACCTAGTGGTACAGGGAAATCAACTCTTTTGAAGATTATTTCAGGAAGAGTAAATTATAAACAACTTGATCCAAGCTCTGCAATTTTGATCAATGGTGGTAGAATCAGTGATTATGATCAGCTACGTAGAGTTTGTGGATTTGTTCCACAAGATGATGATTTATTACCTTTGCTTACTGTGAAAGAGACGTTGATGTACAGTGCTAAATTCAGTTTGAGAGATTCTACGATGATGCCAAAGGAAAGAGAAGAGAGAGTTGAGAGTTTACTCAGAGATTTAGGGCTTGTTCTTGTTAAGGATAGCTTTGTGGGAGAAGGAGATGAAGAGGAACGTGGTGTCTCCGGTGGAGAACGGAAACGAGTCTCGATTGCTGTTGAAATGATTCGTGATCCACCGATTTTGCTGCTTGATGAACCTACGTCTGGTTTAGATAGCAGAAACTCGCTTCAGGTCATCGAGCTTTTAGCTTCAATGGCGAAATCTAAGCAGAGAACCGTTGTGTTGTCGATTCATCAACCTAGCTATCGAATTCTCGATTACATCTCTGATTACTTGCTTCTCTCTCGTGGTTCCGTTGTTCACTGCGGAAATCTTGAATCTCTTGAGGAATCGATAACGAAATTAGGGTTTCAGATTCCAACTCAGCTGAATCCGATCGAATTCGCCATGGAGATAGTTGATTCGTTGCGAAATTCGAATTCAAACTCTGGAGCGATTCCAATCCCAATCCCTGAATGGATCTGGCCATCATCTGAAGAAGAAATCAAAGACGATCAGGATCGAATTAAACAAAAGTTTCATCTCGTCGACATAGCTGAGATCTCGTATCTTTGCTCCAGATTCTGCAAAATCATCTACAGAACAAAACAACTATTCTTCGCAAGAACAATGCAAGCAGTCGTCGCTGGATTAGGTCTCGGCAGTGTCTACACACGAGTCTCTCGCGACGAAGAAGGTGTCGCTGAACGCCTTGGACTCTTCGCCTTCAGCTTAAGCTTCCTTCTCTCCTCCACAGTCGAAGCACTTCCAATCTATCTCCATGAACGTCGCGTCCTAATGAAAGAATCTTCCAGAGGAGCTTATCGGATTTCATCTTACATGATCGCAAACACCATAGCTTTTTTACCATTCCTCTTCGTCGTATCAATCCTCTTCTCAATCCCAGTTTACTGGATCGTAGGGCTAAATCCATCATTTCAAGCTTTTTGCTTCTTCATCCTCGTCGTTTGGCTAATCATTCTCATGGCTAGTTCTCTAGTTCTCTTCCTAAGTGCAGTTTCTCCTGATTTCATCTCAGGAAACTCATTGATCTGCACTGTTTTAGGAGCTTTCTTCCTCTTCTCCGGCTACTTTATCCCTAAGGAGAACATACCTAAACCATGGATGTTTATGTACTATGTGTCACTGTATCGTTACCCATTGGAATCGATGTTGGTTAACGAGTATTGGAGCTTACGAGAGGAGTGTTTCTCGAGCGGGAAGAACTCGTCAATGTGTTTGATGAGAGGAGAAGATGTGTTGAAGCAGAGAGGTTTGGATAAAGACATGAGATGGATCAATGTAGGGATAATGCTTGGTTTCTTCGTGTTTTATCGTCTTCTTTGTTGGGGAATTCTCATTAGAAAAGCTTCAAAATCAACTCTTTGAAGGTGTGTCTGCAAAAGAAGCAAATGCAGAGGAGCAACGGTAATGGAAGCTCTGCAATTGCAATGCACATAGTTTCAATTTTGGAAGCAAATTAAATTACAGACCAATCACACGCAAATTAGCCATTAATTAATGTTAATTTTAAGTAATTTACTTTGTCTGGATAGTTGGCCAATACGTCGTCGTTTTTGCTTTTTTTCTTTCGCTTGGTACGTCGTCGTTTAGTTTTAAAGGAGAATACGCACCTAATTATTATTTTTATAATCGTTGTAACATTTACAAATATTAACAAAACAAAATTTCATATTTAATTTGTTAGCATATAATTAATACTTAATACTATTATGCTTCTTTCTATCGTGAAGATTGTTTTTTATATATCGTATACATTATATACCAATTTTTACTTGCAAAATAAATATATAAATGAAATATATATAGTACTATAATATTATAGATATTTAATCAAATCTTTTTTTTAACGCAATATTTAATCTAATCTAAAAGCTATCACAACAATCATAATAGTATATAGCTGAAAAAAAAAATACAATCATATTCTCGCAAATAAAAATATAATTATCGCTTCCGTTTTTTTAAATGAAAGTATGTACATTTTGTTTATGTGTTTTGATTAATAAAATAAAGAGGAAAGAAACAAGTAGAGAGACAAAAATTCGATGATTAAATTAATGATTAAAATAAAATAATTAAAAGGGTTGAAAGCATGTGCCTCGATGATTGAGCATTCTTAATCTTTGACCAAATACTACTTTTAACTTTTACTTAAAATAATGATGTTTTAGTGTAGCTTTGGAAATTGTTAATTATGATAATGATAGATACATAGTAGTAATCATTATCATAATGCCTGCATTTATATATACGCACGGCACATATACATACATATATTTATATAAAGGAGGTCCTATTTTGACGTTTAGATACAACGATAAATATAAATGCTAAAAAGAGTAGGTATATATATTTAATTAATAGGAGTATATAATTGATTTAATTGTTTATTTATCGAACGATTTTGTTTTTGAATGTTGAGTCCAATGATTTTGTTCTTTCACCAAACTATTAAAAAATTAATTTTACCATTTCCGTGGCGGAATTGTTACAAAAGATTGCAGTGTAGCTATTGGAAAACTATACTACTATTTTTTTTTCCGAGAAAACTATACTATTATTTCAAAATCAAAATTGTAACATTTTAATTTATAGAAAAACTCACATTTGTCATTATATATTTTTTTTATCAATTATATAATAAAAATCAATTCGAAAACACATAAAATCCAATTTTTTTTCGTTTATAATGAAAGCTATAATAACATATTACACATATTTTTTTTAAAACTAGTTTATAAAATTTATTAAAATCTTGATTACTATAACTAATTAGTTTATAATGTATTATAATTTATATATAATCGTTATTGTAATTTAAAGATCAATTGAATGAAAATCCAAATTTTCCTTGTTGGCAGTCCAACCACTAAAGCATGCAATCTCCAACTAATTTTGTGACTAATTAACATTAGAACCCTTTATTTATTTAGCATTAATTATTATTCTAACCATAAAAACAAACCCACTAATTTCATCTAATAATTTTAGAATTTTTATATTGCTTTTATTTCCATAATTTTCGTGGAATAATAAAGATAAAAAGGAGTTCCACTACGAGAAAAAAACATTGTTTGCTACTTTATTTTTATAAAAAATATCTAAAATCTTAATCTATATATTGAAGCTCGAGGTACTCAAAACTTGTCTCTTTTAGTGGCTCCAAATTACATTATAAAAAAAACTGTACTTAATTAATAAAATATAATCCACTATTGAAACTTTATATTCTTTATTTTAATTAAGTAAGAAAAGAAACTATTCAAATTGGACTATATTTATACGCATATATAAATTTTTTTCCGGTTTATACGTATATATAATTTAAATTCCAAAAAGGGGTAAAAAATCATTTAGTATTCTTAACATTAAAAAAAAATTGTAATTATGATCGAAAATGACAAGTAAAAGTAAAACATGAAATAAGTGTTGAGATTGAAAAATCGGGAGCAAATCTAAAAAAGCAAAAAGGGAACATAGAAAATGACATATTAAAACTTGAAAAAATTGTTTTTGTTTAAACTCTAAAAAATGTTAAAATAATTTGGGAATTATATCTCTATATATTTATTTGTTTATACACTTTTGTTTAATTTACTTTTCTTTTCGGGTGACATTAAATGCAATTCCGTGATTCCACCGGCAAAATTAAATACCAAATTTATTATATGTTTTGAAAATAATTTAATTTCTAATCAAAACATCTCTTCATTTCATCATTGTGGTGATAAGTGATAACATTATTTGAACAATAATTTGCTATTATTAGTGTTTAAGCATCACCTTTAAATTTTATAGGATATAATATTAGTCCATATGTTACTTTATAGAATGAATTATAAAAATATTAATGAACTTAACTACAGTATGTAAAAATAAGTGTGTAAATTTAAATAAAAATAAGTGTGTAAAATTTAAATAAAAATTAAATAAAATGGATCATTCTTCTGGTTATGGTGAGAGAAGTCACATGTAAAGGGTGACATTAAAGAGATAAAAAGCAGATCCAATTCTCACATGCTTTTGTAAGATGAAGAGTCTCTCTGCATCTCCACATTTCTCTCTTTTCATTTCATTTATTATTTTTTCATTAATAAAAAGATAAAAATCCAAAAAATTAAGAAAAAATAAAAAATAAAAAACCAATCTTTCACAAGAACAAGACCTTATGTGGCTGAGTTTCCCTTTTGTTCTCTGAGCAAAACCAGAGGAACATTTAGTCTCTTCTTGGATCTAGAGAGATTCCTTTGTTCCTTTTCTTTAAACCTTTTCCTCTTTCTTCTTCGTCTCCTTCTTCTTCTTTGGCTTGTCGGTTTCTCTATCTTCTTCTTTTGATTGGTTCTGTGGATTCAAATTCAATACACATTTGGTGTTTGTTCTTTTCTCAGACAAAGGCCATGGTTAGCCTATATGGTGGTTATGGGTTTGTTCTAGTGTGTGTTCATTGTTAGGTTATTGAAGATTGGATTCAATTTTCCAAAAGGGGTTTCCTTTTTCTTCACATCTTTTTGTCTTAAGTGGAATTTGGGAATCTAGGGTTGTAAAAAGGTGGAAACTTTATTTACCTTTTTCTACCTTTAGATCTATAGGTTTGCTATTAGTGTAAGACTCATAACTCTGATCTATCGATTGGATTTGTTATAAAAACTTGGGGGGTTTTTTGAGCTTTGGTTAATTAGGGAAACAATGGCGTTTTTTGAAATGAAATCTTAAACAGGAAAGGCTAAAGTTTTGGAGTTATATGAATAGGAAAGGTGCGTCATTCTCGTTTTAGTTTTAATGGTGGTTACTGTTGATGGTGATTGAGAAGGAAAGTGAAAGCATTTAAAGTCATCACTTCGAAAATTAACTCATCATTGAAGCAAAAAGTTAGGGTTCTTGGAAAATCAATAAAGGGAAGACAAAAAGAGGAACACATCACAGAAGAAATTTTACCAAAAAGTATCTTTTTTCCTTTGATCTGCAGAAAGTTCCGGCGCCGGAATTAGCCGGAGATTTGCCGGAGATTCACCGGAGAATTGTCTTATTTCTTCATTTTTGTGATCTTTAGAAATGGCTGCTAAGCTTCTACATACATTGGCAGATGATAGTGCAGATCTACAGAAGCAAATTGGGTGTATGAATGGGATTTTTCAAATCTTTGATCGTCACCATGTTCTTACAGGCCGGCGAAAAAGCCTTACTTTAGGTAAATTATTAATAAATTAAAAACACTCTGCTTTCTCTGGTTCGTGTCTCGTAGTCGTTGACCTTTTATATCGTCAGATTAGTCAATTCTTGATTCATATCTCCTTCTACTTTCTTCCTTTTTTGTATGTTCTTTCTCTCTTGTTTTGCCTCTGCATCTGTAAATGTAGTGATTCCTTCTTTTACCAGATCTTGTTACCATTAATATCTCAGAGATCTTGTTGATCTGATGAATCTTCTGGTTAGATTCAATTTTCCATTTTCTCTGACTTTAATTAACTCATGAATCTTCCAACCAAATGTGATAAATTCAAGTTTGACTTGCAGCTTCTCTTGTAGCTTTATTGCATTGATGTTTCTTTGCTTTTCTGGAGAGGATTTATTATAGTTTGAAGAAATTTTCCATTTTTCGTTATGATCCTTAAACTTTTTGTTTGAATTTGTTGCAGGTAATAGAAATGTCAATAATATCAATTACGACAGAGATTCTGGTGATGGATTTTATCAACAAAGATCAACAGTAAGATGTTAAAGATCTGTAGATTTCGTTCATACTTTAAGCTTTTATGAGATCTTGAAGCTCCTGCATTTTAGTTTCAGGATTCAAATCTTGTTGGAAGTGTGAAAGAGAAGCAAAGGATTTCAACAGAATCGTCGCGAGTTTCTTTTTCATCTTCCTGCTCATCCTCACCATCTTCTTCCGAGTTCAATAGAGGAACTCAGCCTGAAACATCTGCGTATGATCGCACCATTTTTCCAGAATCTCCTACAAGTGAGCTTGAGATGAGTCAAGAAAATGGATTTTCACATGTGGGACTTGATCTAAGAGATGTTGTTAGAGACTCTATGTACAGAGAAGCTAGAGGGCTACCAGTTATGACAAGAGAGGAAGTAGTTAGACGCAGTAGACGAGAAGATTCTCCGAGACCTTATGCTTCAAAGCTTAGAGAAACACCTCAACAAGTTAACATGAAAGATGCGCCTCGCCTTTCTGTTGATTCTCACAATACTGTGAAATCTAAGCAGAAGCTGAAAGAATTGCCTCGGCTTTCACTGGATAGTAGAGAACGTGTGATGCGGAGCCCAAGTCCTGATCTTAGACTTTCTGAAAGTTCAAGCAGTTTACAACAGTTGTCTAAAGGTAGCTCGAAGCGGCCGGCTAGTGTTGTGGCTAAGCTAATGGGTTTGGAAACATTGCCTGGTTCTCCATTAGGTAGAGACATTCATCAGTTTGGTTTGAACAAAATGAACATCTCTGATCAA
This sequence comes from Aethionema arabicum, assembly GCA_000411095.1. Taxonomy (NCBI): domain Eukaryota; kingdom Viridiplantae; phylum Streptophyta; class Magnoliopsida; order Brassicales; family Brassicaceae; genus Aethionema; species Aethionema arabicum. The sequence goes on from KE151155.1 coordinate 210,368, forward strand.
AGTAATGATCCATTTTCAAGATCTTTAAGGGAAAAGAATCTGAACCGTGCAATCAGGTTTTCTCCTAGCTCACCTAGAAGTTTGGGGAAAGATCCGGTGTCTCCGAGATGGAGGAATTCTGATTTTGTTATGAAACCTTTGTCAAGTTCTAGATTTCCTATTGAACCAGCTCCATGGAAACAAACTGATAGAAACCGAGTTTCGCAGAAGCAAGCTAGTATGTCTGTGAAATCTCCATATGAAGTAGCGAATTCTTCGCCTACTGTGTATAGTGAAATGGAGAGAAGATTGAATGATCTTGAATTCAAACATTCAGGAAAAGATCTAAGAGCTCTTAAACAGATATTGGAGTCTATGCAATCAAAGGGTTTCTTGGATACTGAAAAACAATCTCAATCCTCAAATTTGGCAGCTCAAAGAGATTATGAAAGAGCAAATTCTGCAATTTCCAACCAGGCTATAAGAGGCTTGATGCAATCTAGTTCAAGAGTCTTGTCTTCTTCTTCTTCTACATCTAATCAGGTATATGAATCCCCAATTGTGATTATGAAGCCTGCAAAACTTGTAGAAAAAGCCGGTATTCCTGCGTCATCTCTTATACCAATTCATAGCTTATCTGGTCTTAATAAGACCCTTAGAGAAAAACCTGATGGTAAAGAAAGTAAACGGCGAAGTCCTGGAAACCGAAGAGCTGAATTAAGCTCCAGTTCTGTTGATAAGAAATCTGACAGCAGAAACGTGCGGTCTTCTTCGGTAAAGCCACAACAAGTTAAGGAGAGTATTTCAAAGAGTTCAGGATCTGTAAGTCCAAGATTGCAGCAGAAGAAGATTGAGCATGATAAACGTTCAAGACCACCAACTCCTCCATCTGATTTGAGCAAATCAAGAAAACCGGTAACTCGACAATTCACAGAATCTACTTCTCCTGGTGGCAAGCGTAGACCCAAGGCTCAGAAGAACATACAGCAAAATGATGATCAACTTAGTCAAGCGAGTAATGAATCTAGAACGTCAAGTCAGCAAGGAGAAGATCTGTGTACTCAATCCGAAGCAGACGCCACAAGTATTGAACAAACTATTGAAGCTGATGGTGGTAAAAGTCCATCTGTAATCGAAGCAGCCAAAGCTGTGGTCTCAAACTTAATGCAGAATGTGAGTTTTGTTTCTCTTTACTTGTACTGTTTGGTCTGAGTATTTGTCTTACCTCTTCTGTTCTCTGTTTTCTTCAGAAATCTCCAAGGTTTAGTGAAGATGGATCTTCAGCAAATCTTTCACTAGTTGTTCCTATGGAACATCCAAGTCCTATCTCTGTTCTTGACGCTGCAACCTACAGAGAAATTGAACCATCTCCTGTTAAGATGAAAGGTAACAACATTGGCGAAAATTTCTGTTTTTGTCAAGATTCCTGAATCTGAATCTGAATCCAAATTGATCATGTGACAGGTACTGTTATCCTTCAATCTGCTGATGAACATTGTGAGGATCAGTGGAATCCAGCTTACAGTTTCTCAGAAACAACATCAAGTTTTTCGCCTGAGATAAATCGCAAGAAGCTTCAGAATGTTGAACATTTAGTTCAAAAGCTTAGACGATTGAACTCTAGCCATGATGAAGCTAGTCAAGATTACATTGCATCACTCTGCGAGAACACGGATCCTAAAACCGATCACAGATACATCTCTGAGATTCTACTAGCCTCAGGTCTTCTCCTACGAGACCTCGGCTCTGGATTAACTTCGTTTCAACTACATCCTTCAGGCCACCCAATCAACCCTGAGCTTTTTCTTGTTCTTGAGCAAACAAAGGGAAGCATCAACATGAGTCTGTTACAAAAAGAAGGGAAGGTTTTAAACAATGAGAAGCTTAACCGAAAACTTGTTTTCGACACGGTTAATGAAATTCTTGTGGAGAAACTAGTTTCAATTGAAGCCGCAACGAATCCACTGATGAAATCGTCTTCTAAGATGACTAAGAAAGCTATGAGTGCACAACAACTGTTGAAAGAATTGTGTTCCGAAATTGAAACATTGCAGAAACAAGCTACTAAGAGATCTGAAAGCTTCTTGTTGGAGGAAGAAGATGATTTCCTGAGAAGTATACTGGCTGAAGATGTTATGATTCGATCTGGAAATTGGGTAGACTTCAATAGTGAAATCTCAGGATTGGTTTTAGATGTGGAGAGGCTTCTTTTCAAGGATCTGGTGAATGAAATCATCCATGGAGAAATTGATCGTTTGCAAACAAAATCAGCAAGACGAAGAACCCTCTTTGCAGACACGTAAAACCACACAAGATATGTCTCTTCTTTCTCTAACTCTTTTAACTGTGTTCTGTGCTTTTTCCTTGGTCCTTTTCTGTCTTGCTGATTCATACCCTCAGATTTTGGTTCTGCTGTGTTCTACAGCAGGAAATTATCATATGATATGTTGCTGTAATAACTGAAGTTCTTGAGATGATAACAAAAAGAACTGTAAAGCGGTATAGATTAAGATATATATTCCAAGATAAAAGTAAACTAATGAGTACTTTTCTCTGTATTTATCTACTCATTTCTCTGTTTCACACAAGTTTCATGTACAGTAAACGCAGCAAACCAGTTCCAAAGACATGTTATCTTCAAAGGAAAAAAGACACTACACAAGAACTGAACAAAAGTCATGTTCTGGTTCTGTGAAAAACAGTAACAGAGCAGTTAAACATAGAAACTAGCTCACGAAAGTAAACTCCTTACCTTGTGGATGAAAGAATCAACGATGTGGAACCAAGCTCTGCTCCAAGGAGAATCAAAAGACAAAGATGCGAATATTCCAATAAGTATCATCACATTGGCTACAGCAAAACTCCAGTAGAAGGAGTCCATATCGATAAAGGATTCATCAGTTTCGATTCCAGAATCTGGTTCAAGAAGATTACTCGTTTCACAGCTTCTGTTGGTTGGTAATCCACAGAGGAAAGGATTATCTATGTAGCTTCGTATATCGAAGGTGTTAAACTGTCTTCCTCGAGGGATAAATCCTGATAAGTTGTTGTATGAGACATTGAAGACTGCTAAGCTGTTCAGTTCTGTTAATTGCAGAGGAATACTGTCTTGTAGTCTATTAAAGGACAGATCAAGACTTTCTATATTCTTCAAATCTGAGAAAGTTTCTGGTATTGAACCTGATAGATAGTTGTGTGAAAGATTGAGAGCATGTAGCTCAAGAAGATCTCCAAGCTCATCAGGGATCTTACCACTTAGCTCATTTTCTGAGAGATCCAATCCAAAAAACTGTAAGAGAATTCCACCTCTGTAAGCATCATACCTGTGTTTTGCAGCAAATTGAATTCTAGTCTGGGTATCTGCAAGGAAATCTATAAAAAAAGGGTCCAGCATAAGCAGAGATTTGAAATATTGGCCTACATAGTCTGTGGTAGAGCCATCTTGTTCTGGGTTAAAACTAGTGAAGACATCAGGAGGAACGTAACCGAAGTTAAAATCATAAGTATCTGTTGTCTCCTCTTTCTTCAAACTATATGATGTATTGCTAAGACAAGAAGGTATGCTTCCATTCAATCTGTTCTTAGCAAGATCCAAAAGTTGAATGTTGCTTAGACCACAAAACTGATGAGAAATCCCGCCTGTTAAATCATTTCCACGTAGAAGAAGAATACTGATGTTTTGGGTGTTGATGAACTCTGGAATTTTCCCAGACAATCTGTTGTTTCTCAGATCAAGAACGGTGACATTTCCAAGCAATGTGTTTGGAATAATCCCGGATAGATTATTGTTTTGCAGGAGTAATACTACACCACTTGTGGAACTGATGTTTGGAGGTAAGTCCCCAGATAAGTTGTTTGCAGAGAGATCTAGTATCTGTAGACTGGAAATGTTGAACAAAGAAACCGGTATTTTACCTTCAAACGAATTGTTTGAAATCAAGAATGCATACAAGTACTCAAATTCGCCAATCCAATTTGGGATACCACCAGTGAGATTGTTGTTCGAAACGTCAAGAAGTGATAAAGATCTTGAACTTCGAAGACCTTTTCCTATATTTCCAGTAAACAGATTATTATCCAAAGACAACACATATAGAGAAGTAAAGTTTGCTGATTCTGGAAAAATCTCTCCACTTAGTTTATTATATGAAAGCTTCAAGATTCTCATGGAGTAACAACCCGTGAGAAAACTTCCTGGTATGCTCCCATGGAGGTTGTTGTGAGATATATCCAGAAATTCCAGCCTTTTCATGTTACCAAGAGAAGATGGTAGATTTCCTTGAAAACTGTTCGTTGCTAGATTCATAAACCTTAAACTAGGAAGTACCAAGCCAATGTTCTCAGGAAAAATATGATTGATTTCATTAGCTGACAGGTCCAAGAACAGGAGATTATTATGAACAGTTTTCGGAAGCGGAAAGCTTGTAAAGGAATTATTCCATAGAAGCAATATTTCCAGTTTTGTATTGTTCATCAACAGCCAAGGAGGAAAAGCTTCAGATATTTTATTGCCAGAAAGATCAACTTGAAGTAAATCTTTCTGATATAGAAGAAACTGAGGAACTTTCTCCAAGTTGCAAGATCGTAATGTAATAACATTCAACTGAAATTTTGGCTTCCAAGAACCATCTGAGTCTACTTGAAGTGAGCTGGATTTTGAGTAAAGTTTGAGTACTTTAAGCTCTGAGAAGTTAGCGAGCAAACTAAGTGAGAATACGCCTTCAAAGTCGTTATCAAACAGCGATAAGTACTGAAGTGATTCAAGGTTACTAAGAGCAGATGGTAACTTCCCAGTCATGAAGTTCGATGTGAGATCGAGAACTCGAAGTCCAGTCAACTTAGTCAAACATAAAGGAAACTGACCTCCAAGGTTGTTACTGCTGATGTCAAGCTCTTGCAGATTCTTTAATTCACAAATCCCTACTGTAATCAAAACGCAAAACACATAATTAAAACGTGAATTCAACAGTCATTACCAATCTTATAAGATTTGTGTAGACTTGCCTTGCAATCCCATTGGTGCAGAAAATTCATTTCTACTTAGATCCAGAGCTTTCAGGTTCTTAAATGCAGATAACTCTGGTATAGAGCCATTAAATCTGTTTGAACTCAGGTCTAACAATTCCAGTTTTGTCAAATCTTTAAGTTCTGAAAGATAGTAAACCAAAGAATACTAAACTGATTATCTAACAAAGATACATGCTGAATACATAGATCTTGTAAGATATCTACCTTGAACTGGAAAAGGGCCATCGAAGTTATTGCGTCTAAGAAACAGAGATGTAAGTGAAGTAGCAGCATTAAGAAAAGGAAATATACTATTGTTGAATCCATTTAGTGAGAAATCCAGAACCTTCAGGTTTCTTAATCTCCTTAGGCTTTTATAACCTGCAAACCAGAATCTAGCCTTGAGCATACACTAATAACAACATATCTCACTCCAATCACTAACACAGGCAAATTAACCCATACTATCTAGCTTTGGTAATACCTTCAACATCATCAAAAAACCCACGAAATCCATGGTATCCATGCCCTGATAAGTTAAGACTTTGAAGGTCTTGAAAAGGGTGAAGCAATGAAAGATTTAGGAGAGGCCAGACTGGGAGGAACATAGATTCAAGTAAGGAAAGTCCGATGATTCGCTTGCTTGTAAGATTACACTGAATTCCTTCCCACATACAGCAATCACTTGTTGTATCATTAGTCCAGGTAATGAGAATATAATCAAAGGTGTTGAAGTCTGGTGTAGATCCCTGTAAGGCTAAGTAAGTCTTGAGCTCCAACAAAGCTTTCCTTTCTATTTGAATACAGCTATTGCATCCATGTAGCTTTCCCAATACTATCATCACCAAAATCAAGTATTTGATTAAGAAAACCTTTCTCTCCATTGCAAATGAAAGAAGCTCCAAAGCAGAGAGGAAATGGAAGAAACAGAGTTCTATAGAGAATATATTTGTGTATTTTTCAAAAAGTCTAGTCAAAACACTAATCAGTATCAAGTATGCTCATTTGTGTATACACAAATTCAAAGTCTTTGTAAAAAATATTTGTATAACAATTCTGATATCTATCTTATCCCCAAGACAATTTCCATCGTTAGCTGCATATAAATATATTGTTGAATTATTCAAATAATAATTAAATTAAATTAAATTATGTCAAACAAGTAACTAACTTGGCCACATATCAATTTTCAAACTATCAACATCATTAAAAAAAAATAAATCTTTTATTGACCCCCCTTAATAGTTTTTGAAGTTTAGACAGCGAATTATACATTAATATATGTAGAACATAAACATGTTAGATGCATTTATATTATTTTAAGTTTCTAACCATGTAAGCTTATTGAATTTTTGTTAATTAAATAATTTAATTCTAAATTTCTAAATCTAAATAATAATTAACTCTCCATAAAAAAAAGGTTATGTGGCTTTGACGATAGAGAATTTGAACACGCAAAAGTAAAAATGAGTTGCTGATGTGGCTTTCTAATTAGCCACGTCAGCAACTAGTGTCATTACCTCCGAAATCAAGCGCGCTTTACCCCCAAAAAAGCCCTAGATTTCCAATTGCAGCCACGCCATGATCGGAACTACCTTCGTCGCCGTCATTCATCAGAATCGGGAACAGAATTATTGCATCGAGAAGTAACTTCCGTCAATCTCCATCTCGACAATAGACAGAGGGGTGAAGATGAGAAATTGACGAGACAGAAGAGAAAAACAACGGTAGCGATGATGATGATGACGATGGCGGAAACTCTGATGTCCATGAGTAAGAGGTTAGACGCTAATACACACACACTTTTCGCCATTGGAGTTTCAAGCTTTTTCCCCTCCGTTGTTAGAGAACGAGAGGAGGACTCAGTTTTCAAATGAATAAAATAATAATAATATTATTTTTTTTTCCTCTCAAATTAAAAGAAAAAAAGTAATCGTCGCCTTTCAAAAATTTACCAAAACAGGAATATTCGTGAGGATATGGAAGTGAGGAATGATAGATTCGTCTCTGAGAACGGTAAATTCCAAAATGGTCAATGGGGAGACTATCATCGATATAAATAGGATCTAAATTTTCGTCTACAATAGTAAACGGACAACAAACCATTGACTCGGAGAAGATTAAAAATTCACAAAAATCCGATCCAAAGTAGGAGACGGCCATGAATTTTGCAAGTAAGCTTCTAATAATTTCATCTTTTTGCTGGGTTTTTGCATTTGGATAAAGCTATTAACTTATTATTGCTTGATTCAATTCTACAATTCATTAGATTGGGTTTTTTTCCCTATGAGGTCTATCTGATTTCGGTTTCTTCGTAAATCGTTTCTCTTTTGCTTAGAAAATAAGGTTTGGGTGTTGAGAAAGACTACGCGTATACGTTGTTAATCAATTGAATGTGAATTTTGGTGCTTGGATCTCTGTATCATTGAAGAAAGAGTGTTTAATGTTGATTTTACAGGATGTTTGCCATTTATATGGCTATCTCTACTTACTGTTTGTGCTGGGAGGTCATTGAATTCAGTTCCTGGTAAAGGAATCAAAGGCGTCAAGACTCCACTTCAAACTTCACGTCCCTATAACATAGCACACAGAGGCTCTAATGGCGAGCTCCCAGAAGAAACTGAAGCTGCATACTTGGTACACCATTGTTCTTTATTAATGAATCTTCTTCTGTTTTGTTTGTTTATCTGATGCAATGAGACTTTCTTCCTTTGGAACATGTTGTTAAAGCAATCTGATATTTGGGGTTTTGACAGAAAGCAATTGAAGAGGGAACAGATTTCATTGAAACAGATATCTTATCATCAAAAGATGGAGAGCTGATTTGTTTCCATGATGTTATTCTTGATAGTACAACTGATGTTGCAAACTATAAGGAGTTTGCAGATCGTAAAAGGACTTATGAGGTCGAAAGAGTTAACATGACTGGTTTTTTCACTTGTACGTTTTAACACACTATTCTCCTTATGTTACTGGAATCTTTCTCAGCATTCATTGAAAAGGATTCACTAACATCTGTTTCCTCTTTGATTGCTTGCAGTTGATTTTACTCTCCAAGAACTCAAGAAACTACGCACAAAACAACGGTTTTCGTTTCGTGATCAGCAATACAACGGTTAGGCTTTCTTTCATGGATTTAACATTCCGAAAAAAGAAGAAAACTTTCCTTGATACAGAGAAAATTAACCATACCCATCTCTTGTTTCTATTACAGGAAAGTTCCCCATCATTACATTCGAAGAGTTCATTGCCATTGCTCGGGATGCTCCAAGGATTGTTGGGATATATCCTGAGATTAAAAATCCAGTTTTAATGAACCAACATGTGAGTCAAAATCCTATAGGCTTGACTAATTTTCTCTTCTGGCTTATCACTGCCTATGAATTCAATACCTTTAACCTTAACTATGTGCAGGTAAAATGGCCTGGAGGTAAGAAATTCGAGGATAAAGTTGTGGAGACTCTTAAGAAGCATGGATATGGAGGCGCATATCTTTCAAAGAAATGGTTACAAAAGCCATTGTTTATTCAATCATTTGCCCCAAGCTCACTCGTGTACATCTCAAACTTGATAGACTCACCTAAACTCTTCCTAATAGATGATGTTACCATATCAACTCAAGACACTAACCAGGTCAATCCTCAGCTCAGCTCATTGTTAATGGATTCTTGAAAGTTCTTTAGCTTATGTTAAACTGCTCTTTTCTTGTAATTCTAAGCAGACATATGCAGAGATCACATCAGATGCTTATTTAAGTTACATTAAGAAATATGTTGTGGGGATCGGACCATGGAAAGACACCATTCTTGAAGTAAAGAACAATTATGTCCTAACCCCAACGGATTTAGTCAAAAGAGCACACAAGCATAATCTGCAAGTAAGTTTCATGAAAACCTCTTTATAGGTTAAGGTTAAGTCTGGTCAATACTAACATGTTCTTGGTGAATACAAACTCAGGTCCATCCGTACACATTCAGGAATGAAAACCAGTACATACACTTCAATTTTAGCCAAGATCCATATAAGGAATATGATTATTGGATCAATGAGATTAGAGTTGATGGGCTATTTACTGATTTCACAGGCAGTCTCCATAAATTTCAAGAATGGACTTCTCCATTAACAGAAACCTCCAAGTCTCCAAGACGGCTCTTAGCTCAATTTGCTTGAACCAATCATAAGATTGGTTCAGATCAGTTTTTTACATTTTTTAACTAAGTATTACTCATTCTTGAGAACAAAGAATTGTTAATATGTAATGAAATCAATTCTTGTAATGTCTGAAGTTTGAATTATGAGTGTTTACTCCCCAAAAGATCAGTTCTTGCTTGATTGTTTAACAAATTTGACAAAAAACTAATGAATTTGAACAAGTTAGCTTTGAAACTTGGTTGAATAACAAAAAATCAACACAGTTAACAACTTTATAAATCTTATAAACTTCTACAAGAGCTAGAAGAAACCAATTTCTCCATCAAAATCAACTAAAATCCTTAAAAATTTGATTTAGGCACAACAAGGAAAGCAAGATAGCCATTTAGGGTTTTGACTTGAGACACGGTCAACTTCTCGTTTAGAAGTTACTGGTTTAGGAGCTTCCTCTTGCTTCACTTCAACCTCCATTGAAATCTTCGGTGTCTCTATCTCCGTCTGGGACGACTTCCTCTGCTTCGTTTTAGGAACAGGACTCAATGATTCACTCTTGTCTGCATTCCCAAAACTACACAACCAAAGAACAAAATTCTATCAACAAAATGAAGAAGAAAGAAAAGAAAACAGATTGCTCTGTAAATTAGATGATGAAAGGATTTCTTACATTGGAAAAGCGAAAGATTTGACACTTAAATCCTGTGAACGACGAGATGTGGTACGATCAAATTTAAACGATTTGTTGTTATTGCCTCTAGCAGCTTCATTTGCCATTATAACCTCTCTAATGCTTGCTGCAGCTTTTTGTTCTTCTTCTTTACTTGCACGGTAAGCTTTGTCTGCATCAGCTGCTTTCTCACCTATATCCACCGAAGTTTTAACCTCCTCACCGGAGTTGAGCTGCGGAGAGGGTAAGGGAGATGGGAAAGGAGGAGGAGGAGATAACGGTGAAGGAGGCTGAGGAAAGGTGAGTTCGCCGGATTTAAAGTAATCTCCGGCGAAACTAGCGTTACCCACATGGATACTGAAAAGGGATTCATTAGAAAGGGTACTCCATTCACCTGGAGCTGTAGAGGTTGTTCTTCTAAAGGCATGTGAAGGGATTCTATAAGCAGGTGTTTTAGGACTTGTACTTGGATTGTTGTTGTTATCTGTTGATCTTTCCATGATTTGTGTTGGTGGTGATTGTTCGGGGTTGTTTAGCGTCTGATTAGGGTTAGGTTCTGCTTCAATTGAAGAACAAGAAGAGGAGGAAGAAGAGGAATTTGAAAGTCGTGACCTTTGATCTTTTTCTTGTTCTTCAGTTTCTGATTTGGATGCTAGATTCGTCGAGGTTTGAGTCATGGGCATTCCAAGGTTTTGATTTTGTGACGATTCCATTGTTCCAAATCAAGAATTTGTTCTTCTCTGCAACAAAGCTGGATTTTTTTATATAGATGTTTTTGTAGAACACTGAAATTGGCGTTGACCTTGAAGCGTTACGAAGAACACAAGCACGAAGAGATTGATTTTGGGAATTTGGAAGATAGAGACAGAGATTTCTGGAATCATGATTTTGCGAGATTAAAGGCAAAGGCAATGCACGCGTCTTGCAATTTTGATCAAAACTATTTTTCGCCATTGCTAAGTAAAGATTGAGATCGATCTTTATAGTTCCGGTTTACTTTCGATTTCGGTTTGATTTTGATCCGGTTGGATTTTGGTTTAATTGAATCCAAATCGACGGTTGAGGTTATCTCATATTATTATCAACGGTTAGGATGAGTTTAGTGTATAAGTTAAGCTCCTCTGTTGTTTTTGTTTCAGGGTTTTTTCACTACTGGCGAGAATTGAAAGACATTTCCAGAGAAATCATCGTCAAAACCCTAGAGAGTGAGTAGAGCCTCGTTGATGTTTCTTTATCCTCTTTATCTTTTGATTTTATGTTTCTATGTTTTATCGATTCGATCTTTTGTTTTGATAAGTTTCATTTGCTGATCCGTTGTGGAGCATATTCTCTTTCTCGTTGCTTAATCTCAGCTCAGTTCATTACTGGTTTATGCGTTTCTTTTGTAGCTCTATTGTTAATTGTGTGAAAGTATGTCTTAATCAGAAATAGCGTTAGTGAGTTGACCTTGTAAGCTTTGGTTCAATTCTCGTCGATTCTCTTTTCGAAACATACGACTTTTGCTGTTAAACGAATGCCTGGAATCTGAAATCAGGGATGAGAATTTAGTTTCTGATGATAATTTTGTCATCATAAGCGGGAAACATAGTGAACTTCTATGAATCGTTGATTCGTAGTTGTAGCAAATAGGAGAATAGATCAATGTCTATATTTGGTTTGCCCTTGATTTGCCTAACAACTAAGTGAATGCTCTTTCAATTTTGTACAGAATACGGGTATGCACCACATGGCTTTCCTTAGTAAAATTGGAAATGTAATTAGGCAGACCAGCTCCCAGGTCAATGCCCCTAACTCAATGTTACAGGCCATTCGTTGCATGTCTTCGTCAAAACTCTTTGTTGGAGGTGACTGGTAACTCTATTTTGGTTGCTCTTAAGAGTACACTTGTTTATCTCATGAATGTCTGGTTATGCTGCTTTCAGGTATCTCATACAACACTGATGAGTTTGGCTTAAGAGAAGCTTTTAGCAAATATGGAGAAGTCGTTGAAGGTAGGTAGCTTTCTTCGTTTAGGTTATTGCAAAACAGCTGCCTTCGAAGTCTTAGCTTTTTGGCGCTTGAATCATTTTCAAGGTCTTAAATGTCATGCTGACTGATATTTTATCAATTGTAGCAAAAATTATTGTGGACCGTGAATCTGGTAGATCAAGGGGCTTCGGTTTCGTAACATTTACTTCAACCGAGGAGGCTTCTACTGCCATGCAATTAGATGGACAGGTAAGACAAATGTTCTAGCTTCTTTCAATCCTCAGATAGTCAGATGTTAATTTGGCTAATTCCTTTCACAACTTTTTCTTTTCTTATTTGCAATCTGAGTTGTTGTGGTGTTCAACACTTTCTAGAAAGTTTCTACAGTAGATTGTGTCTTCACTATACTTGTGGCCTTTCACTAGTAGGATAAGCTGTCATCATCTAGCCTGAAATATTCTTGTGTTAAGCAGAGGGTCGAAATGTGGATCAAATATGGTTTCAGACTGTTCAGATGCTTGGCATTTATATAGCTTTTGCATGTAGGACCTCCATGGCCGGAGAATCAGGGTGAATTATGCAACTGAAAGAGGAACCGGGTTTGGAGGAAGGGGTACCGGTGGTTCTGGTGGCGGCTTTGGCAATACAGGCGGTTATGGTGCTCCAGCTGGTGGCTATGGAGGTGGTGGTTATGGAGGCAACTCTTCCTACGGTGGCAATTCTAGTGGTTATGGAGGCGGTTCTCCATATGGCAATAACGCCAGTGGTGGCTATGGAGGTAACTCACCTTATGGTGGAAATACTAGTGGTGGCAGCGGATACGGTGTTGCAGGTGGTGTTGGTGGAAGTGACAACTTTACCCAAGGCAGCTCTACTATTACTGGTTTTGATGACAAGTTTAGCAGCAATGTTCCTTTTGGCAATGATACAGATCATCAACTTGACAGTGGATTCAACGGTGAGGAACAATTTGGTGGCAGTGACAATCAATTTGGTGATGCAGAGAATGAGAAAACAGAGGATGGTCTTGATGGGTTTGACCAGACTGACGATGGTGATGATGTTGCCAAGAGAGCATAGAACAAAGAAGGTTATGACCATAAATGCTCGCAAACTTGTTTTTTTTTGCAGTTTCAGCCTAAAACTTTCTTTCATGTATGAAAGTTACTTGGTTTCGTTTTAATGCTTTGGGATTGTTTATCATGTAGAGACTTCCTCTAATTGTTGATGGTTTTTTTATGGTTCGGCATTTGAGGCCAATAAATAAAAAGTTGTAAAACTTTTGACAGTAACTAAGAACATTATTTATTTTAAAATAAAAGAATATTTTAATTAATAGAAATTAAATTGTTTGGGGAAATTGTTGCGGTTCACAAATTGGTTTAATTCGTCGTCGCCGGTCCGTACATTTTGTGACGGGGAATCGCGACGCTTTCGAGAAGCGAGGCATTCACTAAAAACCTCTTAAACCCTAAGTATTGGAAGGTTCTGAGATTCGCTCTCCACAACGGAAATGGTGAGCAAGAGCTTGGATTCGAGACATGAGCCAGCTCTTTTAAGTAACCGTAAGAATCGGGAAATCAAAGCTATTCATGCGGATCAGTTTTTCGGTAAGTATTGTCTCTCTTTTTTGGCTCATCATGGTTTTTGTGGCGGGAAAGAATCTGGTGATTACTGAATATCGTAGTGTAGTTAATCCCTAATATTATGGTAGACGATGAGTTTCTCAGTGAAATGTTGAGATTCTGCTCGGTGATTGTGATAAGAACATCTTTATCAACTTCAGTGGTGTAGTCATTTTTGTTGGCATCAGAATCTGAATTCGATAATAGCTCACTCTGGTCAAATATTTCGAATAAGATCGAACGTATTCATGTAGTTTGGAGAGAGTTCCTATGGGGAGGTATAGCTGGAGCTTTTGGAGAAGGAATGATGCATCCTATAGATACACTCAAAACTCGACTTCAGACTCAAATTATTATGAATTCAAGTCAGGTACATGATCTCAACGGAAGACAGAAATACATGATAGTGTGCTTACATTCAACTCCCTGAGTAGCTCATCTCTAACCTTGTTCAACTCTTGACTTCAGAGACAAAAGAGTATTTCACAAATGCTCCGAACTGTCTGGGTTGGTGATGGATTGAAAGGTATGCATATGTGTGATTCACTTTTCTACTTATCATCTAGCAACTGTCTGCATATGCTATATACATGTTAGTGCTGCAAAATTGGAACAAGAAAAGTACTTCTCTCTTATATGCTTTGTGTTTTTGGATTTTACTTGCTGCTAATATTGTCTTAGGCTTTTATAGAGGAATTGCTCCTGGAATCACTGGATCTCTTGCCACTGGAGCGACCTACTTTGGTTTTATTGAGTCTACCAAAAACTGGATTGAAGAGTCTCATCCTGAGTTAAAGGGGCACTGGGCACATTTTTTAGCAGGAGCTATCGGTCTGTTACTCCTCTCTCTGTTACTTAACCAATAATGGTGGTAAATATACAAGGCAAACATATCATGATGTGGAAACTGATTTTAAATGAAAAGCATAATTAACATGAAAATGGAAACAACCTGAGTATCATCAATGGTGGTATATTTTGTGGATTCATGACAAAATTGTGGATGTATGTTTATGGTATTCCCAGAAAAAAACTGAAAATGAAGGGAAACTTATAGCAAGTTTATGTAAAGTTGGAAAGAATCTAACTTTTCTCTTTCCACTGTAACTTTCCTTGTTTCAGGTGACACACTTGGTTCTTTCATATATGTTCCTTGTGAAGTCATAAAGCAGCGGATGCAAGTTCAAGGCACTAGTAGTTCCTGGAGCTCTTTCATCTCAAGGAACAGCGTTCCAGTGAAATCAGGAGGTGACATGTATGCTTACTATACTGGAATGTTTCAGGCTGGATGCTCAATATGGAAAGAGCAAGGCCCCAAAGGACTGTATGCTGGGTATTTTTTTTTCATCCAGGACAATTTTTTATTGCTGCGTCCGTATCAAGCGTTCCATATCATTATTCTCATTTTTTGTGCCTTGGCAGATATTGGTCTACCCTTGCAAGGGATGTACCTTTTGCCGGTCTTATGGTATGTATAATGTGGTGCTTCAATGAACATGTTTCTTTGACATTGTTGTCTCCTCATGTGTTTGGTCTCTTTTGGTATTTTCAGGTAATGTTTTATGAAGCTTTGAAGGATCTAACTGAGCAAGGAAAGAAAACGTTTCCACAATATGCAGTCACCAGTTCTGTCGAAGGGCTTGTATTAGGTGGACTAGCTGGTGGTACGTTACTATTCAGATCAGTTTAAACCCTAAAATCAACCATTTCAAATATGATCCATGTTTAATCAAATGCCTCACAGGACTAAGCGCTTACCTCACAACTCCACTAGATGTCGTTAAAACCAGACTACAAGTACAAGGATCATCAACCATCAAGTACTTCTCATATCCTACAACGATCATCTAAACTCAGGAACTTGTTTGATTTGAATTTGATCTGGTTTTGAAGGTACAAAGGATGGATGGATTCAGTGTGGCAGATATGGAGAAAAGAAGGTCCCAAGGGATTTTTCCGAGGAAGTGTCCCGAGGGTAATGTGGTATATTCCGGCCTCTGCACTTACCTTCATGGCTGTAGAATTTCTCAGAGATAAGTTCAAAGAGAAAGGTAACAATAATGTTCGAAAAATATCAAACTTGAGCATAGAAAGGAAAGGTTCTTCTTCTTCAATACATGAGGTTAGTGAAAATTAGTAAAAATTCTGTCCTTTTGGTTTCAAAATCTTGATATAGAAAGTGAGGACATTTCAGTCACAATCTTGTCTATATATATATATAAATATATATGCTTAATCTTTTGTTCTAAAAAGATACTGATTATAACAAACTGATTCAAAAGTCATATCTTTTATTTTTTATATTTAATAATTTCTGTTTTTAATTAATTATTTGATTTGATTTGATTGTTGTTTATCTAAACTATTTTCGTATTAGATTTCTTTCCATTTTTTTCCTGCAAAAGTTAGTTTTTTCCCGATACATGTAAAAATATAAATTTTTGGAATTATTTGTAATCTCCAGATAAAAAAAAAGGAAATAAGGAAAAGAAAAAAAAAGGAAATATTGGACAGTATATATACGTGTCTCCATGATCAGGTTCTTTATTAGCTTGAACTGAGTAATAAGTTAAGCAACGATTAAATAGAGATAGTCTAAACCCTAGAAAACGGAGATGGCGTCTTCTTCTCGCGCGGAGAAGCGATGCCTTTACGAGGTTCTCGGTATCACTAAGGAATCTTCACCGGATGAAATCCGATCATCCTACCGGCGTTTGGCTTTGCAACGTCATCCTGACAAACTCGTGAAGACTGGTGGATTATCGGAGGCTGAAGCCACCGCTCAATTTCAAGAGCTAGTTCACGCTTATGAGGTTTTATCCGATCCCAAAGAGCGAGCCTGGTATGATTCTCATCGATCTCAGATTCTCTTCGCTGATCATGGATCCAGCGGTGGCACGAAAAAAGGTGGAATGCCTGGTGGTTCCGTCCCCAATTTGTTCGCTTTCTTTTCTAATACTGTATATTCTGGTTATTCGGATACGGGAAAGGGGTTTTACAAGGTGTATTCTGAGCTGTTTAATAGTATCCATCTCAATGAGATTAAGTTCGCGAACACTTTAGGGTTAAGGATTGGTTCTGTGAGGGAGGCACCGATAATGGGGAATCTAGAGAGTCCTTATGCTCAGGCGATGGCGTTTTATAATCACTGGTTAGGGTTTTGCACTGTTATGGATTTCTGCTGGGTGGATGAGTATGATGCTATGGCTGGACCTAATCGGAAGTCGAGAAGGGTGATGGAGGAGGAGAATAAGAAGCTGAGAAGGAAAGCAAAGAGAGAGTATAACGACACGGTGAGAGGGTTGGCAGAGTTTGTGAAGAAGAGGGATAAGAGAGTGCTTGATATGATGGTGAAGAAGATTGCAGATGTGGAGAAGAAAAAGTCTGAGGAAAGAGAGAGGAAGAAGAAGCAGGAGCAGGAGAAATTGGAGAGAGCTATGAACTATGAAGAACCTGATTGGGCTAAGGTTCAGGATGGGGAGGAGGAAAAGATCGATGTATTGGAAGAGGACAATGATGATGAGAGGAAGAATGAGCAGCTCTATTGCATTGTATGTAGCAAGAAGTTTAAAAGTGAGAAGCAGTGGAAAAACCATGAACAATCGAAGAAGCACAAAGAGAAAGTGGCGGAGTTGAGAGAGACATTCAGTGATATAGAAGAGGAAGTGAGTGATGGGTCAATGGAGCAATCTGAGAATGTAGAGGAGCTGCATGAGGAGTTTCAGGAGGGATTAGATATCAACAACGACAAGGAACCAGAAGAAAATGTTGCTAAAGCTGATGAAACTGACAATGAGTATTTTCCTGCTGAGGATGATGTGAAAGAATCTGGCGAAAGTGAGGATGATGATGATGACGATGATGATGAGATGAGTCTACTCAAGAAAATGGTATTTGGGCAGAGGAACAAGAAAACTAATGTCTTGTCAGATAAAGAAGATGAAGTTGAAGACGAGAGTGATAGCGAACCTGTTAGCCAGAATAGAAAAAGTAAAAAGAAGAGTAATAAGAAGAAACCTGTGCCGTTAAAAGAAAAGAAAAAAGGGAAACCTGCAAAAACCATGACAGAAGACGCAGAGATACCTGAAGAAGACGACGACAGTAATACAGATGATAACATAAAAAAAACGGAATCAACTTCTGGAGCAAATGAAGATTCTCAGAAAGATGAAGCAGATGTTGTTATGGAATATGATAATAGGAAGAGCACAGGGAGGAGACGCAAATGTAAGAAAGGAAAGGATAAGAAGAAGCCCGAATCTAATGGGAATGGAGACATGGAAGATTCTCATTCTGAAACGCTGGAAAATCAAAGTGAATCAATATATATAGCACAAGAATACAAGAAAGCTACCACTACAAGATCAAAGAAATCAACAAGAGGAATGAAATCAACCAAGGTATGATTGATGATTGCTAGTAAAGCGTAAATAAAAAATCTTGCTTTCCCTCGTTGATGACTATGAATATGATCACTAACCAAATCTGAACCATTTTGGTGTATCAAAAAGCAGGGAACAGCGAAGAAAACGTCTAATGAGTGCGATAAATGTGGAGAGGAGTTTGAATCAAGGTGAGTACAGTAGATACATGAAGTAATGCTTGTACTTGTATGTTCTGTCTTTCAATTGCTCACCCTTTGTGTTTTATTTACTTTGGTCAGGTCTAAACTACACAAGCATTTAGCTGAGACCGGTCACGCCACAGTGAAATCACGATGATCCATTGTTTATTCAAAACGTAGCTAAAGAAGATTATGCAGAGAGAAGAAACCAACCAAAGGTTGGTTTGAGAATTCCCATTCTTTTTATTGAATTTATACTAGTACACAAATTGATGTTCGAACAATTATGTATCTGTTTTATATCCAACAATTATTTATTCAAAATTAAGAATTATTTGGGATAATAGTATATAAATTCCTACACTAGCCAAAAAAATTTTAATTTTTGTCGACCCCTGTGTCAGCTCTAAACCTTAGTACTTTACATGTTATTTTAGTTTAGGCTTCTACAAAGTTAAATAATGAAACGAATTATACTTGTTTGAAGAGATTCTAATTTAATATTAGAAACGAGATTCATGATTTGGTGAAAGTCTATTTGAAGAGTAATCTTAAAACACTTGAAAAAAAAGAGTAATCCAAAATGGTTTAACAATATGAAAAATACAAAAAAAACCAACTAGTGGGCAAAACCACAACTGCTAATTCAAGTCTTAGGTGGTCTACTTCATATGTTACTCGGATACATGAAGACTCTGACCCTATTTCCCTGCAAACAACAAAGAAATGAAGTTGAGTTCAGTTTCATGTAACAAGCAATCAATGATGATTGTGTAATAGAATAATCAGTTGTATTGTTAAGGTTACCATAGACTTTGGTGGCAGATTGGAAGTGAATTTGGCTCGGACAACACCACTGTTACCATGAGGCCTGGTCACTTTTCCCCAGATGCAACGGTAGTGGCTACCGTTCTTCTTTGTCTTAGCCTTGTAGATGTATGCCATCTTCTTTCCCTTGTACCATGTTACCTCTTCTTGTGTGTTCACTCCTTCAATCTGAACAAGGGATGTGTTTGGATACTGGTTCGACTTCGACCTACACATTGTCAGACCATGGTCAGTTTAAAGAGACAGTAACAAGGACTCAACATAATGTAACTAGGTTATTTAACAGAACTTAGTTTGTTACTTCATTAACACAGAAGCTAAAACATAAGAGATTAAAGTTTATCGATCTAGAGAATATATAGCCTAAATTGAGTTTTTTACAACTAGGAAGATAGTATGGATTTTGTATTGGTATAAGAGAAAAGATTGAGATTAATGGCGAATCTAGAATGTTAGTGCAATGAAACTAGAGATATCTACACGCTACTTAACAATGTTCAATCCATGGATGCAACAAAAGCCAAATCAGGGAGGGGAGCCACTATGCAATATGCAATGAAATATCAAAAAGATAAGCTGTTGTTACCTTTTGTATCCGAGGATGGTTCCTCTCACGTAGAGTCTGCAAAAGTTGAAGGAATATTTTAGCAAAGCAACCTTAAATTGCAATATTGAACATTGTACAATCTAAAAGAGGCGAAAAGCCGAAAACTTAAATCGTCACGAATCAACGAATAGCTCGACCATACGAAGAAGCAAAAAAAGTTTCAGCAGGGATGAGATGAACACGCCGACGAATAAAATATCAGCTGCTATCACAGAAGAGAAAGGTTTCGAAACCTAGAGATAGAACAAACTCGAAGAAGTAAAAGAGAGTGAACATCAACCTGACACGTTCTCCTTGACGTCCCTTCACCATTTTCGAATCCGCCGATCAAAGCACGCCTGCAGCTACTGAGAAAACGAAGAAGAAACCCTAACTAAGCTTTTATACTACCCCTCACTTGTTCTCTCCTCAATGACTTAGCCTAATGGGCCTATATAACACAATCATGAATTATTTAAATGGGCTTCTATCGAATTTATGGGCCCTTTTAACGCAAATTTATGGGCCTCAAGCTTCTTACTTTGTCTACGTTTAAGAAAATTTCTAAAAAAAATCATATGTTATCATAACGCTTGATTTTACTGTGATAATTATTTAGAAATATAATTATAAATACATATATTTAACATTTTGAACTTTATCTTTGTAAAACAAATAATACATGAATTTTACTTAAAGATAATTTACAAATTCTCAAAATACGTTAAAATTCTTATAATCTAATAAGTCATATTATAAAAGAAAGAAATCTATTATCTATATATTGGCAAAAGTAGTACAAACATTGATCCAACTGAACCATTTACACAAAGACATAGAAACAGTTAAAAAAGCTTAAAGGTGTTTAATCTTCGACCATCTCCTCGTCATCATCATCTATTTCTTCAATCCTCATCTTCTTCACAGCTTGTGCTGCATCACTTCTGTTTGGCCCATTCGCAATATGAATCAGCACATCTGATTTCTCCCCTGTCGAAGCATTCACTAATCCTCCATTCTTCTCTACTCTGTACACAAGATCACTTCCTCCAACATCAACATCAATGTAAACAGTTGAGTTCTCATCAATCTCTTCACGAACCACCATTTTTGAAAGCTCTGTCACCACTTTCTTCTCCATCCATCTCCTTATAGGCCTAGCTCCATACACCTGGGAATCAAATAATCACAAAAGTTAAGTCAATGGATCAAGCAAATGGTTCATTAGAGATAAACTAGTACACAGGTTCGAGACTTACCGGGTCATAACTCTCTGCTAAGATGTAATCAAGTGCAGCATCTGTAACCGCCATTGCTACACCTCTCTCAGCAAGCCTGACAGCGACATCTTTCATTTGAAGCCGAGCTACTTTCCTCAATTGATCATGTGAAAGAGGATCAAACACCACAATTTCATCTAATCTGTTGAGCAGCTCTGGTTTAAAGTGTCGTCTCACTTCTTGCATCACAAGATCACGAGCTACTTGCATTGATACTTTCCCTGTAAGGCCTGAGAGAAGATGTTCAGCGCCTAAGTTTGAAGTCATGATGATTACTGCGTTCCTGAAATCAACAGTCCTCCCTTGCCCATCTGTTAATCTACCATCATCTAACACTTGAAGCAGTGTGTTGAATACTGCAACGTGGGCTTTCTCCACTTCATCAAAGAGTATAACACAGTAAGGTCGTCTTCTTACAGCCTCAGTTAGTTGTCCACCTTCTTCATGACCAACATACCTGCAAAAGTATGCAAAGCATGTAAGTAAACAAAACAAACTTGATAATTTCAGGTAGGAGAATCTGATAAGATACTTACCCAGGTGGTGCACCGATGAGGCGAGAGACAGAATGTTGCTCCATATACTCCGACATATCGATTCGGACCAATAGGTTCTCATCATCAAAGAGTTGCTCAGCAAGAGCTTTAGCTAGCTCAGTTTTACCAACACCAGTTGGTCCCAAGAACAGGAAGGAACCAGTTGGTTGTTGTGGTCGTCCAAGTCCAGCTCTTGACCTTAAAATTGCCTCAGCAACAGCGTTGACTGCAAGGTTTTGTCCCACAACTCTCTTGTGCAACCTATCACCAAGACCGATTAGCCTCTCTTTCTCGTTCTGGCCTAACCTCGTCACTGGAATACCAGTCCACCGGGCTACAACCTCAGCTATATGTTCAGGACCAACGTTTTCAGTAAGCATTACGTTCTCTTCAGGAGTTCCTTCAAGCTGAGCAATTGCAGCTTCCACTTCTTGGATTGCTCCGTATCTTAGATCAGCAGCTCGTGCAAGATCATATCTCCTTTCTGCTTCTTGTAAAGAAAACATGAGTTCTTCTCTCTTCTGTTTAAGTCGCCGAATCTCATCAATTCTTTCTTTCTCCTTTCTATACCTCATTGTTAGAGGTTGAAGCTTGTCCCTCAGATCATCAAGCTCTTTCCTGACCTGAAAAATCAGAGGAAGGATAAAATCTATATCAAACACTTCTTACACCAAAAGAAACGCCAATAGGTAATAATCACCGAGCTAAGATCATACCTCTACAAGTCTAGCTTTGCTGGCTTTGTCCTTCTCCCTTTCCAAAGCATGAAGTTCAATTTCAAGCTGCATCCTCTTCCTTTCAAGGTTGTCGATTTCTTCAGGCTGACTATCAAGCTGAACTCTCACATTTGCACAAGCTTCATCAACCAAATCAATCGCTTTATCCGGTAAATGCCGACCTTAAACAACACAAGAACCAGAAATTTCTCAGGCTAATTCCCAATATAAAACCACCACAACATATCGAAAATCAAGAATCTTAAACATACCAGTAATGTAACGAGCAGAGAGCTGAGCAGCAATCACAAGAGCCCTGTCCTGAATACGAACACCATGATGTCCTTCATATTTCTCCTTAAGTCCTCTAAGAATACTAATGGTGTCAGGCACACTTGGCTCCGCTACATAAACTTGTTGAAACCTTCTCTCAAAAGCTGCATCTTTCTCCACATATTTCCTGTACTCTTCAAGCGTTGTAGCTCCGATACATCGAAGCTGACCTCTAGCAAGCATAGGCTTAAACAGATTAGCAGCATCCATTGATCCTTCTGTTTTTCCAGCACCAAGAACCAAATGAATCTCATCAATGAAGAGTATAACTTTGCCTTCAGCTTCCTCAACTTCTTTCAAAACAGATTTCAATCTTTCTTCAAATTCTCCTCGGTACTTAGCACCAGCCACCAATGCACCCATGTCCAAAGAAATCAATCTTACATCAGTAAGACTATTGGGCACATCTCCCTTCACAATTCTTTGTGCTAAACCTTCCACAACAGCTGTTTTGCCCACACCTGGTTCTCCTATAAGTACAGGGTTGTTCTTTGTTCTTCTTGAAAGAATCCGAACAACTCTCCTGATCTCTTCATCTCTTCCAATTACAGGATCAAGCTTTCCTGCTTGCTCAACTAAATCTCTTCCATAAGTCTTTAACGCTTGAAAATTTGTATCTCCTGAAGCACTTTCCACTTTCTTTCCTTCTTTCCCTCGAAGCTTCTCGACCTCGGACTTTATCCTTGTTGATGCAACACCGACTTCTTTTAATAAATCCCTAATTTGAGAATCTTCAAGAAGACCAATAATCAATTGATCCACAGCTAAATGAGTGTCACCGCGTGACTTTTGAGCTGCTTGAGCACGACGTATAACTTTGATAAGACTTGAACTCGCGGGGATATCATCTGGTGGAGGAGACTGTGAGGGTAGTTTCTTCAATGCTTGATTGATTACTCTCTCAGCTGATTGAGAAGCATTCTCGCCACCAGCACTTGAGATCGCTTGAGGGAATATACCAGTAGGATCAGAAATCAAAGCACCAGCTAAATGTAGAGGAGTAAACTGCACATGACCCGCTTCCACAGCTAGTTCGTGAGCAGCTGCAATTGTCTCGTTTGTCTTGTGGGTGAATTTCTCCGGATTCATCTTCAAACACAGTAATGACGAGTGAAATTAGGTTAAATTCGTCGATTGAAAACTCTTCTTCTTCGTTTGAATTTTTTGTGATTTGCGATTGAGAAAGAAAGGTGAGAAACGGGTTTTATTAAGATCAGGAGATTCATCTGGAAAGTTGGAGAATTTTCTTCGCCTTTCCCTTCGTATCTACTCAGAAGAAGCTACTGGAAATTTCGGGAGAAAGAAGAGAGACGAGTAGATCATTCTTTTGTACGCCACGTGTCCACCACGTGGACATTTTTACCCTTTAGTAAATAAAAATCTCTAAAAATTAATTAGGTGATTAATGGCTAACCATATAATCAGGCTAATAAAATAAAATCACTGAAAATAGAATCTTCTTAAAATAACTGTTCACAAAAGGAATATTCTATAACTCAAAGGAGTGGAATGTAATTTTGTAAAAGTTTATGTTATTTAACAATTAGTCCTTCCTTTTCTCTAGATCTCGATCTGTTGTCCCCTTATCTTCTTTGATCTGTGACGCCTTTCTCTCTCTTACTTCGTCAGCTTCTTTCTCCATTGATTCAAAGCTTTTCTTCGTTTCCTTCTCAGAATTCACCGCGCTTTCGTATCTCTTCCGTGTTTTTCGTTTCGAATTGTAAGTTTTCTTCTTCTTTCCGACGTTTGAGTTGATTTCAAAGGGACAAGTAAATTACTTAGGAGGAATCTTGTAACAGAGATAGATAAACCTATTTGTTACCATTCTGTTGATGTAACTGAGTATAAGGAAACATGATCTTCTAGTTTTAAATTGGGATTCGCAAGGTACGAATCTTGAGAGTGATGTTAAAGAAATGGAAGGTAGTTATGGAATGATTGCATCGCATTAATCGCTGCGGTGTCGTAGAAACCCTAAATTCGTGGATCTTTTCCCTCTCTTAGAACCCCCATGGATCAAGCGAACACAGTTTACAGTTTCTAGTTCAAATTTCGCTACAAGTTACGTGTAATACAATCAATCTTGTATTAGCCAAATCGAGATTTGAATTTTGTGATTGATTTTTTACACAGGTAAAGAAATTTTTGCAATGGTTGTTTCTGAAAAGGAGGTAGAGAGTAAAGAATATCGTCTTCCACGAGAAGTCAAAGAGGCTCTACAAATAGTAGCATCTGAATGGGAAGATGTGATTGACTCCAAGGCTCTGCAAGTTATTCCTTTAAAGGGTGCAATGACTAATGAGGTTTACCAGATAAAATGGCCAACGAGAGAAGGTGGTCCTTCACGTAAGGTTTTGGTTAGGATATATGGTGAGGGTGTTGACATATTCTTTGACCGTGAGAATGAGATCAAAACATTCGAGTTTATTTCAAACCATGGACAAGGACCATTGTTATTAGGCAGGTTTCTCAATGGCCGTATCGAAGAGTTCATCCGAGCACGGGTAGTTACTCTATTTATCTCATCTTTTGAGTTGATCTACAGCTTATTCTTTGAAATATCTTGCAGTGATGTGTTCTCATTTCGTCATGACATGATTTACGAGTGAGGATCTTTAGTTTTAGGTAATGGTTTCTTGGGTTAGGTGATGTTCATATACCAAAGTTCTAATATAAGTGCTAATCTATGAACTTTCAGACTCTATCTGCACCTGACTTGCGTGATCCTGAAATATCTGTTGGCATAGCAGCTAAAATGAAGGAGTTTCACAGTCTTGAAATGCCTGGTGAAAAGAAAGCTTTGCTTTGGGATAGATTACGGTGCATTTTCTGGTTTTGAACTTTTTCATGTATCATTTTCTTGCTTTGTGCTACACTTTTTTACTTTTCATTTTCACATTTCTTGATGTTTCTGAATCGTTTTCTCCTTTTCATTTTCTAACTTCAGAAAATGGCTCAATGCTTGCAAGAGATTGGCTTCACCAGAAGAAGCTAACTCCTTTCGTCTGGATGCAATGGAGAAAGAAATTAGTTTGCTTGAGAAAACTTTCTCTAAGAACGACGAAAAAATTGGATTTTGCCATAACGATTTACAGTATGGAAACATAATGATGGATGAAGTAACCAAAGCTATAACCATCATTGTAAGGTCTTCTAGAATCTAGATCCCTATTTGATTGATTAGCAGAACTAATCTTTATATTTTCTTACAAAATTAGGATTATGAATACTCATGCTACAATCCTGTGACTTATGACATTGCTAACCACTTCTGCGAAATGGCTGCTGATTACCACACTGAAACACCTCATGTCTTGGACTACAGTAAATACCCTCGTAAGTTAATCATATCCAAGTAAATGATTCCATTACACAATTGAGAAATGATTTCATTACATGGATGTGACCAAAACAAACAGATGTGGAGGAGCGTCAAAGATTCCTAAAAGCCTATATGAGTTCTTCAGGTGATAAGCCCAGTGATTCTACGATCAAAACTCTTCTTAAAGATGTTGAGAAGTACACACTTGTTAGCCATCTAACTTGGGGTTTATGGGGAATTATATCGGTAATTTGTCTACAAAACCTCTACTTCTCATGCCTTCAGATTAGTTATATGCATATCTTATATAGTGAACTTTGCAGGAACATGTGAACGAAATTGACTTTGATTACATGGAGTATGCAAGACAAAGGTTGGAGCAGTATTGGCTTACGAAGCCTAAGCTTCTTGCTTAGTCCTTGAGGCTTTGAACATAAACTGGACCCAAAAAAGAGATTTCAACGGTGGTATACAAAAATAAGGTGTTGAACATTTACATATTCATATAATAAAATTTGTTACATTTTTTTTTGTATAACGGTTTGTAGTTTTGTACTTTATAGTGTATGTAATCTACAGTTAAAGTCGTTTCAAGTGCTGAGTTTCTTCATGTTGTCATGTATTCTTTATTCATTATAAAAACAAAATGTAATAATCACTGGACCTGCAGATCTTTAGGGTTTATATGTGTTCTTGGAGCTCTTCTCTCAATCTTCTAGTGAGATTTGTCATGGTCATAGAAGTTCAGAGTCGATTCCTCTCTTCCTTACACAATATCTAAACAACAACAACGAAAAAGACACAAATTAGTAGATAAGACATGTCTAGAAAGTCGTTAAAAAAGATGAATGTCTTTCTTCATTTTGCTAATTTGAGCATAAAAACCATTAAAATCCTGTTCTCAAAAGCTGATTTGTCAGTTAAAGCTTCTTACTTTACCTCTTGGAGCAAGATTTTAGAAGTAGCCTGCGGATCTGACAATCATGGCGTTCAAAAGCTCATTAGCTCAACATTGAGACACAAAAAGGTCCCAAGGATCCAATCCTGTTTACTCCATAATCCTGTCAGTGTTCAAGTTGTCGGAATCATTGAGCATGCCTGTCACAAAACCAGTAAAGGAGACAAAAGCAAATCATGCCTACTTTTTCTTTCCACTTAAACAGCTTAGTAAAAAGCGTGGGAGAGAGAAAGCAAATAAAATACTTAAACAGCTGAGTACAACGTCAATCTAGTTCTATCTTTAGATACTACAGCAGTAGTTTCAATCATAATATCTTTAGATTTTACTTTAATTCTAAAATACAGATCGATTTGACACTCGGCATTGAGTTGATAAAACGCCTGGAAAAAGCATATACTTGTTTCTCTACTATGTCTATCAATATCCCTAAACTGCCATGGAAATAGAATCCTATGTCGAACTTAGAAATTGAATAAAACGAAAAAGGGTGTCTTTAAATCTTCTTTAATCTATAGACGTACCAAATTGCCCAGCTTTGCTGACATTTCTGCTCCAGATACTCTTCAGATGAGTCAAACGAATTTGGGTGTTCACATAGAATGCTTCATCATATCATGACTCATGGCCTCCAAAATCTGTCGTGTCTTCATGTTTGGCTTCGAGTTTGTTCTCGCTTGTCTTAGATTCAGTGTCAATTTCCCCAATTAAACCGGGGGAATGACCCAAGAGGTTAGGAATGTGACCTTTTGAGAGAGATCGATTATGTACCCTAACGATGATCTCATCTTTTTTTCGATTCGCCCAAGCAAAACTGCTTGATATGGAGACTTGTAAAGTCCCTGAGAAAGGTACATCTCCTTGTGATGCATTCTTCAAGTGAGAAGCTTTGTCTTTCTCGTGATCTATCGGGTGTTGCAGTTTCTCGCATAACCTGGCATCCCTGTCAATTGAATTGTGAACTATATGCCCATTACGTTTCTGAATAGTAATGTTTTGATGCCGTGCATCCTGCAAACAGAAAAAAAGCGAGCACATTTCAGTTTTTGGCCCAAGGAATTCTCCTCTCAAGATATGGATAACATGTAGATAAGAGATCGAGTAGATCAAAGTACCTCAACCGGTGCCAATTTATTGAATGAAAGAGTCTTTCGTGTCGGCTTCCTCACTTCTGTATCACGTCTTCCATTCCCGCTAATTTTTTTCCTGAAAATTCCACAAGATGTGTTAGACATGCTTCCAAGACCTTAAGGCCAGGACAAGGTAATTTCCAAGAGCCATGGAAGAGTTCAACCTATATTTTTTCTGATTAAAGAGATGTTATGGTTAAGCCTTGGAAAATTTCTGTATCCGTAATGAAAGAAATGTCTTACCTTGTTGTTTCATCACGATGCTTTGTATCTATCTCCTTGCTAGGTGGGTATATAGGCAAGCTTGAGGGATCACAGGCAAAAGGCGTTGTAGTGAAATACTGAAAAATAAATGCAACGTTTTCAGTAATATATTACGAGTAGAATAAAATTCCGTGAGTCTTCAAACTTGATGGTTAAACAATAACCTAATGATAAATTGGTTACCTGGGAAACAAGAGCATCTGAGGCAGTCTTGCGTTTGTGGGGCTCTATAGAAAGAAGAGTTTCTATCAGATTGATTTCAGTCTCAGACAAATCTTTTAAGGTTTCCTGTAGACAACCATCATAATGTTGCTGTGGTTTGAAAAGCATTGCATGAGGAAGTTTGGACTTTTTCCAGTAATCAGCTGGTGGAGATCCACACAGTTTAAATATCTTATGCAACTGTTCAACCTGTTCCACCAAGTGAAACCACACAATATGAGTGACCAAAAGTTCCAAAATCATACATAACAGATAGTTACAAAACAATGTCATTGCAGTTTACCTCAGTTCTTCCTCTGAGAATAGCTTTACCAAGAAGTAGTTCAGCAAAAACACAACCTACACTCCACAAATCAACATATGCTCCATAGTCCGTTGCTCCAAGCAAAAGCTCAGGTGGACGGTACCACAAAGTCACAACTCGACTGGTAAGAGGTTTCTTCTTTTGTCCAAAAGAATTGCTGAAGTTTGCTAACCCAAAATCAGCAACCTTTAGAATTCCCTCATTACTCACCAAAAGATTCGAACCTTTAATATCACGATGCATCACACCTCGTGAATGACAATGATCGAGCCCAGCCAACAGTTGCTTCATATAACACTTAACCTGCAAGCAAAAACCAGTAACTATAACCCAAATACAAAGACAAGAATATTCCAACATCATGTGATGGTGTTCTTCTGTGTACGAACCTGTGGCGTCGTGAAGTTGATGTCAGGGGAAGAAAGAAGACCAGTGAGATCATGCTCCATATACTCGAATACGAGATGAATATTGCAAGATAGTTTTGAAGTAATCAAACCTTCTAGTTTGATAATATTGGGATGATTGAGTCTTCTAAGTATCAAAATCTCTCTCGCCATAAACTTAACACTCTCTGGTTCAAAATTGTCGAATTTCACCTTCTTCAAAGCCACCATCCTCCCGGTTTCAGTCTCTACCGCACGAAACACGCTGCTATAAGTACCTTGTCCAATCTACAAAACCAATCCAACCTCCATTAATTTCAAAATTTCTTCGTCAATCAATCAACCAATTGAAACCAGACACAGCAACATTCGGATAATATCTTGTGAATTGTGATTCCCAAACTAACCTTCTCGAGCTTTTCGAAAGCGTCAGATCGAAGTGGAACCCAACCATGGATAGCCTCGCCAGCTACATTACTCAACCACGCAGGCCAACCGGCGGCGACCTGCTCAGCTTCCAGATACTTACTAAGATTACCAAGACGGAAACTCAGCGACTCACTTCTCAAATTCGAACTCGCACGGCCTAACTCACTCCCCAGCTCACTACCGCTCTTCTTACTCCTCTTTCCACTTTTGCTCCTCCATGACACAAGCTTCTTCAGCGTTACACCACTCAGATCCTCCTCCACAACAGCCCGACCCGATCCTGAACACTCATTGTCATTTTCCCTAAAAACACCTGAGTAATCAATCGCAGGCGTCACAGAAACCGTCTGCTTCGAGTTTACGCAACCCATTAATGGAATTTCAAATAGTTCGTCCCTGGGCAAATTCACCACCGCAAGTAAACGGCGATTCTCCTCCCAATCAATTCCCAGAGAAGACCCGACCCGATCCAATCCAATCCAAATGAATCTTGAGAAGGTAGTGAATAGTGAAAGCTTAGAGAATGTTTTTTAGTTTCACTTTTGGCGTAATACGGAAGACAACGACGGCTCATTAAACTTTATAACTTTAAATTTAAGAATATAAAATTTTTAATTATTACTAATACTTTTTAATTACATAAATATGCAAATGCATGTGTATCTATGTATATGCATTTATAACTCCAATAAAAAAATTCGAATCTACACCTTCCAATTATAAAACCTATTTATAGCATAAAATTGTGTGGATTACCATAATTAGGTCTAAACAATGACAGCTGATTAGATTATGTAACAAATAAATAAGATTGAATAATTATAGTTATTGCAAAAATATGTCACATAAATGAATAAGTAAATAGAAACATGTGGTATTAAATCGAGTATAATAAGAAACAAATACATGTATATTAACTTTTAAAACTCTTAATAATTTATTATATACACCTTTTGATTTCTGAATGGTTTAAATATTTATTAAAAAAAACAAATTACATTAGCACCAAGTAGAAAAAACTAATATGAATTAAAAGCTAAAACTATGATTAAATTCACTAAGTTAAAGTCAAAATAAAATTCATTACAAAACTATAATAATTACAAAAAAAATAAACACACTACTGTCTCTCAAATGCTTTTGCCAGCTTACCATATCATGATTACGTATCATTATATTTAATTTATTCTCAACACTTGATCATTTTATTAGCATTACTTAAAAAAAAGTAAATTTCAATTTATTATCACCAAAACCATATGATAAAATAATTAAATATATCTTTCATCTTACACCATTTAAAGTTCAGGTTCTAAGTCTAACCTCTGTTTAAGACCAAACGAGAACAGAGATTTTGTGTTGTGTGTAACGTTGCAAATCAAGCCTTCTTCTTCTTGGATTTGAGCATGACCATTCCAATGAATACAGAGAGAAGTGAAAGGAGAGTTACACCGGCGAAAACCGGTACGAGAATAGCATAGTCTTGGGGCAAGAAGTACTTGTGAATGAAGTGATCACTATCTACAAATGGCTGCAACACAAAAGTAATCGAATACTTTACATGACAATGGTACACAAAAACTATGAATGTAACTTAGAGAGATGTTATCACTTACAAGGATGATGACCCAAAATGTATAGTAAGTGAATATAGATAAGCTGATTGATGATAGTAACAACCCCACTGCTCGATCCGCTAATTCCATTTCTCACGTCCTGTACCTGCAGCACAGTTGAAAGATTCAAGAATCAAGAATCAAGAATCAAGAACTGTTGAAAGATTCAAGAATCATAAGCATTGGACTACACTGTTGAAAGTAAGGGTCACTAAAACCATTTCACCTAGAATCTACCCCACAAGAACTCCGGTTTTAGATTCTGAGGGTTTGCAAACCCTTGGAATTAGACTTAAACCTAAGCATTAAGTGTGGTGGATCACAGGACTAAGTAACAGCAACATTAAAAAATGACAGCTTTTGCGACAGAAGCTCAATAAACTGTCTGAAAACAAATGGGAGCTGACCTAGGAAGATATTGAAAACTTGGAGGATTCTTATATAACTATTTCCAAGCTCCAAAATCAATGGCCTGAAGAGATATTTGACCTAAATAGAGATCTTTAAGGTGTTGTTTACAGAGCCCTATTCTCCTTCCATTCAGGCTTGGAGGAATGCAAACAGAGAATCCAGTTTTCCAACCAGGAAACTTTTGTCTCTCCATGGCATGTAGAGTATAAACAGCGGGTGCTGCGATCGAGCACCCAATTACGAAGCAATTGCACGGTCTTGATTCGCTAACTATTCTAGCTAAAGACAATAAACACAAGGCACTATTAGAGATGCCATAAGTAAGATGTTCATCCCTGTCAAAAGCCCCAGAATCTAGTTTCTCTTGTTGTACTTCTTGTTCTATCTCCTCAGCAAGAGGAATCATGCTCAGTTCTGAATCAAGGCGTTTCTCTATTTCATCTTCATGTGTTCGATATTTTGCTGCCAAAGTACGGATGCATGATTTTCTAACAAGATTGTCGATAATATCCTTTATTTCTTCAAAATTACTACAGCCTCCATACCATATCACCCATCGCCGTACAAGTCCTGAATACCAGTCGATTATTTGGGCAGTATCTTGCAAAACGAGCATAGCATTTGAACGGGGATAACCCTTAGCTGTTATTAATCCATACCGAAAAAGACGTTTTCTTATAGCATCGGTAGGAGCAACGACATCACCAAAGAACACAGGTCCACAATGAGAGCTTGGGCATGGCAATAGCGCTTCGACATTAGCTGTCTCTGAAGAAACATATGCTGCAGCAGACTCTTGAAACTTGTAAAATGCATCTCTTAGTTCTTGAGGAACCACAGGTTCTACAACATGCTTGGACAAGATAAACTCCTCGCTTTTATCTGTAGAAGTTCTTAGTACGTCCTCCATCCATATTCTAAGCAAGACTTTGTACCAATGATCTGTTTTCATGCCTGCCTTTCTGTAGCAAGATATTTGGCTCAATGTAGAGTTACTATCAGCTAAGCCTCTGATTTCTGACTCCTTAACCTTCTTGAATCCATGTCCTAGCCATTTCTTTCCAATTCTAACTGTGCCTATTTCCCAAGCCTCTCTTTTCTGCAATGCAAAAAGACTAACAGCGGGACTAACCTTCTCCTTTAACTTGTGAACTACTCTTACAGCGGGACTCTCCCTAACATTTTTCCTAACTAAAGTACCCAAAACACGAATCCCACTGGCTGCTTCGCACAGTGCCGTCTTTTCTTCATCTGTAATGTCCAAAAGCAATGAGTTCCGCAAGAACCCTATAGCTTCAGTTCTGATATCAAACGCAGCTTTTCTGGGACCAGACACGGTGAAAAACATCTCATCCATAAATCTGCAACAATTAACTCTGACAGCACTATCCTGCTTCAAAGGACTTTTCAAATCTTGTTCTCCTGCCTGTCTCCTGAACCATGAACGAAGTTTTGAGCCTGATCTGTCTTCATCAGTAGGTGAATCAAGATCAAGGGCTTCATGTCTCATTGATATTCTGTAGAATTCATGATCAAATCGGTCAAGATATATGTTCATCAATACACGAGACAGCGCCCCTTCTTGGGGAAGACCATGACCCTTGGGAAATCCACCAAACTCAAGATTGAGCACTTGGGCTTCAAACATGGTACGTAGTAAAAAGCATAAACTACTGTCTTCTATTTTGTCCTCCATTACAGACAGTAGGTTCTCAAAAACAGAAGCATCTAATTTTTTGTTCAAACTCAAAGTGAAACACCAATCAGCATGAGACATATCGTTACTGATGTACTTCAATGCAGAGGCATGTCCCCTTCCACTTCGACAACTATGTGAAATCTTCGAAAAATGAGGACTGAAAACGACTTCAAGTACTATTCTAATAGCTTCTTGGACTACTTTCAGAGCTACACTAGGCAAAACAAGGACTTCCTTTGTTTTATCTTTAGCCACAAGTGAGAACGTATTGGACATGACATCAAACACCCCACTAGAGAGCTCTTCTGCAATTGAATCAAAGGCAACATTTCCATTTCCTCCTACTATGGATACATTGGAGTTAAGCCTAATGCAGTCATAAGCGTCACGAAGAGTTTCAGGTCTCGCAATCACCTTCTTCAACAGGTCGTTAAACTTCCCATTGGTGTACTGCTCCTTGACTCTCTTCTTTAGACGAAGTTCAAGAATTCTCTTTAGTTCCATACGACTTCTGGGTTTGGTATCAACAACATTAGAAGACTCCTCTACAAGACATGCTAGTTCCCCAGCCAGTGAAAAATTCACAGTTCCCTTACTAACCCTCTCTGCACTTTCTGTTGTAAACATGGCCGGCTTCGAGAGTATGCCGCACATAACCCCGGAAGTTAGGGTTTCTACATAACCGTGATCAATTTGACGCAACAATTTCATAGCTAAGCTCCATTTCCTAAACATCAGGCAAATTTCGATTCCCAAATCCCAATCTAATGCTATACGACTATATTCCGAGTAATCTAGCCTAAATTACTACATTAGAATGAGGGCATTAGGTTAATCAATCTCTTCTACATTATACCTACTAGCACGATCTTTTCAGATCAACACAACCCTTGGAAAGGGGAGAAAACTTACGTTTCTAAACGAAATTCGATGCGAAAGCACGATGGGTCTGAGAAGGAAATCGAAGAAGCTTGAGAGTAACCGAGAGAAAGAGCGCGGCGCAGAGCGAGGTAATCGAGATAGAGAAGGGGAGAAAGGAAGCAAGGAAGGACTAATTGCTAAATAACATAAACATTAACTATTTTTGAAATATTACACTCTAGTCCTTTAATTGCAAAAGACTCCGTTTTTGGATTGGTATTTTCTAAAGTTGTTGTGATGGACCGGTTCAATCCGTTTGAGTCCGGTACGTTCCGGTCTGTGATGGACCAGGCCAGCCTGCGTACAGTACTTGTGGCCAACGATTACTTCTCTGGTAATTTTTAGAACGGTTCAAATTCGTTTTCTATAGTGTAAATATATATTTTAGGTTCTACGTAATATTATAGTTGAATTTGACCAATGGAGACAGCAAATGGGTACGTATAGAAAAAAAAGGACACTGAACGCACGAACCGGTGTCGTTTTCAAGTGGGGTTTTTGTTAATTTCTTGACTTACTGTTTTTGGTATGAACAATGTTGGCTAATTACCATCCACGCTTATTATTCAATTTGGACCCCATCGCCGTAGAAAATAAATGGTACCACTTTGGATTTTTCAAATACATATATTTTATAAAAATGTAAGCTAAAGTTTGAATCCACAATATTGGAAAAAAAATCATTAGAAGAAGAATAAAAAGAATGAATATTTGCAAAAATACATACATATGTTTTGTAACTATTTAAAAGTTGTACTTCTCTTTAGCTAACCATCTAATTAATTTTGATGATAAAGATTAACTTTAGAATTTATAATAATTTGAGTATGTATAATTTTTGATAAAATATGAAGGAAAATAAGTAATCATAATTTATATTCTATTTACAGAAGAGAATAGTAGCCTCTGAATTTTCTAGTTGAACAAATTTCTTAATGGTGCGTCACAAAGTGTTATACTAATCAATAAAATGAAATGAATACTTAGACTAGGAAGATAAAATAATACACGCATTTGACTTGTACGAAGAGAATTAGATTATAAGAAAATTATCTCCAATGCCAAAAAAAAAGAATTAGAATAAAATGAGATTTTATCATAAGTATAATACAAATAAATAAAACATTGGTCAAACGACTAACATAAGTCAACGTCTGCCGTCCATTTAAATTACTGGGACCCACTTTGTATGTGATTTTTTTCTATTATAAAATTTAAATATATTCAGATTATCTAAATTTTAAAAAAAATTCATATGAGGTATTTTTTAATTTTATGCGATAAAGTAATTTATTTATAATTAAAGGATAGAGAATAGTAATAATTTTAATTAAATTATTTTTCGTTAATTTAACCACTTGAGCACGAAGTCAAACTATTATGAACAGGTCAACTTTGATGTCTCAGCTGCTCCTTTAGTTTTTCTTCACGTTTAATTAATTAAATTAATCTATAGTATAATTTATTGGACTTTTTTTCTAACCAAACCAAACGATTTATAAATCTTCATAAATATTTTCAAATTTTATTTTTAAAGTTCTGCCACTTGAGTGAGTTTATTGAGTGCGCGCGTGTCATAGAACTGTAAATATTTTTTTTTACATAAATTAAATTCATCATTTTTTTCAAATTCATCACTTTCTAAATTGTGAAAGTATAATTTGTAATTATTTTATTTTTAATGGAGCACAAAGGTACGCCTAGTCACATGACACTAATTTAATCCATATATGTTCACAGAATCACAATGCATTCCGATTTTAAGAGAATAATTGTCTATTAAAAAAAACTTGAGATTCTTAGTAAAGCCAATAAACAAAAAAAACATACAAAAATTGCTTGTTTGTTAATTTATAGAACATTAACTAAAGAATATTAAAATAAAAATAACATTAAAGATAATCTTTCAAAATTGCACGAATGATACAAAAATATAGATTGTTGGGAAATGCAAAAGTTCGTTAAATACGCAACAAATTTGATCTTTTCATTGCATAATTAATAATTTAATTGATTTCAATTTTATTTATTAGGATAAAGAAAAATAAAGTAAAAAGAAGAATAGTCTTAAATAAAAAATATAAATCGTAAATATATATATATTTATGTGATGTTCAAAGTTTCAGTTGTATTTGTAGTCTACGTGCGGGAGGGTCAGTTTTTTCAACTTCCCCTTTTCTTTTCATTCTCTGTAAACCCTTTTCCATGAATTTCCATGAAATTCATCTTCTTCTCCGATAAATTTCTCACTTTCTCGAGAAATATCGCCGAAGAAGAGGACGAAGCTAACGATATAGAAGAAGAAGACGAGAAGGGAGTGGAGGAAGACGAAAACGGTGTCGCTTCGTGTGATCATGGCGGATGACGATTCTATCTCGCTTAGCTTGGTTTTTTTCTTACTCTTTGTTTTGCTCACTGGTAATTCTTCTTCCCGCTTTATATTTTTCTATGTGGTTAATTTTCAATTGTTAGCGAATCTTACTTAGTGCTCTGTTTGAGTTTGAGCTTCGATTTCGATTTCTGATTCTTTGAGGTTTTAGGGTTGAAATTTGTGTGGTTATGATTTATTTAGGGGTTTACGTTATTTTCTAAATTGTTTTTGTTACTTTGACGTGATTTCGAGTATTGTAATTCTGGGTTTCACATTTTCGAGTGTTTCTTTGTTTGAAGAGCACGATTACGATGCTTACACATAGCGATATAGATTGATTTCACCGACGATGAAGTTTGTGTTTCTGAACATTTTTTTGTTTCTGTGTGATTTTTTGGTTTTCTTCTCAAGCAGCCATAACCGTGACTGGAGATTCTCTCGATAGTGATAAAGAAGTCTTATTGAGTCTGAAATCGTACCTTGAATCTCGGAATCCAACAAACCGAGGAGTGTATACAGAATGGGGAATCGAGAAGCAAGCTGATGTATGTCAATGGCCAGGCATCACATGCACACCTCAACCAAGTAGAGTCACTGGAGTTAACCTAAGTGATTCCACCATCGCAGGTGTTCTTTTCGGAAACTTCTCCGCTTTAACAGAGCTCACATATCTCGATTTATCTAGGAATACAATTGAAGGGTCGATCCCGGATGATTTGAGTCGTTGTCACAACTTACGACATCTGAATCTCTCTCATAATATCCTTAAAGGGGAGCTTAGCTTGTCTGGGCTTTCAAATCTTGAGGTTCTTGATTTGTCCTTGAATAGGATTATTGGTGATATCCAGACCAGTTTCCCGTTGTTTTGCAACAACCTTGTTGTTGCAAATCTATCGACGAACAACTTGACGGGAAGAATTGACAATATATTCAATGGTTGCCGTCAACTAAAGTATGTTGACTTCAGTTCAAACGGTTTCATTGGAGAGGTATGGGGTGGTTTTGGGAGGCTGGTCCAGTTTTCAGTTGCTGAGAATCATCTCTCTGGTAATATCTCAGCTTCAATGTTTAGAGGAAACTGCACTTTGCAAGTTCTAGATCTATCAGAGAATGATTTTGGTGGGGAATTCCCAGGCCAAGTTGCTAATTGCCAGAATCTGAGAGTGTTGAATTTGTGGGGAAACAGCTTCAGGGGACGCATACCAGCTGAGATAGGCTCTATAACCTCTCTTAGAGGTTTGTACTTGGGGAAAAATGGTTTTTCTCGAGATATTCCTGAAACTCTCCTCAATTTGAGCAATTTAGTGTTTCTGGATTTGAGCAACAACAATTTTGGAGGAGACATACAAGTAACATTTGGGAGATTCACTCAGGTAAAGTATCTAGTACTGCATGGAAACTCATTTGTTGGAGGCATCTATTCTTCAAATATCCTCCAGTTACCTAATCTTTCCAGGCTAGATTTGAGCTACAACAATTTTTCTGGTCGGTTACCTGCTGAAATTTCCCAGATCCAGAGTTTGAAATTCTTGATTCTTGCTTATAACAATTTCAGTGGAAATATACCAGAGGAGTATGGGAACATGTCTGGCCTTCAAGCACTTGATCTCTCCTTTAACAACCTCACTGGATCTATACCTGTTTCATTTGGGAAATTGACTTCTCTTTTGTGGCTAATGCTTGCAAATAACTCTCTATCTGGAGAAATCCCTCGAGAGATTGGCAACTGTACAAGCCTTTTGTGGTTAAACTTGGCAAATAACCAGCTCTCTGGTGGATTACATCCTGAATTGACAAAAGTGGGTAGTAATCCCTTTCCAACGTTTGAAGTGAACCGGTTAAACAGCGACGACATAATTGCTGGTTCGGGTGAATGCTTGGCAATGAAGAGATGGATTCCAGCAGAGTTCCCTCCATTCAAGTTTGTATACGCTCTTCTTACAAAGAAGAGCTGCAGAAGCATATGGGATCATGTTCTGAAAGGGAACGGTCTCTTTCCTTTTTGTTCTGTTGGTTCCACGGTACGCACGCTTGATATTTCAGGCTATCTTCAGCTCAGTGGAAACAAGCTTTCAGGTGAGATTCCTGCAGATATTTCTGAGATGAAGAAGTTGAGTATGCTACATTTGGGTTTCAATGAGTTCGAAGGAAAACTACCTCCAGAGATAGGACAATTGCCGCTTGCATTCCTCAACCTTACCCGGAACCATTTCTCAGGCAAGATTCCTCAAGAACTCGGAAATCTCAAATGTCTACAAAATCTTGATCTCTCTTACAACAACTTCTCAGGGAACTTTCCCACTAGTTTGAATGACTTGACTGAGCTCAGTAAGTTCAACATCTCCTACAATCCTTTAATTTCTGGCGTGATGCCAACGACGGGACAATTGGCAACCTTTGACAAAGATTCCTTTCTTGGAAATCCTCTGATACAGTTTCCTAGTTACTTAGACCAATCCAAGAATAACACCAAGAATCAGGTCTCTCACCAAAAGCTAGGAAACATGCCAAGAACTCTTTTCCTGGTCTTAATTTCCTTTGCTCTTGCCTTGACGTTCATCGTTTGTTTAGTGGTATTAGTTCTTGTTCTGGTTGTTGCAAAGGGTTCAAGGGAAGCAGAAGCTGATCTCTTAGATGGGTCAAAAACCAGGCATGACACAACTTCCATTTCAGGTGGATCATCACCGTGGCTATCTGGAAAAATCAAGGTCATTCGTTTAGACAAATCAACATTCACATATGCTGATATTCTGAAAGCAACAAGTAACTTCTCTGAGGAGAGAGTCGTAGGTAGAGGAGGATATGGAACTGTATACAGAGGCACATTTCCTGACGGAAGAGAAGTTGCAGTTAAAAAGTTGCAAAGAGAAGGCACAGAAGCAGAGAAAGAATTCAGAGCTGAAATGGAAGTTCTAAGCGCCAACGCATTTGGAGATTGGGCACATCCAAACCTTGTAAAGCTATACGGATGGTGCCTAGATGGATCAGAGAAAATCTTGGTGCACGAGTACATGGAAGGAGGAAGCCTTGAAGAGCTTATTACAGACAAAACAAAACTTCCATGGAAGAAACGTGTCGACATAGCAACAGATGTAGCAAGAGCACTAGTATTCCTACACCATGAATGCTACCCTGCTATTGTCCACAGAGATGTCAAAGCAAGTAATGTTCTTTTAGATCAACACGGGAACGCAAGAGTTACAGATTTTGGACTAGCTAGAGTCTTAAACGTCGGAGATAGCCATGTAAGCACAATAATTGCAGGCACAGTTGGTTACGTAGCTCCTGAATATGGACAAACTTGGCAAGCCACAACAAGAGGAGATGTTTACAGCTATGGAGTATTAACAATGGAGCTCGCAACAGGTAGAAGAGCAGTTGATGGAGGAGAAGAGTGTTTAGTTGAATGGGCTAGACGAGTAATGACCGGCAACTTGACGGCTAAAGGCTCACCATTTACACTCTCCGGGACAAAACCAGGTCATGGAGCTGAAGAATTAACTGAGCTACTAAAAGTCGGCGTTAAGTGTACAGCAGACAATCCTCAGGCACGACCGAACATGAAGGAAATTCTAGCTATGTTAGTTAAAATCTCCGGTAAAGTCGAGCTCTTCAACGGTATGTCTCCACCAGGTTACATAGAAATGTAAAATCTTTCTCAAATTCTTTCTTTTTTTGTTGTTTCTGATTCTTCTTGTACACAGAATCTCGTCGTAGTAAGAAACTTAGAGAGCATAGTTTTGTTCGTTATGTACATAGATACAGTTTTTGAAATAAAGATCTTCTCTTCTTCCATGTTTACTCTGTGATCTAACATAACATTATCTCATGTTTTCTTACAAGACAGGACAAGACACATAAAAGGATCAAAGACACAGTACAAACAACTCAAGCTGCAATCTCTCTAATCAGCCAGTTTAAGCTCGGGAACGCGAAAACGAGGACAAGAAACGACGGGATAGCCAAAGCAAAGGTAACAAAGAAATAAAGTCCAAGAACTGCAGCACTTGCAGGTATTGCATATAAAGCCATTAAAAGGAATATAACTATCAAAGGAAACTTAGCTAACAAATGAGCAATGAAAGCCATTGACTTACGCAACGACTCATGGAATCTCCAAGTACTGAAGAATCCTCTGGTCTCTAAAGTCTCTAAAGCAGCATCACTTACTCCACCACACTTCTGTTTCATGTCTTTTTCCACCAAATTGACCCCTTTGTTGTCACTTCTCGACTCTGATCTGCAGCCATTGATGCTCTCCACCATCCAAAGAAGGTAATAGTTCTTAGAAGGAAACTTGATGGTTCCATTACAGGCTAACCTCATAGAGAGTAAGTTACACCAAGGGCAAGTAACGAAGAACGGAAGCTGGAACGGTAAAGCTGAGAATTTGATAACAATGGCGCGTTGAAGTCCAAGAAGACAATATTTGCAGATTGTGTGACCACACCATAACACATAAGGTATATTCTCAACAACATTGAATGATTCCCAGCAAATTGGACACTCTAATTTTTCCTCTTTTGTTGTCTTTAACGATGTTTTTCTTCCATTGACTGAGGAATCTGAAGAAGCTTTTTTTTGTTTTGTAGCTTCTTCTCCTTGTGATCTAAAGTCTCCTTTAATGGATTTTGAAGCTAATTTCCACATAATGATGAAGTGTGAAGAATCTAGCAGATTTTTTAAAGAAACAAGAATCAATTTATAGAAAACTCCATGGAAATTAAAGCTAAATTAGAGATGAAATCCGACACAAAACATACGAAAAAGCAATGAACTTGAAATAGAAACAAGTAAGAATTGAACAAAAACTTACCACGAAGAATTCGGAAGAAAGTTATCTTTTTGTTTTTGTCGAAAGAAAGTTTATCTCTGCTCCTCACAAGAGATATTTCTAAAGATAAATTTTACATTTAAAACGGCACCGTTTCGAACCCGACCGCTGAAAAAGGACACGCGTCGTGAAACATAGCGTTTCTAAAACGCTTTTCGAGGCTAAAATGTTTATCAATTTCACCGATAATTCTTCACCGCCGCCATCACAATACGACAGCGTTTACTGTTTATCCCCATCAAAAACGCAGCGTTTTACCTTCCCTCATAATAATGTCGGTGAGTGAGCTGTACGCGTATCTTCTCCATTTCTGAATTTTGGATCGAGCTCAGCATTTTCTCCGACATTAATATATTTTATATTACGACAATGTTTCCGCATTATTGGCTTTTAATTCGTTTTTAAATCAGTTCTTCATCAATCTCTCTCTTACCCCCACTCGAATCCTCTTAAAGATCTAATCTTTCAGATCCGTGAGTGAGTCACAAAGCTACAAAAGACTGTCCTTTTTTTGTCTAAGAAAGGAAACCAATCTTTACTTTCATGGTTTTTAGTCACATCGAATCCGATTTCTTGTACATCTCTTCACTTTAAAGTGAGACTAAGGTAGCGTTGGTGTAGAAATGGGTCAAGAAGGGTCACCGGCGCATAAAAGATCCTCCGGAAGCGGTACCGGAGGACTTCCAACATCTACGGTAGCTAACGGTGGAGGAAGAGGTCGTGGTTTATTGCCACGTGGTAGACAGATGCAGAAGACGTTTAACAACATCAAGATCACGATTCTCTGTGGTTTCGTCACTATTCTCGTCTTGCGTGGTACAATTGGTGTTGGAAACCTAGGAAGTTCTGGAGCTGATGCTGTTAATCAGAATATAATCGAAGAAACAAATCGAATTCTTGCTGAGATCAGATCTGATTCAGATCCAACAGACATAGATGAGCCTCAACAAGATTTGAATCTCAATGAGACATACACTTTAGGTCCTAAAATCAGCAATTGGGATACTGAACGTAAGGTATGGTTAGATCAGAACCCTGAGTTTCCTAGTACTGTTAATGGTAAAGCTCGAATCTTGCTTTTAACTGGTTCTCCTCCTAAGCCTTGTGATAATCCAATTGGTGATCATTATCTATTGAAATCTGTCAAGAACAAGATTGATTATTGTAGACTTCATGGTATAGAGATTGTGTATAACATGGCTCATTTAGATAAAGAATTAGCTGGTTATTGGGCTAAATTACCTATGATTAGGAGATTGATGTTATCACATCCAGAAGTAGAATGGATTTGGTGGATGGATAGTGATGCTTTATTCACTGATATGTTGTTTCAGATCCCATTAGCTAAGTATCAGAATCATAATTTAGTGATTCATGGGTATCCAGACTTGTTGTTTGATCAAAAGTCATGGATTGCTTTGAACACTGGTAGTTTTCTGTTGAGGAATTGTCAATGGTCATTGGATTTGTTAGATGCTTGGTCACCAATGGGACCTAAAGGAGCTATTCGCGATGAAGCGGGTAAAGTATTGACTGCTTATCTTAAAGGCAGACCAGCTTTCGAAGCAGATGATCAGTCTGCATTGATCTATCTTCTGCTTTCTCAGAAAGATACATGGATGGAGAAGGTTTTTGTTGAGAATCAATACTATTTACATGGTTTTTGGGAAGGTTTGGTTGATCGGTATGAGGAAATGGTGGAGAAGTACCACGCGGGATTAGGCGATGAGAGATGGCCGTTTGTGACGCATTTCGTTGGCTGCAAACCGTGCGGTAGCTACGCTGATTACGCGGTGGAGAGGTGCTTGAAGAGTATGGAGAGAGCTTTTAACTTTGCAGATAATCAAGTGTTGAAGCTGTATGGTTTTAGCCATAGGGGATTGTTGAGTCCTAAGATAAAGAGGATCAGGAATGAGACAGTAACTCCTTTGGAGAATGTAGACAAGTTCGATATTCGCAGAACAGAAGTGGAAGCTAAACCACAAAGCTAGGAGAAGAAGGTCATAAACTTTGATGAAAATCCATGGATACTTATAGGTAATATATATTAATACTCACAAATGCAATAGCAAATTGATTTGCCTGTACTTGCTACTGTTTCTTCTTCTTCTTCTTCTTCTGCTTAATTGTTTTGTTGTTGTTTGCAAGAAGTTTTAGCTGCAAAACTCTTTTTTCCATAGATCTTTTGTCTTTTTTCCTCAACCAATATATGGAAAATTTCATACTTTGTTATTGCTCTTCTGTTCTAGTTTTGGATCCATGAACACATGATTAAACTGCAGAATCAGGATAACTGTTACATTAGTACAAGATAGATCATGTTACATACTTAACTTCTTCTATCATAGCTACTGAATCTCTTACTAGTTAGCAGAAACGTGCATCTACAAAATGGGAAAAGACATTACTTCAGGTGGATGACCAATCTTCTAGCTACTAAACGTAAGCCTGCCATTTCCTGATACTCATAAGGCTCGATTGAGAAGAATGCATCAAGTAGAGTACCGGGGACTAAAACTGATTCAAGCTTTTCAAAATCATCGCTGCTGAAATCGAGCTTGGTTCCGGAAGGTTCTTTCTGGTAGACCTCAGTTCCATTCTGAGTATCATCTTTAATGGAGTATGAGCTAATTCTGTCAAGCAAATAAGAACGGTTTCAGAGCTTAGTGATTCAA
This sequence comes from Aethionema arabicum, assembly GCA_000411095.1. Taxonomy (NCBI): domain Eukaryota; kingdom Viridiplantae; phylum Streptophyta; class Magnoliopsida; order Brassicales; family Brassicaceae; genus Aethionema; species Aethionema arabicum. The sequence goes on from KE151155.1 coordinate 254,148, forward strand.
TGGATTTATGCAAAAAGAGTTTATTACTTACTGCAGTCTGGCTGTGGTATAGTTTGTGAAGCCCTCTTTCCTCATAACGGTAGGTCTCCAATCTGAGCTTTTGCCTGAATCAGTCCATGCTTTATGTGCAACAGCATCACATGTATCCAGGATCTTACATAAATCAGGAGTTACATCGACGACAATATTCAACTTTGGACGACCATTATGATCAACGAACTTTCTGCTTATTCCAAACCGAACTTTCAAGCCATTACAAGAAAGCTGCAGAGGGGTTTCATTGTGGAAGAGCTTCATTCTCAGGCTTCCACGATAAAATGGGGTAAAAGCTGCTTTGATGCTAGAAACATTTACTTCATCAACGCCCAAATATGATTCATTATTGGCATCAGGTAATGGAGTTGACTCGTCCTGCTGTCTTGCAGTTTCCACTTTGTCATCACCAGCTGTCTGAAGGGTTTCTATCTGTAGTTGACTGATTAGACTTGTGATATCAGACAGATCTGATTCACAAGATGTCTCACTTTCTGAGCATTCTGTAAGAAAAGAAACGATGGGATGGTTTCCTTCAGGTGTGGCTTCGATGGAAGACAATCTTGGATCGGTCTTGGGGCTTGAGGAAGAAGGGCTCACGTTTTCACCAACGCCATTAGTTATTCGCTTTCTAGGACTAGTCCTTGGGGTAAACCAGCTATTTGCTGTTAGAATGTCAGGAACACTGGACTCCTGCAAACACCAAGTACTTAGCTTAAGGAACTACGATCCTCATCTATTACATGGTTTAGGGATCATACCAGAAACAAGACAGTTGCACAGTACTTCACAACTTCAAGATTCATCCGAACATCATCTAAGCTCCTGGTGAATCATAATCCATGTTTAACCACAAATTGAACACATGGTGAAATACAGAAATCCTCAGGGAATCAAGAGTACTTACCTGTGTGTCTGATCTCCTATTCCGAAGTATGTTGCAAGTGATGCCATCTGCAAAGAGACGCAGGAAGGAACGTGACATTGGTTTGAAGAGAAAACAAGGAAATTGCAGAGTTGAGACAATCAATGAGAAGAAAAAAGAGAGAGAGACCTTCATGTCTCCAGCTCTCTTCCCAAACTTCTGAGATAACAATGAGAGCGAATCGATTATAGCCTTCGGCTCCGGTGGAGAAACACCAATTTCTGCAAATGCTTCTCTTATTCTTGCACAATCGAATCTCCTTATGTTATGTCCCGCCCAAATTCGTCCTACAAAACACCAAAATTCAACAAGAGAGAGAGAGAGACGGAGAGAGCGCGCGAGAAAGAAGAGAGAGCCTAACCGTGGAGAATGTCGTGGACTTTAGTGGCGATTTCAGCAAATGTGGGTGCAGAGAGTACACCGTCGCGAGTAATGCCGCTTCGCCGAGTAGAGAGAGAGGAGATGAGAGAGAGATCGATGGGTCGAACCAAAGTTGAGTAGCTCTGGAGCTCAATTAGCTTCCTCGGACAAACCAAGATAGCTCCAAATTCCAATATAGCGAAAGGCTGCCCCGATTTAGTCGGAACTGCCGTCTCTAGGTCGAAGAAAGCTATCTCGCTTCTTTCGTCGCCCAGAGTCGAAGCCATTGTTGAGAAACTGGTATCCCACTCAAAGCCGCCATTGGTAGGGTTTTTAAATCAAATGGGCCACCTCATTGGTTATCGTTTTTCTGTGAGTTCTCTTCGAATTATCGACAAATTCAATTCCTTTCTCCATACTAAATCGCTCAAATCCAATCACACTTTAAAGCATTACCTTGAATCTGACGAACCAATCAAAGCTCTCTTGAATTTCCGGCATCGATTCAAGCAAAGTCCGACATTTATCGACAGCTTCTCTTTGTTGTTTGCCATCAAAGCTTCATCAACCCAGAATCCATCTTCATTTCACGGCAAACAGATTCATTGCGTTGTGAGAAAACTAGGTTTCCAATCCGTTATCCAAATCCAAACATCTCTTGTTGGATTCTACTCCACAGTGGGTGAGCTCGATTGTGCACGCCAAGTGTTCGACGAAACGTCTGAGAGACAAAATATCATCTTATGGACAACGATGATTTCAGCTTACATTAACAACAGCAGCCCTGTTGAAGCCATTAAGCTGTTTCAACGAATGGAAGCAGAAAAGATCAAACTCGATGAGGTAACTGTTACAGTAGCTTTATCAGCTTGTGCTGATCTTGGAGCTCTACACCTCGGAGAACAGATTTACTCACGCTTCATCAAAAGAAACCAAAGATTCGCAACAGATCTAACCCTAAGAAACTCACTTCTTAACATGTTTGTGAAATCCGGGGACATTGAAAAAGCCAAGAAGCTCTTTGATGAAACCACAACAAAAGATGTAACTACTTACACATCTATGATCATTGGATATGCTTTAAACAGCCAAGCAGAAGAATCCTTAAAACTCTTCAAGAAAATGAAGTCAATTCAAAGCCAAGATTCATCAGTCATCAAACCTAACGACATAACATTCATCGGTGTTTTAATGGCTTGTAGCCATGGCGGTCTAGTTGAAGAAGGACAACATCACTTCAAAAGCATGATTGAAGATTACAATCTAAAACCTAGAGATGTTCATTTTGGATGTATGGTTGATTTGTTCTGCCGTTCAGGTCGCTTAAAAGACGCTCAAGAGTTCATCAAAAAGATGCCTTTAAAGCCAAACGCAGTGATATTAAGAACATTACTTGGTGCTTGCAACATTCATGGGAATCTTGAGCTTGGAGAAGATGTTCAAAGACAAATCTTTGAGTTAGAATCTGATCATGTTGGAGATTATGTTGCAATGTCGAATCTATATGCATCTAAAGAGATGTGGGATGAGAAATTGAAGATAAGGAATCATATGAAGAAGAGAAGAACGCCTGGAAAAAGCTGGATTGAGCTCGAAATGAACATCACTGAGTTTGTGTCCGGAGAAGATGAGCTTCCAGAGGTTAGCGAGGTTTTGAAGTCTTTGATTGCGTGTGTTATAAGTTATGATTGTGTAATGGAGAAATTAAATTCTTATTATTAAAGTGTTTTATTAAATTATTATTTTTTTGTATTTTTTTTTCGTCAGATTAAAGTATAAAATATTAAAATTGTTAATTTGTTGGGATAATGATGAACTTTATTTATTGATCGAAAAAAAATAAAGTAAATGCCAAAAATGTATACATAAATGAACAAACTCAAGATATTATATTAAAATAAGAATTAGTAACGTAAACTAATTAATAAATAGGTGGATAATTAAATGCTTAGTTTTGTCACGTTTTATGAGAGGTGAGGTAAATAAGAATTAAATTATTTATTAAAAAAATCGAATTTAAAGAAAAAAGAGAAAAGCAAGAAGAGCGATTTCCTCGCTTTTCAAGCGATGTCTTCTCTCAACCTCCATGGATGAAATCTCTTACCTCTCGAATTGCCTTCAAGTCTTTTTAATTTTTATAAACTTCCTCTTTGAAATTTCATCAAACCCTTAGGGTTTTTTTTCTTCTGTTTTTTTTTCTCTATGGATGCGATTCTCTCCCCTGGCGTGGAGCCTGAAAGA